>OZ038479.1:103287474-103709974 GCA_964036315.1 Acanthosepion esculentum
TATATGTATATATTTATTATATATATATGTATATATTTATTATATATATATATATGTATATATTTGTTATATATGTATTATATGTATATATTTATTATATATATATATGTATATATTTGTTATATATATATATGTGTGTATTTTATGTATATATTTATTATATATATATATTATATGTATATATTTATTATATATATATATTATATGTATATATTTATTATATATATATATTATATGTATATATTTATTATATATATATATTATATGTATATATTCATCATATATATATATTATATGTATATATTTATTATATATATATATATTAATATGTATATATTTGTTATATATATATATATATTATATGTATATATTTATATATATATATATATTATATGTATATATTTATATATATATATATATATTATATATATATATTTATATATATATATATATATATATATATATATATATATATATATATATATATTATATGTATATATTCATATTTATATATATATATATTATATGTATATATTCATATTTATATATATATATATTGTATATATATATATATATATATAAATATATATATATATATATATAATATATATATATATATATATATATATATATATATATATATATATATATATATATATATATATATATAGTCTATAGGTTTGCATTTTTCATTGTGGTATTTTACATGGTATTAAAAATTGGCTTATGTTGCATTTTTTAGATAAGTTCTGATCATTTATTTAGTAATTTGTGTTGGTCTGGACTAAGGACAAACTTAGGCATAAACCAGTGGAAAAACACAAAATGTATACACTGAATCCACAGTGTAGAAAACAAATACAATTGCAAATTTATACAACTAGATATAAAAGATTTCTACCCTTCCATAACTGAAGCCATGCTTGATAAGGCCAACTCCTTAGCTCAAGATCAAATAAAAATAAGCACAAATGAAATAAAAATCATTGAACACTCCTTAAAATCACTATTATTCAATAACAAAGATGTGTGGATAAAGAAAGAAGAATCTTTGACATTACAGTGGGAAGCTTTGATTGTTCAAAGATCTATCAGCTTATAGGTATACATTTACTAGATGAACTAAAATAATCAATACAAACTATATAGGTCTCTACATGTATGACAACCTTATAATAGATAAAATAACCAACCCTGACAAAAATGAAAAACAAATCTAGATAAATAAATAAACAAATTAAGTAAACATCAAATTAACAAATTACAGATGCACATATAAATACAAGTAAATGTAACAATAATAATTATTATGAATAATCAAGAGTCGTCTCCTCTTTGAGAGAGAGCTATTTCTATTTACTGGGACTATAAAAGGACACTATATGCAAACCTTGTAATCTCAGTTGAACAAAGCTTTCTTAAAGCCTACACCTGCATACATTTGTCACTACAATAATCAACAAGAAATAATTAAGGAATCAATAAATGAAAATAGCTACACATAACCACATTCAGATCCGCAATCATTCCTACTCAATAGCCTATGAAACAATTACCACCTACCTAATAATATAATGCAACAGATTTTATTACCCATAATGCACCATTGACCACCATATATAAATAGTCAAGCCAAAACACAACACACATGGCCTGAAGATTGTATTCAAGCATGAAACAGACTGTTGCCACTTGGTGTTGACCTCAGTGTTCAATTTTACATTTACATACATTCTATCTCTGATATTGAGCACTTTTATCCATAAATATAGCTTAATTTAAAACTATATTTTAATCATATATATAATAACACAATTTGTTACCATCTAACAAAACACATAGTCCAGTAAATTACCTGAGCTTAGCACATTTAAATGCAAACAGATTTTTGTAAACAATGTTCTCACTATCAGCAACAATAGTTCATAGATAAAGAAAAGTTCTAAAGATTAAGTTTTGCAGATACACCACTTATCAGGGTCAAATAATTCTATTTATTTTTCTGACCCTGAAAACCAGTTCATCTGCAAAACTTGAAGTCAGATAAGTGTTTTCAACTTTTCATTATCTATCTATCTATCTATCTATCTACATATATATATATATATATATATATATATATATATATATATGCATACATATATATTATGAGCATATGGCCGAGTGGTTAGAACGTTCACTTTCTGACCATGAGACCTGGGTTTGAATCTTATCATGGTCAGTTTGTCAGACTGGATTGAGGTTGCTCTCAGCATGCGGCACATTTGGAAAGTGCCTGAAAACCATACCACAGGTTGACCCAAGCCTTGTGAGTGAAATTGGGTAGACAGAACTCATGTGGGCCATCGATAGCTGCGCTAGCATGAAGCCACAAGTCATTGTGGCTGAGGGCTTTCTCCCAGAATCTGTAACTAAGGTCTGCTCAGCATAGTTGCAGTACTAACCACAGGTGGGCTCTGTGGGTGTTGAGCAAAAACAAATGTGGCTGAACGAGTGTCTGCAATAAGTATTGGCTAGCCACCCTAGTAGACATGTATCCTCAAATACGAGTGACCAGCTATTATATATATATATATATATATATATATATATATATATATATAATTATTTTATGAATAATATCCTCAGGATTAGCCCAAGACATTTTGTTCATGAATACTTGATGGATTTTCAGTACAAAGACACTTGTAATTCCATGCCTCATACTCTCTTCACCCATTACAAATCAGCAGTATTTCACTAACAATAAAAGCCAGTTGATAAAGCAGATAGTCTGTCAGTGGTAACAAACTCCAATGAACAAAAAGCATTAATTTTCTATCATAAAAGCTACAAAAGGTGCACTAAATTACTATGTAGTTATTCACTGAAAAATTACCCCAAAAATGAAAACACCTGCCAAACACATAACGTGGACAAATATTTTTATTTATTGCTGCTAATACACAACAGGAATGTGAGATTTATGTCCACCATCTTATATTTTTATCAAAAAATTGAACAATCATTCCCATTATGCATGTTGGCAAAAAACACTTTAATCAGATTTATTGTATTAACATTTACTTTAAATAAATAATTATTTATCCTAAGCACAGCATTGTTTTCAATCAATATAGCCAAATAGTATCAATCACAAAATTGGCACTCCTTGATGAGGTACTTAAAAGTATTAATATCAAAAAGCTACTTAAGTATACACTTTGAAGTGCTGGTGAAATTCAGTGATTGTGTCAATAAAATAAACAAATATTCTTCAAAGATGCTAACTAATGATTGATGAGTTGTTCTTTAAAATGTAAAGAGAGCCTCTCTTTAACTCATAATGGGTTCCAGGGAATACACTCAATAACAAATTAAGTAGAATGATTTTATAAAACTCTTTATACCAAGTAAGATTTCACTAATCTAATATTACAGAACTGTTATGTCCTCCTATATGGCAGTGAATGCTGCGCAATCTCCTCAAAGATAAGGAAGAGACTTGAGGCAAAAAAAGGGGTTCTACATAAGGATGGTGAGGATACCATGGGCTGAACATGTGAGCAACAACAGAGTTTTAGAGAAAATGGAACCAAAAAGGAAACTTATACTTAACATCAGGAAAAGACAGTTGAAATTTCTGGGGCTTTGAAAATCTGATACTCACGGGACAGATTGAGGGTAAGAGGGACAGAGAAAAACAGTGCATAATATACTTGATGAGCTTAAATAAATGGATGGCAGAACAGGCTTTAGGAGAAATAACAAAATTTATTAAGAGCTTCAATGGATAGGAAATTGTGGAGATCCATGATTGCCTACATCCTGAGGGAGCACATAAAGAAGAATTTAATAGAATTAATTACTGATTAATTCTTACATTCATTCTTATAATTTGGATGATTTCTTTTAAAGAACGAGGAAAATGTTATTGTCCCTACTATTTTTATTAATCTTGTATACAGACGGTGGAGTAATGGATAGCGGCTCGAATTGAGGAATCGGAGAGCTGAGTTTGAATTCCAGTTGAACCATTACATTCATTTACATGCTAATACCCTTGGGAAAGGTATTAATCCTCTTCTTCCCCCACCCCCCAGCTATGGGTAAATAACAGGACAGACCGGGTTCTATAGCTTTGGATGACAACTGGTCTACCGGAAAATATAATGGCAACCTAGTGCGGGAAAAAAATCTGCCTTGTCAGTCATGTATCGAAAGATACATGATCGCCTATGTGAGTATCATGCATGGCACATAACTGAACTGATATACATTGCACATTATGAAAATTTTCATCATGGCTGAATGCCTACACTGTAATAGTATTTTGCTTTTTTATAATGTAAACCAAGAAATGGCCTTGACTGGTGAAATTTTGGGGCTTAAGATAGGAAAGGTGGTATTGAAACATATGTATCAAAACCAATAGTCCAGAACTAACATTACCTAGAATATTCTAGATTTAGTCTAAACTTGTCAGGGTCTTTAAGCTATTGGTTATTAGTTGACAATTTAAAATAAATTCTTTTATTACACTAATAGTCACACAATAACCAACTTATTTGATCCTCTTATTTCATTGTCCTTTCAAGAGAAAAAGAAAGAAAACTTCAGTTCAAGATTATTGCCTCTTCTCTCTCTCTCTCTGCATTTGTATATCTTAAGAAAAGTTTCTTGCTACGCTAATATGCAAGTTTTAAATACATTTTCATTAAATACAAATTTAGGATTAACAAACATCTGTTCATTACTATTTCTCTACAAGAAAAATTGGCTTAAAGCTTAACTCTCTGGCAGAATCTTATCAAGATTCCAGTATCAAAATCTGTAAATCTTTCAGTTTACTGAATTTCCTGTCAATCTCTCAAGCCCAAAAAATCTGACTAGAAAACAATAAACAGTGAATTCTTATGTTCAAAGTCCCAATGTTTCCTTGATTGAACAATAGTAAACTTTAACCACTTTTTCATTAAACATTTTATATCTCTTTTAGCATTACATATAAAAGTAACACAACTTTAACATGTCAGGTATTGCTATGCTTAGTAATGAATGACTGAAAACTAATGTAATTTTTCCACATATAGTTGTAGAATTTGAAACCTAATATATATATATATATATATATATATATATATATATATATATATATAATATATGGATAAAATAACTGAAAAAAAATTGAGTGTTTTTTTGCAAAAGTATTTATTTCTATGTTTTTATATATATTTAATATTTCAGACCACCTCGGTTCTTCCTCAGAAATTGAATTACTGTATTACTGTATTTGGCAGTTTGTTTACACTTTACAGCGTTCATCGTTAGACGCGGACGTGATGTGGAATGCAACTATGTTTGAATTTTATATATATATATATTATGCCTCTTTATTCCTTGGGGAACATAGGGCCACAACAACACTTCTCCAACGGATGTGGTTCTGAGCGATCCTCTTCAGCTCAACCCATGTATTCACCTTTGTGTCAACACTTTTGCGTCGAGTCTGTTTTGGTTAATCCACTTTTTGCTTCCCTTGTGGATTCCAGTCAAGGGCCTGCCTCGTGACACTAGAAGCAGGCTTGCAGAGTGTGTAGCCGATCCATCCCCATTTCTGTTTCTTGATGTCAGTCTCAATTGGGGCTTGTCTGTTCCTCTCCTACAGTTGGTTGCTGAAGATGACTTCTGGCCACCTGATATTGAGGATGTTCCTGAAACATCAGTTGGTAAATGTCTGAAGTTTGTGGGTGTTGGTCTTGGTTACCCACCAGGTTTCTGAGCCATTTTGTAGAACCGACTTGATGTTGGTGCTGAAGATCCAGATCTTGTTGCAAAGTGAGAGGGCTGTTGATCTCCAGATTGTCCGCAGTGTGTTGAAAGCATGTTGAGCTTTGTTGATTTGTCACTTCATCCATTTCCCCATCTTTACTGACCACACTTCCCAGATAGACAAACTTATCGACTTCCTTGATGTCTTCTTAGTGTAGTCACACTGGATCTTGTTGTCTGTTGTTCACCCTCGTGACCTCTGTCGTCCTGATGTTAATTTGGAGGCCAGTCTTCACCACTTCTTCTGCAACAACTCAGCTTCTCCTGCACATCTTGTTGTTTGTGGGAGAGAAGGTTTATGTTGTCTGTGAAGTCCAGAGCTTCCAGCTGCTTCATGCTGGTCCATTGTAAACCAGTTCTCCTGCCTGCTGTGGCCTGCCACATTATCCAGTCAACCACCAGCAGGAAGATCGTCAGTGACAGCAGGCATCTCTGATGAATTCCAGTTTCCACTGAGAATGGTTCCATCAGCTTCCCATGATGGATGACTTGACAGGCAGCATCTTCATACAGTTGTTGGATGATGGTGACAAACTTTGGCAGAAAGCCGTAGTGCTGCATCAGTCTCCAGATGACATCTTTGTTGACACTATCTAAAGTCTTCTGAAAGTCAATGAAGATGGAGTACATGGGAGTCTGTTATTCCAGGGACTGTTCAATGATGATGTGCATTGTGGCAATGTGGTCAGTGCATGATCTATCTTGCTGAAAGCCTGCTTGTTCTTCCCAAAGTGTTTTTTCCAATGCCGTCTACAGTCTCTCTAGGATAATTTTTGTCAGTACTTTCCCTGGGATGGACAGCAGTATAACGTCTCCAGTTGTTGCAGGATTGACAGGTCACTATTCTTTGACAGATTCACAAGGCAGCCTTTCTTCCATTCTTCAGTCACTCTTTCTTGCTCCCAGATCTTGTGCAGGTGTAGGTGCAGCATGTCACTTGAAGTCTGGATGTCTGCCTACAGTGCTTCAGGTGGTATACCATCAGAGCCTGCTGCTTTGCCTGACATAAGAGACTTGATGGCCTTGGTGATCTCATTCTTGGTAGCGGGGCCAGTGATAATGCCGAATAGTTTGTTAGGTGGTGAAATGTCTGGTGGAACAGATGGTGTGTGCCTGTTGAGTGTTTGCTTGAAGTATTCCACCCATCTTGCTCTCTGTTCCTCTTTCCCTAAGATGGTACTGCCATTCTGGTCTTTGATGGGGCAACTGGGTTTACTGTTTTTCCCACAGAGAGAGTCATTGTGGTTTTATACAGCCTTTTCATGTTTCTTTGGCTCACTGTAGTCTCTGCTTCCTGAGCCAGGTCCTCAATGAAGTTTCTCTTGTCTTTTCTCACACTTCTCTTCACTTCCTGGTTCTTCTCCCAGTAGTGTGTTTGCAATTCCTGCTTCTCTTCTAGGTCTTGGATCTGGTTGATCTGGTCTTTCTGTTCTTTTCTCTCGGTGATCAATGCCCATGTTTCTGTTGTCAACCACCCCTTGTGTTTCCTTGTGTTTCCTCCCCATGACTCCAGGTATCATGCAGGCCGAGCCACTGTTCTTCTATTGTTTCTGGCAGCTGGAAAAGCAGGCTAAACTTGTTCCTCAGTTACAGCTTGAATTCTTCTTCTTTCCCCCTCTCTTTCTCTCTCAAGCTGTTCATGTTGAACTTTTTTGATGGTCTTCCGGCTTGGTCATTGTAGGCTCTCAACTTGGTCTTGAGGATGGCAACAATGAGGTAGTGGCCTGATGCTATGTCTGCTCCCTGCTTCACATTGATGCCATGCAAGCTCCTTCTCCATTTATGGTTGATTGTAATGTGGTCGATCTGGTTCTCGGTCTTTCTGTCAGGCGAAATTCAGGTGGTCTTGTGGATAAAGATGGTGCCTCCAATGACCAAGGTCATTGAAGGTGCAGAACTCTGTGAAAAGTTCGCCGTTCTCATTCTGTTGTTCAATGCCACATCAGCCTATGATCAGTTCTTTGTTGATGTTGTCTCCTTCCATTTTTGCATTTGTGTCTCTCATGAGGATCTTCAGATCTCTTTTTGGTACTTTGTCCATGATGGCTTGGACTTGCTCATAGAAAGTCTCTTTATCTTCCATCTTTGTGGCATTTGTTGGAGCATAGCACTGTAGGATGGTGACTTTCCTGCCTTTGGAGTTGAACCTTGCTGTCAGGATCCATGATGATAATGGTTCCCAGGACAGCAAAGCTCCCATTGCTTCGGGGGACATCAGCAGTGCTATTTCATGTATGTGGGACTGGCCTTCTTCCTGTCCAGAGTAGATGATGGTGTCTCCACTTGCTAGTCTTGTTCTCCCAGTTCCATTTAATTTGTACCTGTGCATTTCTCTGCAAACCAGTGTTATTTTGCTGGTCTCATATAGGGTTCTGATTTTCCAGGTCCCTATCCTTGTTGTTGACTTAGTCACCAGAAGAGGTGTTGGCATACTGGCTTCCCAGGGAATTTCACCATCACACATCATACACTCCACTTTGGAGTACTCTTCTTTGGCCATGTCATTGTTTGAAGATATCGTTGTGGTTTCTGTAACAAGCCAGTTTTTAAGTGGGTAGGTTGTTAGCCTACTGCACAACCCCCAACCTGGAGGACCAGGGTGTGTCTTTTGTTTGACTCCTACCCCACAGACCTTGAGCTTGGTTGGACCTGCTAAGGGCCAAAGCTCCCACCCACATAGCTCTGGGGGTCGTTGAAGGATGCAAGCTGTCCTACCACATCAAAGTGACACACCATCAGGACAGGAAGCATAAAATAGTAACATATTTTTGTCATGCATTTTTTAATTACTATATTTTTATCAATTACTAAAACCTAGGAGAAATAAAAGAAATATTAATAACTGAAATAAGCATTAAGAATTTCTTTTATTCACCGGGTTTCTCAGTGTATTTATCTATTAGAATTTGCTTGAAGAAAGCAATGGAACATTTTGATTTTAAATGCTGTCATTTTAATTAAGTATGATTTATGAATCAATCTTCAATCTTTTCTTGGAAGGCTGAGTGGGGTGGGGAATTTGGCCTTGTAAAAATATTCAACTCATCAAGAAAGAAAATGAAAGAAAAAGAAGAAAGCAGATAAACTTTAAATTCTAAATCCTTATATTCCAGAAATTGTTGCTGTGTTTTATACAAAAACTATTTATTTTTTTAGTTCAGTTTCTTCTTATGAAGACTGTTTTCATATAACAGGAATATTTTTAATGTTTCCACTTACTACTTCAACTTGTACTGTTACCCCAACTAATACTTAGAGTATCACATTGGCTGACTATTTGATACATTGTTTTTTATTTATATTTGCTGCACAGATGTAGAAGCTGGCACAAGAAAAAGTGCAAATATTTAACAAAAATGCTTTGTCCAATTTGAATGTACATTACTTGAAGAGTATAAAATTTCTCATAGCAACTAAATATGCTTAAAAGCTAAAATTTTGCAGATTAATAATTTGATATATATTTTAGATGCTGTGTAAGTTTTACCTTTCTCCATAAATTATAAGCTAATTAACTTTTATTTTAAGTTGGTATCTACTCAGGAGGGACATCGTATCATAATTTTTATTTTGTCTGAAATTGATTAATTAATAGAATAATTACTAATAATGTGTTTGCTATAATTTAAATGTGGCTAATTTGTTTTAGCAAATCTTAATTAAGGAGATTTTTAAAATTTTTCTTCATGACACTACACTTTACTTTTTTTAAATTTTTCTTATAGGGTATTCAACAAAAAAAAAAAAAATAAACAAATCTCAGTCTAAAATTTTTAATTTCATAACTGGCCAGCATCTGCGTTCACAGGAAGTTCAACACTAAGAATCCACCCATTATTCGTAATAAATATCCAGCATATGGTTGGAACTGCTAGGGAAGAATACATGAAGAACATCTGATTTGGTTCACACTGTGGTAATTTCCCATTTCCTTCTTTTAAAAAATTGTACATTACCCTTTCTTTATCTTTAGTTGTTTCACACACACACACACACACACACACACACACACACACACACACACACACACACACACACACTATTTTTCAAATATGGTTTTATCAGTTTATATGTCAACTTTTTTGCATAACGATTTTAAACAGCTGGTGTAGATCAAATGTTATCCAATCAGAAAAATATAACGTTTATTTTTAACACTTACACTTCAAAATATATCTTGAACTGATTGCTTTCTCATAAAAAATATAGAAACCATATTATTTCAAATTGAGAAGATATGTCCATTTTTATTTGGTTGTCTAGAGAAAGCTGCTCGTTATTCAAATAGTTTCATATACTTTGAAATTAACTGAAGTTTCATACAAGGGTGAAGGGTTAAAAATTAAAATAATAATCTTTAATAAGGAAAAAGAAGAGAGGAAGATACAAGCAGTTTTAATTTCTTAAAAGTTATTTTTTATTTGAGGTTGATGATGACATATTAGCTGCTGGAGTGAATGCAATTTTTAAAAAATCAAGCACATCAAATATTAAATAGTATTTTCATAGTAAAATATTTATTATCAGTAGAAGGAAATTAAAGTTGATTATAAATTTTATTTAAGAAAAAAACTGTTCTTATATATTTGCAAATTTCTAAAAAAAAAAAGATATTGAAGTTTACTCAACTTTTTATTGCTTTTAAAATGTAGTCAGATGTATTATGTCATTCATGTAATTTTGGAAAAATGATCACTGTTATAGCATAATTTCTTTTAGTATTTTTAGTTCATATTGCTCTTGAGAATATTCGAGAAATCTTATTAGAGGGGGACACAGGTTCAAATCCTGCTGGAGAGTGCATATTTTTCTTTAATAAGATTTCTCAAACATTTAGGCTGGTAGACAAAAATAAATAAATACACTTTTTAATAAATAAACAGAGCTTCTATTCAAATATGGGTATCGACTAAAATAACATTTAATTAATAAAATATATATGATAAAAATATAGTTTTAAGGTATGGTATATTTATAGGTTAAAGTGGGATAGAGCATATATAAATATAAAAAAGTGGATATTGAGGTCAACAGTTTCTTTCATGCTTAAACAAAATCTTCAGGCCATTTATATGTGTGTGTGTGTGTGTGTGTGTGTAATGAACTCTGTTGTTGATTTTGACATATGGTAGCACAACAGTTTAATTTACAGCAGAAATTGCTAAACTACCCGCACAGATGATTTGATCATAGTGGTGAAAACCAGCCATAGTTTTGTCAGAAAAACCGATAACCGACAAATGATGAACAGTGTCCCATGAAATCTCTGAACACATTTTATTGCTCCTTGTGTTTTATTGTCACAGATTTTAACCTCTCCAGAATAATATCAAAAGGACACTACATGTACTTTGCCATGACCCTCCTGGAGAGACATGGTTTGAATTCCTTTTTTTCTTTCTCCAAGACTGGCTGCAACCCTGTCTACACTGCTGTTTAACCCATAGCAGAAGGAATTCATGCATTATCCAAGGTTTTACTGTGAATTGAAGGAAACAGAATCAACTGGAATTTGAACTCAGCTCACCAATTACACTTTCTACACTAATAACTATCAACATACACACACACATCTATCTACTATCTCTATCTATTTATATATATATATATATATATATATATATATATATATATATATATATATATATATATATATATATATAAAATAAAGACTTGTAGCCACAAAAATAAAACATAGATTTGAACAAAATAAACATCATTTTTTTTTTATACCTTTTGGTATAAATTTTTTTTTCTTTTTATACCAAAAGGTATAAAAAAAAATTATGCTTATTTTGTTCAAATATATATTGTCGCAGTTAGCTCCTCCTCAGTTCTTTAATCCTTCAACAGGGGTCTCTCTCCCCTGGCTATAAATACTGGCTGACCCTTCTCTCTCTCTCTTTTTCTACTTAGGCCTTGTGCCGCTACCTCATGCGGAGGTGAGGTAAAATCTCTCTTTTTCCACTTAGGCCAATATGTGACCTCTCACAGATACAGCGTTTCCCAAATTCTGGGAACGCGCTAAGAACAATACACGTACGTACGAATACTTACAACACACACACATAATTTCTCCATACAAACTCTATATAACAGTCCATGTCTTTGTTTAACTTGTTTTGTTATTAATATATATTTGTTTACCCATGTATATTGGTCTTGTTTGTTTTCTTTGTCTTCCTTGGACTTAATTAAAGTCTGACATTCCCATGTAGCTGGACCGGCCACGGTCTGCTACAATATAAACAAAATAAGCATCATCAGGTATACTTTTTATAATATGTAGATTTAATAGGTCAATTTAATGAAATTCAGGGAATAAAAATCAGCAAAATGATAAAAATATTGTCAATCAAACTGATATTATTTATTTTATATTAATAAGCCTTTTAACTAAACTGAAGCTTGAAGAAAAAGATTTTAAAGTCAGAATTTTCAGACATGCCAGTGTCCTTTATCAATGATAAATAAATGAGAAATAACCAAATCTTACAGTAATACAATACATTAAAAAAAACAGGCACAAAAACAACAAATTCCCTGGGAAAGAGAGTCCCATGTCATTTTTTATTTCTTGTTTTATTGATAAAGTACACAGGCTTGTCCAAAAATTCTGACTTTAAAATCTTTCTCTTCATGCTTTAGTTTAGTCAAAAGGCCTATATAATATATATCATCTGTCTTATTGACAATATTTTTGTCATTTTGCTGTCTTTTTATTCCTTGAATTTCATTAATCAGCCTATTAAATCTACAGACAAATGCACATATACACAGACGGGTGCATGGCCAGTGGCCACATGCACACAAATGCACACATGATCATAAACAATATGGAAAAACTTACACCAATAATAAGTGCATAAAAAGACAAATTGAAAAATTAGTGATATACACTGAAGAGTGGACAGACATGTCTGCCTATGAAACTTTGGAGTCAGGATGCTGAAAGTAACATCAATCAGCTAAGTGACAAACTTTGACTTATATTAATTATATAGGAATTAAATCCTATATATATTTGTAAGCCAGTTTTAAAATATTTTCTAACTAATGAAAACCTTGTATTGAAAAAGTTTACACCTCTATGTGAAATTAGATTTCGGATCCACTTTACAGATATAAAATTAGAAACCTGCCTCTTCTCAGGGTTCAAAATAATTTCAAAGGCCAGTTTGATCTACACATGCTTACACATACATGCGCCCATGCACACACACACAATGGAAGAGACAACAATCAGCAGAGGTTGCCTAAGGCCTTGTCCACGCACACAATAGAATAGAAGAGATTAACCAGCAACCACCAACTAAGCCTTTTGGCTACAAAATCACAAACTAATTAGGCTAACCGTCATAAAGTAAGTCTATACACACATTTCACTCCACACTAAGAGCATTTAATTACTTTATAAAACAAACTTCACTGCAAGGAAAATTGAATATTTTGTTGTTAGTGAATATTTCTGAGATGAATATATAAATGTTATTTCAACTGACGTTCTGCTTCTACTTTTCCTTCAGGGAATAACCTGTTTTATGCCTCATTTGAAAGATGTGGTGTTGTTGCTAAATGTTTGGAATCCAGACATTCAGATACGAACAAAACGAACAAATACCTGGGTAGACAGATCCTAACATATATATATATATATATATATATATATATATATATATATATATATATATATTGAATCAATTGGAAATGATATATACATTTTTTATGTACCAGAAAAATTATTTTAATTTAACCAGAAGAAAAATTTTCCTAACATATATTGAATCAATTGGAAATGATATATACATTTTTTATATACCAGAAAAATTATTTTAATTTAACCAGAAGAAAAATTTTAATTTAAAAGTTTAGGATTTCAGCATCTCTCCAACTATATATATATACATGTGTAGTTACATCAACAGGAATATGACTTTAGTCTAATAAAGTAATAAAAAATAAAATGTGTCACACAAAAAAATTTTCCACTTTGTCATTAATCTTCCTAATATTGAATCAATACAAATATTGAGAGCTTTTGATTTTGCAAGTATAGAAATCAATAGGGAAAATGGAAATTTAAAAATCTTTAACAATATTTCTACCCTAATAATAGCAAAAATTAGATTCATATTTGAAATCATGAAATTTCATTGTTCATCATATTATTGACTGATTTGTTACAATTGTTGATGAATAACTGGATCAAAATAAATGGAAAAATTAACAAATTTATCTGACAACAAAATAGATACATATTTGAAATCATGAAATCAATTTGGGCTGCTATCATTAATAAAATGATAAATGACAAATAAGTTAAACCTATTATTATTGATACAATTTGTGCTTAAGTGTTGTATTTATTTAATCTCATTTACAAAGTTAATGTACTTACTAATCTTTTCAGTTCATTTCTGTATTATTTAGTATTGGTCTATAATTAACCTTTTTTGTTGTTCTTTTTTTAAGATTATATCATGTTTATATATTTTGTTGACAATTGCTGCTACTATTATGATATTTCTTGATATTTTTATTACCCTATATTCCCACAGGGCACAATGAAAACATAGTATTTATATTAATTAATTCTTTCTTTATGCATGATATCCCAAGAATGTTTGGATCAATCTAGCCAGAGATTAATATCTAGAATTGAGTATACTGAGATCTGTAGCATTTTTACTCAATTTTCTTTCGGCCAACCAGAAGGGTTATGTTTGACTTTTTTGGTCATTCATTATTTTGTTAATGAAAGCAGCCCAAATTGATTTCACGGTTTCAAATATGTAGCTATTGTGTTGTCAGATAGATTTGTTAATTTTTCCATTTATTTTGATCCACATCAACAGTTGTAACAAATCAGTTGATAATATAATATAATGAACAAAAGTTGTAGAGGAAGAATAAATATACAAAGAACATAAAATACTGCAGTAAAAATATTTTGCATGTTAATTCAAATAACATTGTAAAAAATGAACAAATTTATCTGACAGCCCAATAAATGATGTCTTTATAAGTGCAGACACATTTTTTAAAATTATATTATGTTTGGTCTTATAAAAACCCAGAACATTTAATGTGAAAAGAAATGCTCACTTTAAGACAAATCTAACTTATGTTGATGAAAGTGATATATTTTGAATGATGATATGATTTCAGATTAAAAATCATTCTTTAAAACTTCAGACATGAAGGTATTTGCAGTAAAAGGCAATAGTATTAACTAAACATGTTTAATAAGTTTAGGTTAATTTGTGCTAAACACCAAAATTCATCATGAATATCAGTTACTTTAGAAGTCAACATATAAACACTTATTTACATTATTTATATTTGAACTAATATTCTCATCTTTGTTATTATTATCATAATGTTTCATCCATTGTGCTCTATAGCCTTCTTCAGGTATCTGTCAGTCCAGCTAACCTTCAGGTAATCTTGATAATAATAACAAATAATAATTGTGATAATAACAACAGATGAAGATATTTGTCCAAATGTAAATCATGATACCTCCTCATCCAAGAAATTCAAACAGAAATTAAAAACACTTATTGTAATGACAAAAGTACACAGGTGTAGGCTTTAAGAAAGCTTTATTCAACTGAGAATACAAGGTTTGCATATAGTGTCCTTTTATAGTCCCAGTAAATAGAAATATCTCTCTCAAATGAGAGAGTAACAAAACAAGGGGAGATTACTCTTGATTATTCATAACACTTATTTTTCTTTTCCAAAATGAATTGATTTGAGGCCACATTTGATTTATAAACTTATGTATAATTTCAGATGTCAGTTTAATAAATGTAATAATTAAAATTATTCAATATATATAAGTAGCTTATTTCACTATTTAAATTGTGCCCCACTTGTTTACATTTTGATAAAAAAATTTATAAATAACTTGTGAGAAAAATGTTGTTTTGTAAGTGATCATATGAATTGACTTTTGTCAATGGAGAATTTATATTCCCAAGTGATACAAATTGAAAAGCTATTGATTTAGTATTTACATTGTGTTCATTGTAACACAAAGCACTTTATCTGCAAACCTTGCCAACCATTCATCACTTATTACTTAACTCAGATGACTTTATGTCAAAGTTAGTATCATCTAAAACTATATTAATTATTTATATGCATTTGTTTGGTCCGTGTTTTCTTTGATGGTTATTTAAGCCACTTACTGCACTTGGATTTATCTGTTTTTATCCCACAATAAACATTTGTTTAGAAAACTTGACTTGTCTTTGCTGACTTTGGAAATTGAATAGAATTAGCATGATGCAAAAGTTTCCAGAAGTTTTTTGACAAATTCATTTATTCATATTAATTCATGGCATCATGATTTCATAGGCTTTTTATGATCTTACACCACACTTCAGCTAAAGTGTGTTTTGTGATGTCAACAAACACTTGTTGCCACTTCTGTAATGTCAACGAATACTCATTGTCACTTTGGTAATGCTCGTTGTAGTAGAGATTTTGTAATCACAGATACAACTATAGTAACGCCGTTGAACAATACTGGCATCAGACGCCTTCGAATAACACTCACACTAATAGTACTTGCTTGATAATACTCACTTGAAAGTAACCACCGAATAGTAATCCGTATAGTGATCAGTATAGAGAAATAGTGTAGAAATAGTGAATAGTATAGAGAATAGTGAAACATGTAGTAATAGAGGATAGAATAGAAATGGTGATCGTTCAGATGTCAAGCTACTTTCTACTTATGCATTTCCCACATGGTCACTTAATTCAATAATGGGATTGCCTGTGTTTGCTCTCTGATGATTCGTGTTCAAACTTCAGTGTCAGCAGCGACACTTTATTCCTATATAACAATGTGTATTGTATCATTAAAAAAATCTGTTTGTGAGTATATTAAATCACAAACGGATTTTTTTAATGATGCAATTTTTTGTAAAATATTTTAATATTTTTAACTTGTTGGAACAAATAACCAGGACAAAAAATATTACAAGGAGCGAAGCAAGTGACAACCTAAAGAACATTATGTATTTGAAAGCATTTTCATTACCAGTTCCATGATTGTTACATTGCATTTGCAATTTAAATATGAGCATATTCATGAAACAAATTTATCACTCAGCTTCTTTGCCTAGAAAAGAGCTTCTCTATCCAATGTGCCATTCAAATGTGCAAGTTGCTCACTTTAACATTGCACAATAACAATTTATCCAGATTTAAGTAATTTGTAATAAAAGAGCCTCCTAAACACAGAGATGAATTTTCCTCTTGTAGATATTGTTTAGGTTGAGAGGTTAAAGGCTGTCTTGGATTTTGCTATGGTTTTTCTTCATTTTGGATTTTAGTAATAAATCCATTTTTCATCACCAGTGACAATATTGTTAAAAAAGGACTTCTCTGGTATCAAGTATTAGGTTGGTGCAAAAATAATGTCGTTTTTTGACGTTCAACTTCATGTGAGAAAACGACATTATTTTTGCACCAACCTAATAAAAAGAGAAAGACAAGCATTTAAATGATAACTGATGTTTGTTTGTGTAAGTTTAGTCGGAATTTATTTTTTTCAGTTTCTGAAATTTTTCTTGGGCAATATGCTACAATTAACTGATTGTGTAAGCAATAAAAAGCTGAATAACCTCCAAAGACTCTAAAATTTTCTTCATATTGTACAAAAGGTGCGGCTGTGAATATTTGCATTAATCTAAGCTAACAATATAACTTTTTCCCATTTTAAACAAGAAGAGAAAGGCAGTGTTTAAATGTTGATCGACATTCTTTTTAGTAAGTTCATGCTGAACACATTTCCCTCAATCTTTCCCAAGGCATGTAAATTTCATTCTACATTCTTGCACCAGCAATAAAAAGTAAATTTTAAGACACTTCTAAGATTTTCTTAATATTGTTCACTTGTGGTACATATAATTTTTGTGTCAATCTAGTTGTATAAATTTCTCTATTTTTTTTTTTAACAATGATAGTATCTTGGATAAATGAATATTTCAGGTTGCCTTTTTAAATACAGGACATTTTTAATAACTTTCACCCAATACAAGGCACGAGAGCTACTCAGGGTAGAAGGTTAAAGTTGAAATGTTAATGAATGAAGTGTGAGATATGAGTAGAAGAGGTGATAGAAAATGGAGATTATGTTGATAAGGCAGTTAGATAGCAATTAACATTTGACTTGAAAAAAAAGCTTTCAAGGAAACACCTATTTGGGAGTCTGTTCCACAAAGCAAAAAAAAAAAAAAAGAAGCTATTTGAGTGGAACTTCCTTTCTACATTTGTAAAACAAAGGAAATAAGGGTGATTTGACATTGTGGAAGTAGAAACTCATTGAACTAGAGGATGGAGCTTATCTAAATATTTACCATGGGAATAGCAATAGAGCAGTAACCAGCTTGCAACATTTGTAGAAAAAGAGGTTGTAGAGAGAAAACCTTTGTAAATGTTTTTGTATATAGTTCATAAAATTTGCTTGGAACAGACCTAAAAGAAGTTAAAATAATTGAATAAAATGAAAATCATCTATATCGTAAATGCCCATGGGAAAAACTAAAACTAAATCACATTGCTTAAATGATATTAAGTTTGGAACCAAGATATTAAAATCCACTTTTATTAATAGAATGGAAAGCCATATGTATTTGAAAGATCTTTCCAGATCCCATCCACTCTTTGTAGCTTCCATTCAATAATAATAATAAAAAACTGATGAGATTAAGTGTTTGCATTTATCAAAATGGTTCTAGGCATTAGTTTAGAAATAGCACGCAGAATTAAATTGAAATCAAACTTTATTTCTTATTGGCTTGTTATTAGTCACCATTTTCAAAAATGTAATGTCAAGTCCTGCCAAATCCATACTGCGAAAATAATAAATGAATTATTTACATGATTTACATTTTGACTAATGTCTTCATCTTTGTTGTTATTAACCCTCCATTGGTACATCACACAGGGTTTGTACTGATTTGATAATTTCTCCTTGAATTTCTGGGATGAGCAGATATGATTATTTACATTTGTTGCTATTGTCACAATGTTTCAGCTATTGTGACCTGCAGTTTTCTTCAGGGGTCTGTCAATCTGGGTAACCTTCAGAAAAATTTAAAACTGAATTCTTTATTTAATACACAGCATAGATTGTTTGGATTCCATTTGCAATGTTGACAGATGTTTTGTATCTTGTTCTTTTTAGTACTGCTCAATGGACATGCGTGTAGTTTAACTTAATGGTGTGGAATGTGTAATCAGGGAATCAAGTTCAAATTCTGGGTTAGTCAATTGCATTCAGTTTTGTACAAATATCTTTGCAAAAAGTATCAATCCATCTTTTCTCCCCCCAGCTGTTAGTTAAATAGCAGAGTAGGTTAGACACTTTAGCTTTGGGTAGCAGGCAGCCTAAGAGAAAGAAAACTTGGAATTACATATTGATTATGGAGAAAGCAATGAGAAACCATTCCACTATGATTAATTCATTCATTTATTTACTTCAGTTTATCAACCCTTTGCAGGTTATTTAAAGCCAAAAATATTTTTAGATTGTAAGTTTTTTTTTGTTTTTTTTTTAGATTATAATGTTTTAGTGGTGCAAGTCTTACTAATTAACCCATATCTGGGGGAGAAGAGGTGGATTCATACTTTTCTCTAGAGTATTTACACATAAGTGAATATAATGAATGCAACAGGAATTGAAACTCAGCTCTCCAATTAATAATTCTGAGCCATTATCCATTACACCACCCAAACATCCAAACTTATAGCATCTGGTATACCCAAGCGGTCACCCATTAAGGTACTGATTGGGTTAAACCATTCTACAGTGTTTCCTAAGAAAACTTAGTCATTTATAAAGAATAAAAAACAGAATCTGTAGAGTGGCATGATCACCTACGCCCTGAAGGGATATAACATTTGTTTCTTTTCAGTCATTAAACTGAATGTAAATAATGTAAATAATGATACCTCCTCATCCGAGAAATTCAGACAGAAATTAATGAATAATTATATTTATATTGTTAATTTCTAGATATTTCTTGTGTTTTCACTTCCTCATCCTCAAAACGATTAATGGATTATATAATTATCCTAGAATTGCAACTTTTTAAAATTAATTACAATTGAGTTTAGTTTCATGTATGATGGATTCTTTAGTTAATAAGTGCTTTAGCAATATCTTAATGGTTTTTTGTACTTTATTTCCTCTAAATAAGCAATGTGAGTCACTTTTAGTTTTGATGTGCTGCAGAAGATCAAAATAAGTATTGGTTACACAGATCTGCATTTTGAAAAAAAATTTCTGTTGTCAGAATTTTTTAATTGAAGCTAAACAATCTGACTATATTGAATAAAAAAAATACTATATACTATAGTTGATAAAACCTTTTGGTTAAAATTCTTGGTTTTTTAATGGCAAAAAATAGTAAAGTTATAAAGAATGGTTAATAATAACTAAACATTAGAAAATTTGTTTTATTAACATTGATACCGATTCCTGTTGATTTTCAATGTGGAAGAAAAGATATTTTCATTGATTTTCTGTTGTTTTTTTTTCATCAAGTAAGTCATGTTTTAGACACTGTAAGGATACAGAAGGTACTTACCTCCCTTTATGGAGGTAAATCACATGGTTTGCATGACAGCCACTTTGTGACATCACTCTATACATTGACCAAAGCGGCAGTCATTTTTTCAGTTCATGGATAGCAACCAAATAAGAAGGTTGCTTTCTTCTGAGACTAAGTCTACCTCTCCCAGCAGCTTACAATCACATGGTGACATTTCCTTTTTGGACATAGATGAGTCCTGCCCATTTAAATCTGGAGTCCTAAAAATGGCTTATCCAGGTCAGGAGTATCTCCAAATTATATGTAAGACCTTTTTCTTGTTCCTCCTTATACTTTGCTTTTCTGTGTAGATAAATGTGATATATAGTTCTCCATGTGAGACATATGTATACATATGGTTTTGTGTATGTATTAGTGTTATAAAAGTCTCTCTGAGAACAAAGTATGTTTGTCATTCTTTTTCCTTTCAGCCAGTCTGCTCCATCTGTGAAATATCAGTTTTATTATATGATGGATATAATAATGCTCATAATGGGAGAAATATAAATTAATATCTTGGTAGAACCTCTTTCCCCATTCTTTACTGTAGTCTCAATAAGGAAACAATTCAAACACAGTATGAGAAAAGGTAATTTTACTGACATAATTGCTGCGAGTCTAATAAAAATTATGTATCATTTATTCAACAATGATCATGCATTCTGAACTTCAGCAGTTTCCAAGAAAGTTATTCACTGCTGATTTAGAGATTTACTATGTATTCTTCTCTATCTAACTAATTACTCTTTTAAACTTTGGACTTTAGAAATCTATAGAATCAAAGACTGATTATCTCTGAGTATGTTTCTCAATGTTACTTTCACTTTAATGTATTAAAATAGTTTCTAACAGGTAAGTAATATCTATGTAACTAGATTAATAGATATACATCCACTAAACTAAATAAAAAATTATAATTATAAAGAGCTTTAGCAAATAACAAAAAACACATCACTTGAATATTTCCAACAGCAACAACAAAAATGAGTAACACATATAACTAGAAGAGAAAATAATGATACAATCAAAATTTTAACCTTCCACACTACTTTAAACAAAAGGTTAGGAAGGAAATTCCGATCAATATTAGAAAAAGCTATAATATTTAGTGGGATTTCCTGAAAAAATATTTTAAGAAAAAGATTTTATAAATTTCAACTGAGAGTAACACTAACTGTTCAGTCAATGAAATATTTTTTCTTGTATGGAAATGACTAACTTTACCATTACTATTACACATATAGACTTGTATTAATAGTTAGTTTGGTAGATAGAAAGTTTTAAATAGAGATTGGTAATGAAAAAAATAATATAAAACATATTGGGAGATGTATAAGAGGCTGCTGAAAAGTTCTCAGTCTAACCAAAAATGCCTTTCAAATAAAAATTTACTGTTTGGTAATTACGGTTTTGTTATGTGGAGCGGGCTGAGGACTTTTCAGCACCAGCTCCATTATATATAATGAAATACATGAAGATATGCTTGGACTTGCTTAGATAGTTACTTATCTGTTTTTATATGCATCAAGTGATATGAATTTTTTAGATAAACATTTGTCCAGATAAGATCTTTCAGATATTTTACAAAGGAACAGTTTACATTTTCAATTTTTTATTACTTCAAACTTCATTGCTTTACAATGAATACATTTCAGTTTTATTTTCAAAACTGTACATATATGTGCGTGCGTGCACACACACACACACATATGGACATGCCAAGATCACTTGAAAATTAAGCACCAAGTATTGTTGCTAACAATACAGCATTGGATACACAGGTAGGTAAACAACTCAAGAATCTCCACCCTAAGAATTCATCTAATTGAATGAGTGAAAACATCCAGACAGCAGTAATATGGAGCAACATTAGTGACATCTGCTCTCAAATTATTTGGCAAAGTGAAAGGACTGAAAATTGGCAATAAGCCTGTGGGAGAATGTTTGACTTCTAACAGTTGGGAAAACACAGGAGTGTCTGAATTCCAATACTTGAAATAAAAGTTTGACATGCTGAGATAGGCACCATATAAGTATTACAGATTTAACAAGCACCCAAATGTACTAATTAATTTTAATTAATAGACATAAAACATTGGCTACCTTGAAAAGCAGAATTTGAAGGTGAGTATACTGAAATAAGTGGATGGAGTAAAAGGTTGCTTGACAAGTGCCCAATGTCTTGGAAAAGTTCAGACAGAAAAGGAGAGATGAAATAGAGGGTTTTGCAGAGAATATACAGAAGAGAATATATGGACGAGAATAGCACAGTCACAGTTGTCATGGAAGGATTTTAGAAAAGCCTTTCTCTTGCAATAGACTAGCAAAGGAGGATTATCTATATATATATATATATATATATATATATATATATATATATATATATATATATATGAAGAAATATAATTTTAAGGTGTGCTATATTTATGGGATAAAGTGCTCAATATCAGAGATAGAGCGTATGTAAATATAAAAGTATAAAACTTTTATATATGAATGTATATTTGGGAAGCAACCTTTCTTTTGAACATCTTTTGTTAAATATGGCATAAAAGGAAGATTTAATTCATTTTTTATTTAGTTTTTCCAACATTCTTACATTTTTCCATTTGGTGGGAGTACAAAAATTTTCCATAATGTTCATTGTCCCAAGCACTTTTGGCCACTTACTTTAGTCATTTTCAAGCGTGTTTTGTTTTAGGTGTAGTTAATTTCTCTTCATGTGTATACTGTTTAAGTTGTATTTTAGTTTTCTGTTGTTTTGAATACTAGAAGGAGTGTTTATTCTAAGTCTTTTGCATGTCGAGAGTGGCTGGAAGTCGAGTAAGCGTCTATTTTTTTAAACTTTTAACACTCCATTTTCACTGTTAAATAAGGTGAGATTGATAGTAGGAGAGAGATGTTTAACATACAGAGTCTCACTTATAGCAAGATGTTTCCAGTAATGTGATTTATATAGAATTTTAGTGTTTTTGACCAGAATTTTTCCTAAGGGTTTTTGTAAATTATGGGTAGATAGATGTTTTTTATAGCACTTTGATCTGATAAGTAACACCTGAGATGTCTAATCAAGGAGGAGTATGTTCAAGATAGGTAATTGATTTGTGACAAGAAACAGTCTTGCACTGTGCAGTGAAATTGATACATTATATTGGTCATTGCTAGTTTAGAATTGATGGGGTTATTTTGATTAGTGACAGCAAGTTATATATATATATATATATATATATGTGTATGTGTGTGTGTTTAAAATCCAACAAAAATTCTTTGTTAAGGATTATTTTATTTATTTTTCCAATATTTTCATTTCTAGTGAAGGTTTAAATATAAATTGTCCAATGTCTTGTACTTTCAGCTTTTGTGATATGTCAGTTTCATGATTGCTACTCAAATACACCCAATATATATATATTTAGGAGTAGTTTCTTGATGTTGTTTACCACCCAGAACCCAACTCTCATCTGTGGCTCCAAATAGCTGTTTGCATGCAACAGTGCTCACACTCTGGTAAACCACTTTGAATAGCAGCTAAACCAGGTGAGAATAGTCAACAGGTCCAAACCGTTGATAATTTTGGGTTTGCATGTGTGGGTGAATGCGTGGGTGAATGAGATATCCTACAGAGTCAACAGCCATGAAAGCAGTGTCAGCAAGTGCTGTGGTGTGTATCAGAGTGTGGATATGACACATAGAAGTCCTGGTCATTTACTGCAGCCTGGATGTCCCTGCTTGTTACAATTCCTCATGCCACCAGATAACGACTCCCCAGGCGGAGAGACTGGGATTAATGATTTTCCCACTATGGAGTCTTCCTGCACAAGTTTTGTTTTAAAAATTTATCTGGATTCCCTGATCATTTGTGAGATAAAGTCATCTTTGAACACAAAGGACAATCACGATATGTATGCATGTATGTATGTATGTATGTCAGTCAGTTATGTGCCATGCTTGATACACACTTAGGCAATCATGTATCTTTCAATACATAACTGAAGAGGCAGATTTTTTCCCACAGTAGGTTGCCATTACTTTCTGCAGTAGATCAGTTGCCATCCAAGACTATAGAACCCGGTCTGTCCTGCTATTTACCCATATCGTCCGGGGGGGGGGGATTCATATCTTTCCCAAGGGTATTAGCACATAAGTGAATGTAATGGATTCGACTGGAATTCGAACTCGGCTCTCTGATTCCTCAATCTGAGCCGCTATCCATTACTCCACCATGCCTTCTCCTTAGTTAAAAGCTACTTAATACTTTTTTTATATATGTCATTCTTGTCTCTTTTGCTGTAAAGCATAGATCATTCCTTTCTATGATGGATATGTTTTATTTAAATAACCATTAGCAGATATTAGGAGAAATATCTCCTCAATCCGAGCCGCTATGTTTCATATAAGAATAAAGTGTCGCTGCCGACTCTTGGGTTTGAACATGGATCACCAGAGAGCAAGCACAGTCGACCTCATCTTGAAATAATTAGATCATGTGACAGGTAAAGGGAAAATATATATATGGGAATTAGCAGCGTCTGACCGAATATTGTTTGAAGGCGTTAATATTATTGTATCTGGGATTTACAAAGTCTCTGCTACAGATGGTCATTACAAAAGTATGTATGTATGTAAGTATATATGGGCACATGGCCAAGTAGTTAGAACATTTGGTTTCTAACCATGAGATTCAAGTTCAAATCTCACCATGGTTGATTTGTCAGGAAAGTGATTTTCTGATGTTATCAATTTGGGGAGGTGATCCTGGAATACAGCATGTTAGGATAGTACCTGAAAACACACCATGGGTTGACCTGAGCTTTGTGAGTGAAATTAGATAAATGGAACTGTTTGGAAGCTATCAATGGTTGTGAAAGCACAAAGTCACAAGTCATCATGACTGATGGTTTGAGCATACGGACATTTGTTCAAACTACTATTTCATTCATTCTCTGTTTCATTAACTTAATGACACTGCTTGCTAATGAATCATTCCTTATCTGTTTCCTTCATTCTCTTTTTCTAACAATCTCTCTACTAATCATCCTTCTTCTCTAATCCATTCCTCATTAAATTTGAACCCTAGCTGTCCCAGCAACCATCATTCCTATTACATGTCATTTGCTATTCATCAGATCTTAGAGTGAACCTTAAAATTCAGTTTGACATCTTTACTTTTGTCTACACTAGTCATTACTCTTAATGTCTTTTTTCTCTTCTAACTTCTTTGGCTATCTTATAAGAAATGGTAGTATTGTTACCAGGTTTGTCGCTCTAGAAGCAATTTAATATAGAATATAGTATCGTATGTAGCTATCATATGTGTAACTTGCAGCAAAAATTGAGCACTAATCTTGAGATTATCTTGTTAAAATTGAGAGATAACTGGGTGAAGTTGAAACAAAAATCTATTTTCAGTGTCACACTTTCTTAACTGTATGTTAGGAGGGCAAACACATTTTACCAGGCTTCCTTCCTTGAGATATGTTAAATAAGATATTTTTCATTTTGAAAGATTTTCCACCATTTTTAATGTTCTCAAAATTACAGATTTCAAAAATTCTTCCAACAAATCTACTCCAGGTTTCAATAAAACCCAACATATAATTTATATTGATAGAGTTTATTCTCCACATTGACAATAATTGGCTTTGAATGTTTATAAAAAAATGAGTTGTTGCCTTTGCATGTTCTTTTAAATTCCTTTATTGGCTTTTTTTGCTAACCAGTTTTTTTCTCTTTCTTTCAGTGTCATTAAAGAAATATGGCATCCACCTTAGTTTGCTTATCTTTCGTTTGTTTGTGTGTCTGCTATCAAATAATCTCCAAGACAAAGCTGAGTACTTATTCTCCCAAAAGGAAGACATATTGATTTTGATGATCCTTTGAACTTTACATTTTTTTTACTTATCTTGATAAGCATGAAGAAGAGTGATTGATCATGCAGAAAGTCAGTATCAGCAACATATTGTGAGAATTTTTAACACAAAGGACATTTGTGCAATTATTATAAAGAATATTTTTGTACAATTCATGAAATTTGTACAGTTTGTGTAATATGTGACAGTTGTACAATTATTATAAAAATAATTATTTTGCTCAAACATACATAAAATATATCAGATTATTTATTTTTGTAAATATTTCAAAAGGTTTGTATATATTCAAGAGTAAAAATAAACACCTTGCTGCATTACTTTCAGTGGTAAGCATACAAATTCTTTCAAAAAAAAAAAGGATAAATTTTCTCTTTTATGATTTTAACGTATTATCTTACTATAATTCACCAAATATCTTTTTTATTTTTCCCTTTTTGATAACTAATGAAGTCCTGTTACATGATTTTGGTAAATTAGTTTTTAAAAATTCAAAAACTTTTAAAACTTTATGTCCATCAAGTTAGCTTAACTAAAGCTATATTTATTTAAAAAAGAATCCTAGACAGGAACCCAAAGTTATGACTTTTGATGTAATTTTTTTCAAACATCAGAAAATTAAGATGTTAAAAAGTTATATTGTTGTGCTTGTATTTGTAGTTCAAGTAATGACCACCAGTAGACCCTAAATATTAATCTTGGGTGACATATTTATTACAAATCACCACAAAAACATAGTTTGATGTTATGCCTGTGTTTATTGCTGAAATAGAAATTGGGTTAGATGAATTTATGCTAAAAATGTAGGTCCTTGAAATATTAGTGAAATCTATCCTCCAGATGACTAAATTAACGGTTATCCAAGGGTTCATAATTTTCAAATAAGATATGATTCAATAAATATTGATGCATAATTCAAATTTTTGGCCCTATTTTGATAGTCTGCAAGAACTAGCTTTAAATTTTGCTTTCTGGGTGGGTTTTCACTTAATTAGAATAATTTAAATTAAGTCACATTTAGTTAAAACACTTACTGATTTGCACCTCTTTTTAAATTATGATACTAAAAGTTATTGAATTTTCTCACCTTCCTCCAGTAAGTACATTCTAATTAGAAAAAAATGTTCCAAATATTTAATATCTCTGTGTAACATACATTGATCAACCAAAACATTGTGACAACTTGTTTTAAACTTCCATGTGCCAGTCAAACAGTTCTTACTCAATCATATACTCTTACAGTTCTTACTCAATCATATACTCTTACAGTTCTTACTCAATCATATACTCTTACAGTTCTTACTCAATCATATACTCTTACAGTTCTTACTCAATCATATATGAACTCTATAAGACTTTTAAAGCTTTCCTTTGGGATCTGTTTGATGGATGTTGATAGTAGTTTCTTCAACTTCAGTGTTATGGGGTTGATGTTCTGCGGAACAAACTTAAAGATCTAACACATCTTATAAGTTCTCAATGGTGTTAAGACCTAGGGAGTTTTGGTGACCCTAGCAACACAATAAAATCTTCATGTTTTCAGAAACCATTCCTAGAACTTACACAAAGTGCATTGACCTACTGAAAGATACAATTGCCATTGTGAAAAATAGTTGTCAAGAAGAGATGCATGTGGTCTTCAATGATGTTGAGACAGGTGGTCCACATGAATAAGACTTGGTGTTTCCCAGTAGATCATTGCACAAACCATCACACTTCTTACACTGGCTTACAGTTTTCTCATGGTGAATCATGGTGTTGTCACTCTTCCAGGATAATGATGCACATGTACCCTATTGTATCCCTTATTCAGGAGAAAGCTTGACTCACTGGATCAAGTGACCTTCTTCTATTAATACTAGGTCTAGTTCTGATACTTGTATACCCATTAAAAAATATTTTCAGCAGTAGACATTGGTTATCATGAGTACTGGGTTGCAGTTATGCAACAAGGATAAATGTACTGCATTCTTTCCCTCTTTCATTTTAATTAAAGCTTTCAGCAATTTATATGGCAGTAGGCCTTCTGTTGACATGTACATGACAGGAAAGCCTCCATTCCTTTCTCATATCAATAGGTTTTGACCATTTTATTCGCAGTTAGTGATTTTTTCCCTCCTTGGAACATTATCAACAGATCATTCAATTATGTGCCATGCGTGATACATGCTTAGGCGATCATGTATCTTTCAATACATGACTGACGAGGCAGATTTTTTTTACCCCAGTAGGTTGCCATTTCTTTCTGCGGTAAACCAGTTGCCATCCAAGGCTATAGAACTTGGTCTGTCCTGCTATTTACCCATAGCTGGTGGGGGGGGGGAGAAGAAGAGGATTCATACCTTTCCCAAGAGTATTAGCACGTAAGTGAATGTAATGGATTTGATTGGAATTCGAACTTGGCTCTCTGATTCTTTAATCTGAGCCACTATCTATTACTTCACTATGCCTGCTTTTAACAACAGGTACTCACCATAATTTAACATAGGTACCCAACAAGCTGTGTTCTTTTTGGAGATGTCTTGACCCTGTCTTCTGAATATAATAACACATGGACTTTTTCTCAGTTATTCAAATCTTGATTCTTGCCTAAAATTGCAGTATTAACTATTATTCTTCCATCTTTTGTTTTGGTTCATCAGTGTTATGAACTCTTGATATGATAACATTCATGTATTTGTTTTATATTACATTATATAATATAACTAGCAGCATGGCCCAGCCTTGCCCGTGCTTGATTAAAAAATCGTATGACTCATACAGCAATCCCTATCACTTGACTTAAAATATTTTTGTCCTTCCTTGCCTTTAAAGGAGTGCCCTTTGCCGTGCTGATGTTGCTATATGCCTTACTTCTTGCCTATCTCACACTGCAAATTTTTTCTAAGCTCTATACTAAATATTAAATCTGTTACGAAAAAAGAACTAAACAAAATGAACACAAAACGATCAGCTTTAAAAAAGGACTCGTAACTGGAAAAACCGAATGAAAAAAGAATGTTAACAACAAATACTTTTTCACACCCAACCCAGTTCTGCGGAATCAGAATCAACGTTGAGTTTAAGCAAGCGAATGAGCCAATTGGAGTAAAGTGCCATGCAGATTTAAATTTTCCCCACTTGTGACGAATGCAGCTATCTACTTTTTTTGCATGCTAGTTAACATTCATGTCAGTCAGCTGTTGGCTAATAGAATCTTCCTGCCTATTCGTGGCAGCCAACTATAGGCTCTCACTCTGGCCAATAGAAAATGGCGGCAAACTACATGAAAACTGCTGTAGAAGCATGAAAAAATCGATTATTTCCACTATCGATGGGAGTTGGGAAATGCAATGTCAGTCTTGGCCTTCTACTAACTTGGAGCATGTGCATGTAAATTTTGGTGCAAATCCGTCAAAAATTGCAGCCGTGCATTCGTTACACACACACGCACATCCTGCCTTTTATAGATAGAGATATTCTGAATAAAACTCTGATTCCAAACATTCATCTGATTTGTTATGGTGTCACCCTCTGCCTGCCTGTTAGAAATGTTAGCACCTACTGAGTACTCATTTCTGGGTCATAAAATGTAGATGTTATCTCTGCCTGTGACAGATTGCACAACTCACATGACTTTAGTCATTTTACATTTTTATGTTCTGAGACATCTCCATGAATGCTAGGAGATGAGAGTTTCTCTAGACTAGTTGCCAACCAAGGTTAGAGAGCCCAATCTGCCCTGTTATTTAACCCTTATCATGTGGGAAAAAAGGATTTATACCTTTCCCAGCGGTATTGGAGCAAAAGTAAATGTAACAAACTTGGATAGAATTCAAACTTGGCCCATTGATTACTCTTCCCAAGCTACTAACCATTATACTATCCATGCATCCACTAAGTGTCACCGTTTAAGCTAATAGTGAGTTATGCAGTGTAGTAGGGTGCTTATTTATGCTAAAGTGAAGAAAAAAAATATAAAAGTATTTTCTTGGGTTTTATTCTCTTCTTGATTAAACATTCTCCTAGGTACATTGCTATCTTGCAAATCATTAACTGTTAAATTAAGCACTACCAGATACATTGTTTTGTCTTTTTTTTTTCTAATCTAAAAAATTAGTTTCAATAAATAATAAGTCAATGATAAAAGTTTTACAGTTTTTAATAATTACCTGCTCAGAGTTTAATATGCCTCCCATGAGGATAAATGAATGTGCTTTTATATCAACTCTTTTATAAGGTCATATAGGCCCAAAGAGGTTGATCTTTTTTGTTTCTAATGACTAACAAGTCTTTAATAGTACAAGCCAGAAGGCATATTCTGACCCATTTTGGATTAAAAAAAAACACATAGAAATATACATTGATATAAATAGTCTATAAATAATAGAATATAAGAAGATATTAAAGTATTCAGTAAAAGAAAATGCTGGTTGTAATAGGGAGGCTTTGACATGTTATTCCTTTTTTCTTATCATTGTTAATTTTCTTTTATCTTTTTCTCCTCTTCTTTTACTATATATATCTTTATATTTCTTATTGTTTCTTTTTATTTTTATTCATTCATTTTCAGTTGGCCCATTCATTTTCTTTCTTCAACTGCACTTGGTTCTAGTTTTGTTACTTCTCTCTCTTTTCATGCATGTTTCTTTTTCTTTATCTTGCTTTATATCTTCTTCTGTTCATTCACCCTTTTCAATCTTTACTTTCTTTTTTCCTCTCATTTATTCAATTATTCTTCTTACTATCTTATTATATGCTTTCTCTATCTCTCTCTTTTTCTCTCGGGCATTTGATTTTACAAATTTATCTTCTTTTTATTCTGCCACATTTTCTAAATATCCATTCATATTCATTCTATGTTCATTCCTCATTTTCCTCTCACTTTCACATTTTTCTTTCTTTCCTTTATTTTAAAAATAATTTTTCTCTTTCCCATTTTCCCTCATTTTATTCATTCATTAAATTTCTTTTTTTACTCATTCAGTTAATTTTTTTTACCTCCTTTTTCTTTCACATTATTTTTCCCGCTAGCAATATTTTTCTTTGTTATTTCCTTCTATCATTCAGTTAAACTACTTATTTCCTCTTTTTCTCATTCATTTATTAAATTTTATTTTTCTCTGTTAATTATTAATGTTCGTTTTTTTTTCCTTTTTCAAATTGTATTTTCCACATACTTTACTTTCTTTTTATTTAATTATCCCTCTCTATTATATATTTTTTCATAATTTCTCACTCTTTTTATCTTTCAGTTCTTCTCTCCTTTCCTTCTTTCATCTTAACCATTCAATCATTGCTTTTTAGCATTGTTGAAAGTTAAATACTAATTATATTTTATTTTCTCTTTCACATACTTTCATCTTCCACTTAATTTTTTTCATCCTAATCGCACATATTTTTAGTCACTTTTTCATTTGCAGTTTTTATTTTTATTCATTCATTCAGAAATGTATTCTCTTTTTTTCATCCATTTATTTCTCTTACATTCAAATCTTTTTAAGAACTTTCTTAAATATACATTCAACCTTTTCACTATCTTTTCATGTCTTTTTTCATTCATATATTTCCCTTTTTCTCTGTCTGATTTCCTTCTTTAATTTAAAAAAAATTTTTTTCATATTACCATTTAACTGATTTTTTGTTTTTATAATCCTTTTTCATTCCTCTATTTTTCATTCCTCTTTATTTCATTCATCTTCTTTCTTCCCACTTTCTTCTGTCCTTTATTCTACAAGCTCTGTATAATTATTTATAGTTTATATATTATTATTTCTTCTTCATTTTCCTAACCATTTTATCATAATTTTATTTGTTTATTTTCATGCTTTTTCCTTATTACTTTATCAATTAATTCACTTTTTCTTTTTGCCATCATCTTTTCAATCACATTCCTTCTTTTCTTTGCAACTTATCTTTCATTCTTTTTTTCTTTAGATTTCATTCTTCTCCAAAGTAAATCTTTTCTTTTCCTCCCCTTCTGAACTTAACTTTCACCTTAACGCAATCTCCCGCTATCCCCCTCTCTCATTTTTTATTGTATATCTCCTCCTTCTCTCAGAAATTGTAAAATTACTTAGCTCTCGCCACTCCTCATTCTCTCCTCCTACCCCCTTCCCGAAATGCCTCCTACCATCTCCCTCGCCGTCCTAGCATGGCCTCTCATCTTGAAATCGCCGATTTCATGCTGAACGAAATTTGCTCAGCGCGGCCATAAGTCGGCCACTAAAATCTTTCTTGGCGAGTACACCCTGACACAGGAACCTTGGTGAGTATTTAGACCCATCCATGTCTTTTCTATTGTCGACTGAGGGATGAAATCGTTCGTTTTTCGATAAGCAAATGAAACACTCCACTCCGTCTCTCTTCTGTGAAACTCTCTTTTTTCTTCTCTCACGTCCCCCCCCACTTTTTTTTTTTTACTTGTCGATAAATTCTTCACCCACTCTCTTTCCCATTCTTACCACTTATGTACCTACCTAAATACATAGAGCTTTTTTTTTTGTATATGTTTTTTTTACATTTAAGACGTTACGTATTGTTATTTTAAGAATGGAATATTGACAAGAGGATCGCCTTTTCGTTCTGCTTACCTTTAAATGTGTTATTTTTATCATTAATCGGTTTAAAAAAATATTTTACAGCTTCTAACTAAATATTTTTTTTTTACAAAAGACGTCTTTATGAGAAAGATTCTCTTTCATTAAAAATAAATTATTAAATTAAAAAAAAAAATCACCTTTTAACTTGTATTTGAACAGGAAAAAATCAACAGTATCTTCATTAAGTCCTACCGTAAAGAAAAACGTATTTTATTTTAATAATGATCCATTTATCAGATTATGACTATATCATTTTTAATTGTGTAACTAAAAGTAGTTATGCTCTGGCTGTTGTTTACTCTCTTTCTACCCAGAAAAAATTCCTTGTCTTCATACCTAACCTGAAAAAGAAGACGAAGTCTACCCTTATTTCGAATTTGGTCTACTATTAGTCTACAGTACGCAAATCCTTTATTTACACTTTTTAACAGTAATTTCTCTTGGTGGCCAGAAGTGCTAAGCACTATGAATACTACAAACTACATTGATCTAAAAAAAATCTATATTAAATGCATGAACACATAAAATTAATAGCCCAAAATTCAAAAAGGTGTTAAAAGCTGAATAATAATCTACACCCATTCAGATAGATTTATGCACACATCAAACAACAAGCAAAACTAAAGAGAAAAAAGCAAAAAACCAACATGCATGTTTGCATTAAAAAACACACGACTTACTTAAAAAAAAAAAAGAGTTAGAGATCACTAACAACATTATCCATTTCAATTTAATTTACTTTTTTATTCTTGAAGAATGATTAGTAGATGTTTTGTTTCCTTTTTGTGCTTTTGTATTTTTATTTTTTTTTAAATATCAACGATCAGAAACGAATTTTATTTTTCATGTATTTTCTCATGTTTTTGTTCATTTTTTTCCCCCTTTTTTTCGGAACTCGCTTCCAGTTTTGTATGTAACCTGCTCATTACATTTTTTTTTTTACATTACTACATTTCTAACTTTCAGAGTATTTTTTTCATTAAAGAAAAAAACAAAACAAACTCTTTTGTCGTAATTATATATATCTTTTTATTTCTATCCTATTAATAATAATTCACTCTGTTTTTGTTTTTTTTTGTTTTTTTTTCAATGAATTGATCTAATTTGTCGGCACTGTTGTATGTGCATTGGTCGTCTTTGGCGCGGACATATAATTTTCTTTTCTTCAAAATTATTCTTAATTGTATAACTAGTTGTACTCTAGTTCTTATTTTAACACTAAAACAAAATTGTTTATTTATATACAGTACAGTAGCGATCACTGTAAAAATTACGCTGTTAAATTTCTTTCTTTCTCCTCCATGCTCAGCGTAAATAGTAAAAACTAAAAAGGCGTATTTATTGTAATAATTAAATAATATTTTTACACTGGTTTTAAATTTCTTCAAACATGTTTTGTGATAAAAGCTTAAAAGTTATCTAAGGCTTTAAATAATGACTCAAGTGATATCGGTACGTGTGGTTGACATTTATTATTTATGATGTGTTGGTATTTCTTTTATTGTTTTTTTATCGATCTGGTCGTGAGGTTTCCCCTTCCCGCACTACCTGGGAATTGTACAACTGGATTCGCCATTCATCGTGCTTCTTGTGTGTAAAATGCATTTTCATTTCTGATACTACTTTTGTTTTTTCCTTAAATTACCCAACACATCGAATTGCTTATATATTTTGTCTTCAGAGAAGTAATCACTGAAAAAAAATAGTGTTTTTTTTTGTTTTGTTTTGTTTATTTTGATGCGTGTATATAAGTGATTTTACATTTACAACTAAGCGACTATGAACAGTAGAGTGGAAGAGTCTGGTAGTCGATGAGTCAAAAGTTTCATCTTACTTACGTGCTGAATTAGTGAGGCTCGATTTCATTTAACTTCGAGATAGAAAAATAAATCAAAGCAATGGTCTCTTCATCTTGGTTAATTTTGTAAAAATTTGCAGTGATCTTGAAAATTACTTCGTTTTTTGTTTTTTTTTTTATTGATGAAATGATTTTTATTTTGGGGGGTTATTTTTTTGGTTAACTTTTTTTTCTTTTGAATGTGTTCCATTTTAGATTTTTATATAGCAAATTTTTAGTATTCTGCCTGAAGGCTGACTTTAAAGCGCCGATGCATATGTAGAATTTTGTATTGAATGAAAACGACACTAACTTACGATAGTAGGCAGTAGAGAGGAAATAATAATAATAAATAAAAAAAATGAAACTATTTCTTTTCTTTTTTCGCGTTTGCTTACTTACCTAGACTTATATCTTTTCTTTTAAAGGTGAACACAACTTTGCTAGTTCCTTAGTTTTATTGACAATATAGCCGGTAATAATTTACTACTTGCTACTTTAAGAGAACACAACAAATGTGTAGTTAGATGATGTATGGATGCTAGTTATTGTAACTATTGTAGTTATCTTTCTAAACTTACCAACTTTTTTTGTCACCTAGTTCACTGTTTATGTATGTGTACAACCCCCCCCCCCCCAAAAAAAAAAAACCGGCAATGAAAATCAGATTACTTTAGAGAGGAAACCAGTATGTTAGTATCAGGATAGACTGAATCTGAATTTCTGCAAGGAAAACTTTTTTTCTAGTCAATAGAAAATAAGTGTTTTGAGCAAATGTTAATTATTGTTGCATTTATGTTAATGTGTGCTTAATACAAATACTAGAAAATTCTTTTATAATCTTGTAATAAAAATGAAAATCTCAATCATAAAACAACTGATCCAAATTATTTACAAAGCATAATTTGAATTTGTTTTCAAAGTATAATTCAATCAATTATAATAATTGGAATGTGTGTATTTCTAAATGCATGTACATATCACTAAAATAAAATTCAAAATTCCGTAATTTACAAAGGAAAGACAGCAGTCTAGAAAAGTAAAGAATTTCTAAAGGAAAGGATCATCATCCACAAAAATTTCAGAAAGTAAATTTTTTTTTCAATGTTCACCAGCATAAGAATTTGAAGTAGTTCATTTGATAGCATGTAGTGTAGCCGGCTCGTTTGAATGACAGGGTCAAAAGATATTTGTAATCTAAGAACATATTTCAGTATGTAGAGTAGACGCATGCAAAGAATACTTAAATAGGATACGGAAGCAGCAAAGCAGGCACATCTTACATAACCCTTTCAGAAGTGCAATATGAACCTTAAATTACATCAAAGTGAATCAAATTATCTGTTCTGATTGTAGGGGGGCTGGTTCTTGCAAACTCTTCATTCAAACTTCTCAAAAGGCTGTTAAGATTTGGATGAGAGACTGTAATCCATTGCAAAGTTCCTGCTTATCTAAACAAAGATGATTACATGTGATTTTTAGCAATTCATCTTGGAAACAACATGGATTAAGACATGCTGTGTCCATTACAAGTTCATGGTTTTTAGGAAAACATTTGTAATGTGTGTGTTGGGGGGGGGGTCAATCCTGTAACAATCCATTAGATCATCAATTCTTTTGTTTCTTTGTTGCTATTCTCCGGTTCATTCTGACCTGGTATGGGCAGATCTATTTCATCAACAGATCTGCCCATATGACTTAGTACCATTCCATGGAAAAATGAGTTGACGACCTGCTTAGTTTGCTGTGAAAGATGGACCTCTTTTCTTTGTTAAGTCATCCATCTAGGAAAAGAACTTTGATATAAAACCAGCAACCTCAACTTCATTCGATGATGTAAACTATTTCTTCTTTTTGGTAAATGCTGTTGTTGTTCTGCAAGTGGAATTGGTTTTCAGTTTTTGAATTCGCTTTCTATTGCAAAATCAGTTTCATCACTGAATATTCGTTTCACTGCTTCAATTAAATTTTTCATGATGTTTTCAAAGTCCACCACATGTTTTAAAACTCCTACCATATTTCAGAGGAGGCAAGGTGGAGTAATGGATGGCGGCTCGGATTTAGGAATCGGAGAGCCAATTTCGAATTCCAGTTGAATCCATTACATTTACTTATGTGTTAATACCCTTGGGAAAGGTATGAATCCTCTTCTTCTCTCCCCAGGTATGGCTAAATAGTAGGACAGACTGGGTTCTATAGCCTTGGATGGCAACTGGTTTACTGTAGAAAGAAATGGCAACCTACTGCAGGAAAAAATCTGTCTTGTCAGTCATGTATTGAAAGATATATGATCACATAACTGACTGACCATATGCCAGGCATTAAGATAATTCAAGCATTCAGTTTGTGGATATTCTGAGGCTAGTCTTAAAATATTGTACACTTGCAGTAAAAAGAAACCTGCTGAATTAATGTCGAATATGCATGACTTGTTAAGATGGGAATTGACTTTGAAAGTAAATTTTACACTAAATTAGGGATGAGGAGATTTGGCACTCTGAATCAAGACAACAATCAGCTTGGGCTATTTGTAAAACAATTCAGGATGTAGTGAGTCAAAACCTCCAGAAATCTATTCAAGGGTATTGTGATTAACCCACCAACAGGTTTCTCCTCTTTAAAGAGAAAAGTATTGAATGAGGACTATGAGGTATAACTGTGTACCATTATGGTGCTAAATGTGAGGTGATGATGATAATAGTAATGATAATAAATGCAGAAAAACAAATAGGAATGGCTTGCCTGTGTTCACAAGTTTCTGGACCCCCCCCCCACGATGTTGCACCCAGCTCCATGAATAATTTGTGGCAACTAGGGAAATTTGAAATTTTGTCCCAATTACCAAAGAAACATTTGTTATAGTTCTGAATATCTCATAAACTAAATAAAATTAAAAATGGTCCTTATAAAGGAAAAAAATATACCATTGAAAAAAAAGAGTCCCACAAGGAAAATTCTAAATATCTGGGTGGACGAGTCGATGCATCTTATCAGTACTTTATTATGACTAGGTGAATAAATAGAACTGATGGTAGTGTTGGTTAGGTGTGTGTGTGGGGGGGTAGGAAGACATGGAAAGTGATAGATAAACAAATATTGCCTGCATTGAAAGTGTTAATAACAGAGATATCCTTGGATACATAGATGGCCTTATCCTTGGATTCGTTGAGAGGTAGATATGCAAGACGGATTGTTAAGTAGATAATTAGATAACACAAGCATGTTACTACGGCAAGACTAAGAAAAAAATCTTAGCTGCAGTAGATGGTTGTTATAAAGAAAGATAAATTGCTGGTAGATAGTATAATTAGAATAACTATACTAGTATAGTTTTTCAATTTTGACAAATAGAAACGTTTTGTGAAAATAGATTTGATAATACATTTCGCCATATAAGGCTTCATCAGATTCAAAAACAAAAGAATGAAATGTGTATTTGTGTGAATCCTTAAATAATGAATCTTGGCGTTTCTTTTGATTAAAGAAGAAAGGAAATGAATGACTTTTAAAAAAGTCGTTAATATTTATTCTGGTATCTTTTCTTTACAATTTTTAGTTCAAGTCAAAAGTTGTTAGGGAAAGTAGTAAGATTCATTATTTAAGCATATACACAAATACACATAAATGGCAAAATGGCAGTATCAAATCTATCTTCATGAAACATTTCCATTTGTCAAAATTTAAAAACCTTGTTGGGATTTCTATATGCTAATTTAAAAACACTAGTATAGTGTAGACTAGCTCAATGAGGTTAACAAGTACATACATTTAAAGATAAGGGTTGATAACTTGATAGTCATTGTATCAGAAATGTGATATTAAAACACAGATGGATTTTGTGATAAGGGCATTTTTTTTATTATTTTTTTTTTTAAGCTTTTCACTCCAAGCAAGGCTGGAAGCCACTAGCACGCAAGGGGTTACAGAAGGTTTGGAGGAAGAGCAGATAGGAGTGGTAAAAGAGAGGATGTGAAGAAAGATAGTGGATCGATCAAGGCAAGGGGGTTACAGAAGATTTGGAGCGAGAGCAGATAGGAATGAAAGGAGAAAGGATGTGGAGAAGGGAAGTGGATAGATCAAGGCAACTGGAGATGTCGATTGATGTTACACTTAAATAGTTGGAGATTATATTTTTCAGGGAAACAGGAATAAGGAAGGGAGTTCCTTAGGCGAGATGTGCGAGGCATGAAGCTATTGGGGTAGAAGGGACGTCTACATCTAACAGTTTGAACGGTGAAGGGGTGGGAACAGGATGCCAGCCTCGTAGGACGCTTAAATTCATGAGGCCTGGGAACCAGCGAAAGCAGCTCATCGGAGCAATTACCGTGATATATCTATATATTATAGAGAAATTAATCTACTAACATTTTTCTGCAATTGTTATAAGTTCTAAACTTGCTGTGATTTTTAATTTTTATTAATATGTGCCTCACAACCCCATCTTGGAACTTGGCTCTTTATTCAGTCATTTATGTGCTATATGTGATACATGCTTAGGTGATCTAGTATCTTTCAATACATGACTGACAAAGCAGATTTTTTTTCCCACAGTAGGTTGCCATTTCTTTCTGCAATAGACCAGTTGCCATCCGAGGCTATAGAACCCAGTCTGTCTTGCTATTTATCCATAGCTGGAGGGAGAAGAAGAAGAAGATTAACACCTTTCCATTTTATTGTTGTCCTTAGATATAGGGTCATTTAGTTTGTGTCTAACCAAATGAAAACACATTTGAAGCATTACTGTTTACTATGAAAAAGATAAAGATCCAACACTTGCAATATATAAAGCTCAAAGTTTGCATGTGTGTTTACAATCAGAACTCAGAGAATGAATTAAAACTATGATGTCAAACAAATGCAGGCTTATTTATCTACTAGCATGTGTATTGCTCAACTCTGTTAACTTCATTAAGAAAAAATTGCTAATTTGCATATTCAACTTTAAAATAAATTTTTTTTAAATGAATGTTTTGTTATTCAATTCCAGTCTGATCTTTTGTGAGCATTATAAATTAATGATTGTTTTATTAATGGCTTTCATGATGTACACAAATCTCTCAAAGAAATGACAAACTAATGTTGGAAAGGGATTTGGCCCATACAGTGCTGGGTATCATTACTAATGTAATATATTTATGAAGAGAGAGTGCTCAATATTGAAAACAGTGTCTTTGTAGATATAGACAGTCAATTTCTATGCCTGCACTATGTTTATCTTTCTCTATTATATATATATATATATATATATATATACGTGTGTGTGTGTGCGTGCATGTGTATGAATGCATGCATGAGTGTGTGAAGCAGGGTGCTTATATCATTAATAATGTGCAATTTATTACTGTACATTGCTTAGGTAAAGAAATATTTTTCTTGTATGTTACTCTAGTCTAAAGATTGATTAAATTAACCTATCCCCTATTAAAATTTACTGTAGTTGTAGATAACAGCATTTATTGAAATTTTTAGAAAATTTAAAAGTGCTTTCTTTGATTCTAGGAGCTTTAGTCAAAAGGCTTTTCTAGTCATATATGATGATATTTTCATTCAAACAGGCAGAATTTTATAAGTATGAAATACTTTTGGCATATCCTACAAATTTATATATTTTAAAATTATTTTTATCATTGTGATTGTAAAATTTTCATGTCTGGATGCAACTATGAATTGTTGGTAATGCTTTATATATCGAAAAATAATATTGGTGTTTATATATAGTTCTCCACCGCCTTAACCCAAGGACATATGGCACAGTGGATAAAGGCGTTAGTTAGATCCAGTGACAGGACACAAAGAGTGTGAGTTTAATACCTAGTTAAGGCGGTGGAGAATTTGGAGGGGGGAATTAACAGGAGATAACTGATAACTGACATCCATTAGACATGGCACGTGGAACTAGAACAGTCTACCCCAGCGAATGAAATAAAGGGTTCAGTTCAATATTCCAACCACCTGAAGAAGGCCGGAGCATACAATGGCCGAAATATTGTGATAAATATGGCACCAAAGATGAGGACAATAGTCCGAATAATGTAAATAGTGTACATAATACCTCAACTCAGAAATATAGACAGATGTTGCTAAGTGTTGTAAAGGAAGTTGTGGAGAGCCATGAACGCTCATGTCCTAAAATGACTTGGCACATAAGAGAGAGGAATATGTAAAAATGTTTGGCATGGACATAAGTTTTCTTAGTTTAAATAAATGCTTTGTTGAGTATCATTACAAAGCCTTTTCAATTTTATTTTATTTAGTGCTGTTTCCACTAGTAGAACAATTCAGAATAGTTTTAAAAACTGACATTTTGAAGGTATTTTATTTACTTAAAATCTGTATGTGAATTTTTTTTTTTTTTTAATTTTTTTAGAAGGTAAAAAGTCAGTGTTTATTATAAAATAATTTTAATTTATTTACAAAGCTTGCTATTGTCATTTTTACCATCATAGCATGTTTTCATATTAATTTCAAGACCTCATTGATCCTACACCTTGTGCCACTTGTGGGATTGGCACATTACTCTTTGCTATCACTAAAAGAAATGGAACTTAGTAAAAACATGTTGTGTATGAAATATATGATTATGTGCTACATTTTGCTAGAAATTTTTTTTTTTTCTGTTCATAGGTTTGAGGATTTGTTTGAAAACTTGAACCTTCCACTTATTTTTACTTGCCATAATTAGTTTATTTCAGACCTTAGAATATTATTGCATAGATTTGTATATATATATATAATATATATTTATTTAGCTAAAATTCTCATTAGTAAGTGGATAAGAATTCTTCCACTTTATAACATCCATTTAGTGCTGAAATAGCTAAAACTATCACCTTGATTATTACCACTGATTTCTGAAAGTTCGTGCTGCCAAGCATAAGTTCAGGATAGACTCATTCTTACATTCCTAAATCAAAAGTTATAAGTTAACTAACAATGTTTTAAAAAGAATAAAATAATAAAAAATGTGTCCAATCAAGATTAAGGGATTAATTGCTGCTATCATAAACCAACAGGTTTCTTTATAAACTATTAAATAATATGAAAATGAATAGAGGCAGCCTATTCCCCATATTTACTGTCAAAACCATTATTTTCTTTTTCTTTAATTTTTTTTTCTCAGAAACAAACAATGCGAATACATGTTAAACATGAAATTTATTTGAAATGCTAAACAAACAAGTTCATAATACTTGAAATACCATCAGTTTTTTTCAGTTATGTGTATATTGTATATATGTGTGTGTGTGTGTGTGTGATAATACTTTGGAAAGTTGAGTGGGTTGATAACATTTAAGCACCCTGCTTCACACACTCATGCATGCATGCACGCACACACACACACACACACACACGCGCACAATAGAGAAAGAGAAACATAGTGCAGGCATAGAAATTGACTGTCTATATCTACAATATTGAGCACTCTCTTCATAAATATAGAGAATTTTGACCATATATAGACTTTTTTTTCTTTTAATCGGTATCACCCCAAGCAAGGCATTACAGTCACTAGCACGCAAAGGGTTACAGTCCGTGGAAGAATTAGGATCAGAAACATTAGTCATGAGGAGAAAGAAAAGAACAGTCAGAAGGACAGTAGATAGCGATTGACATTGCATTCAAATTTTTGCAGATTGAAGTTGGTTGGAAAGCATGAAGCCGAGAGGCAGTTCCACAAGTGAGAAGTGCAGGATAAGAAACTGTTAGCATAGAAGTTATGGCTACATCTAGCTAGCTCAACTGTAAATTGATGAGATCTTGCTGCCAGTCTAGTATTGCACTTAAATTCATACAGTCTAGGTACCGTAGCAAAGAGCTCATCCAAACAATTACCATGAAAGTATTTAGAAAAAAGGCACTGAGAGGCAACCTTACAGTGGTGGGGAAAGTGACTGAAGCTGAGCTGCAAGATCAGGACTAATAATATTGCTGATTCTTCTTTGGATCTCCTTGAGGAGGTCTATGTAGATAGTAGAGGCACCGAACCATATATTGAAGCAATATTCTAAGCCTGGACAAATGGTAGACTTATAAATATGCAAGATAGATTCCAGAGAGAAAAATTGTCTCGCATGACAGAGTGAACCGACTTTCTGCATACAGTATGCCTAAAAAGTTCTTGGTCTGAAACACTTCACAAAATTTGACCAAACATTTTTTTAGAGCAGTCCTAGCTTTGACATCAAAGTGTATCTAGTGGCTCACCCCAACCTTAATTGCTATTTTCAGGTTCACTCTGATCTGGTATAGACAGATCTATTTCATCAATAGATCTGCCCATACCAGTTAGTACCATTGCATGGAAAAATGAGTTGATGACCTGTTTAGTTTGCTGTGAAAGATGGACATCCATCTAGGAAAAAAGAACTCTGATATAAAACTGGCAACTTCAGTTTCATTCAATGATTTAAACTATTCTTTTTGGTAATTGCTGTTGTTGTTATCAAGTGGGATTGGTTTTTATTTTTTTCTAAGACTTTTCCTCCCTTTAAAAATGCTTCAAGCACAGTTGCTTCTTGTTAAAAGTATCATCACTAGAGGATCTGTGTGTATAATGGTAAAATGGCTATCATAAAAGTGCTCAATCTCAATGAAAGTTATTGGTTTATTTTGGTTTTACGGCATATCAACCTCAATGGGTTATTTAATGCTGACAAAATTTTTAATTGCTGGTAATGTATTTTGTTTTATCAAAAATCTGTTTCTGGTAATATCTTTCCTTCAAAATTGTATTGCTGGTAATAGTTAACTATTTGCCCATAGCTGGGACCCTAACAGGTGCTACCACCCTGGGTCAGGGTGGACCTGGGAACACCAGCAATTAAAAGGTGGTTCCACGCTCCTCAAAACCTCCCGATCAGAGGCCTTGCTGCTGGACATAGTTTAACGTCTTACCCAGGATGCGGATGCAGTTTAACGTCTTACCCAGGACGTATGAAAATTATTAAGGGTGCGGCAGGGAATGTGGATCCTAGGCTCAGCGCAAAAACCATGTTCATGCTCTATGCTAGAGAAACTTCACAATGATGTGATGTTAAGTGATGGCTATACATGTAAATGAGAAAGTATATAACATGTAAATATACCATTGTCTATATTCATGTAATATGTAGAAAACAAAAGTTATATTGTATTTACTTTGTTTATATGTTAAAATTATATTTTTGCCTCATAATAATTATAGTATATTTAATAAGAAAAAGTAAATTCCTTCTTAAAAATGCCACTGGCATTTACAATAAATCATTATCAAATTACAGCAACTTCAAAGGTGCTCATATGTCCATCCAAATCTATTTGATAAATGTTAGAGTTAAATCAAATAGATTATGAATGTAAGACATTTTAAAAAAAATTCAGTTAAACCTTGTCATCAACACTCTGGGGATTCTGTTGCATTTCTTAAGCTGTGTAAGCATGTACACAATCAAAGGATTTGCTTAGAACAATCACAGCTGCCCATGGCAGGGCTAAGGCTTTATAGTATTGAATGAACAGAAAATAAACGTCTTGGCCTTTTTAACAATTTGCAGCCTTAGGTCAATATTTTATCTCTTATATTTCAGTGGAATAAACTGAGTGCACATTTCTGTTGAATGCAAATAGACTCCCCCCCCCCCGCCCGTTATTATTTACTTTGAATTCTGAGATGAGGAGTTATCATTATTTACAGTAACACTCTAATCCACCATATTGTCCATGTTGGTTTTTGAATTTGCTGCTATAGTAATTGTTAGTTCAATCCCTCAGTAGAATAGAAAAAGCAATAACTGGGTAGTCCTAAAAAAGCGCAAGGCAAGATATGCCTAGACATTGACAGCAGGGTAAGAACAATCTATCCCCATAGATTAATAAGAGGGTTCAATCTGAAATTTCCTGAAGGTTACCCAGATCAACAGACACTATGAGAAACTAGAGGGTACAATAACCAAAATAACAACAGATGAGATTATTTTGAATGTAAATAGAACAAAAATCATTGCTTTTTTTTTTTTTCATTCAAATTGATTTTGAACACTTGATCATTATGTAAAAACAAACCTTTTAAATTTGTAAGTCACTATTTTTATGTGTTAATCTTATGTCAGACTTGAGACATGATTGTGATTCTGATACAAAGCATTTACAGAAAATACTATTTATAGGTTTTCCAACCTCTTGGGTATCTCAGATTTTCTCAATCTATCTGATTGAGTTACTTTAGTAAATGGTAGTGTTACTGAAGATCTGACTGAGAGTCATTCAGTAAAAGGAGAATAGATGCAGCAGAATGGTTAGCAGATTGGATAAGATACGAAAAAGGACAACAAACAGATGGCACTTGCAGTGTATTTTGTTGTGAATTAAATAAAACATCTTTTGAAGTACCTGACCACTTTATTAAAGATATGCAGGGCAAGAACAAAAAAGTTTTTAAAATTCTCATTATGTCGAAGGTAAAACACAATTATTAAAAAGAAACAAGTATTTGGTTGATGGAAATTTTGAGAATTCTCCTCAATATTATCTAGTTTTCATTGTATTTTGAGATAAGGATATTTTAAAAGCTTACAATCAGAAAGGAAATTATTTTCAATTTTATCATGGAATGCATATGCTTATGTATACATGTCAGTGTTGTATAAGTTTTTTTATTTTTTTTTTCTCTCTTCATGATCTAAAACACCTGATATAAGAGTGTTGAGCATCTGTTATCTACTGTGGATTAACTATCACACTACACGCATGCATTATATTGGCTCTTTCTGCTGATTAGTTTTTCTTTTGTGATTTGATATTTATGCTCTGTAGGCAGCATTTAAGTGCTAGGCCCTGTGTGTAATGTGAGTTTTCTTTTTAAGTAAATGTCTTAATCATCCAACAGCTCTTAGCTAGTTGCTCTTCAATGCTGGAATTGTCTCAGAATAAGAGAATAAAAAAGAGGGAAGCCAACACTTGGCAAAAAACCAAACCAAAAACAAGCGATTAAATTGTACAATGAAGGATGAGAAAAAGAAGTGCTTTTAGTATAAACTCAAAAAATTTGCATGTGTGAGATATTTTCAATGCAACAAAAATATTGACAAAAACAGGAGAATTGTAATTGCCTCTTTGTATCTTGAAGAATTTAACTGATTACTTACATGTTGAATATTTAAGTCATTCTTTTCTATAGTGGTCTATGTGTATGTTAAATACGTTAGATTTAAAGTCCTATGTTTACTAAACAACAAAAGTGTGTGTGTGTATGTATGTATGTATGTATATATATATATATATATATATATATATATATACACACTAATGTTTCATTTTAAGCAATGCATAAATAATGATACTTTTGCTATAAGTAAAAGATGGAAATATTTTGAACTGATACTTAGGTGTGAAATTTCTAATTTTAAAATTCTGATATCATTATTTGTTTATATATATATTGTGGACTCTGTTGTTGATCTTTTGATGCATGAGGATTGAGCAGTTCAGTTTTAGAACTATAAGACTGACCACACATATAATTAAATTATAGTGATGGCTTGTATATCGGCCACATTTTTCAGTCTCCAAGCAGGTCTCATCAGGTTTGAATTCAGAGTTTTCCTTGTTCTTGCCTGTTTCCCAACCAACGTGAAAGAGTCCAGTCTGCCTTGTGATTTAACCCATAGCTTGGAGGAGAAAAGATGTATTCATACCTTTTCCAAGGGTATTTAGTTGAAAGTGAATGTCACAAACTTGGCTTAAATTTGAATATGGATTTTTGTTTTTGAACTGCCTACAAGTACATTGCCTACCCATCCGGTGTACACGTGTGTGGTGATAGTAATAGTAGTAAAAATAAAACAAAAAATAATAAGAGATAATATGTTTTATCTTTATCAGAGAATAAAAGTCAGAGTTGGGATTGATATCAGTTCAAATATCCCAAGAAAGACACCTGATGACAGGATATTGACTTTAGATAATTGGATGTACCTTATCCAGATTGCTGACTAACATCAAAAATATTTTATACAGTGTATAACAAGTAAATCTGTTGAAATTTCAAAATTATGCTGTCTTTATTGTGTTAAATTTGCGTTTACATAATTTATATCTCTTGCCCCACCTTGAAAAGAGGTTCAAAAAGTATTTATCATTGCTTGACCCCAGTAATAACATTAATATTTGAATATAAAGACTCATTTGTTTCATAATATTCATGTATTTTATTATCTAATAATAATCAGCAGTAAACATTTGAAACCTCAATTTTATTGTACATTTATTTTTATTGCAAGATTATTTAACCTTGTAGATTGACATGTATTTATTAAGCAATTAAAGGATATTTTAATGACATTATTTCTTATTACTATATCATTACTATATTTAGTCAGTACATGTGTTAAAAATGTGAAGTCACAAAATAATAATTTTAAAGTTTTTTTAAAAAGGCCAAATATTTTTATCGTAAGCTTAAAATAGTTTTATGATGTGATTGACATTATTTTGATCAAACATAATAAAGTTGATATTTTCATGAGAAAAACATGAAAAACTGCATTTCCTTAGCATTGTGTGTAACTTGATAAAAGTATTGCAATCATTTTTTTTTTTTATGGATGTTTTTAGTTTGAATTTAATGAAACTTTGTTTATGTATCTCATGCAGTTTATAGATTTTGAAAAAAAAATTGTTATATACGTCTGTGTGTGTCTTCTGTACAGATTCAAGTTTCTTGTTTTTATAATGTAAAAAAATAAAACAAAACTTAAAAAAATAAAGTTATCCTAAGAGAACAACAGTAATGAATATTCCATTCATGGCAAATAAATTGTTACTGTTTTAAAAGGAAAAAAAACAAAACACAAACAGGTTAATGTACCTGATTAAAAAAGAAAATTTGATGAAAATATCTAATTTTATTGTGTTCCGTGATTTTTTTTTTCTTTTATATTCTTCAGTTTATGTATAAATGAAGTATTGTTGCAGCATTCAGCTTCTAACTTTGTTATCTCAGACAGTCGTTGCATAAATCAATGTTGGCTGAAGTATTTCTTCTGTTTACTTGATTCATGTTACTCCATTGTCATTTTTAAATAGTACTAAAATTCCGGTCATTCAAATTTAGGCTTATTTTAGTAACACTTGAAAATGTTCTCAGAAATAAATTCTTTTGCTAAAATGTGCAAAAAAAAAAAAAAAAAAAATTGGTTTTTGTGCTTTTACAGAATTATTTGCATGCTCAAAAATTAATTCATCAGAATATCACTTTCATATTGAATGCTACAAGGTCACATTTGGTGAATGAAAGATATCCTTACTAAAAAAAAAAATTACCTTAATAAAATGGACTTTTTTTAATGTATAGTTTACAGTGGGATTTTATTTATACAAAGCCTATGTTTTTTTGCATTTTGTTTCATTCTGGTCAAGTGATGATAGTTTTGAAATTGTGTATATTACTCTCTGATTGTGTATACAATTACAGATTTTGAAATTCATGAATTTACTGGGCATATACGTCCCTCTGTTAATTGTTGACTACATATGAGAAAAATATTGTTTAAAATACTGTTGATTCACTGATTAAATACACATTGTATATGTTCTGCTTATTATTCTTTGCCAGTTCATCCTGTAATGTTTTTGTACTTTTAGAATTCCCTCATAAATCAAAAAATGTACTCTGCTGGTAGCTTGTGTGTGTGTGTGTGTGTTTACCTAATTTAAATCTACCTGGTCTCTGGAAGCAGAGAAGCTACTCGTATAAACATCATTTAACAACACAAATATGCAAATAACATTCTCAAAGCTTATATAGAACCTCAAAAACATAGGCATAACATAAAAATAAGAAAAACAGCACCAGCTTATAACAAGATTTTAAAATGATGTAACCTTTGCCCAGAGGAGAAAATAACAATAATCACTTTTTCAGAAAAATATAAATTAAACAAAAGATCAGAAGTCATTTCCAAATTTAAATTTCTCAGCACAAAAACAAATTCCTACTATGCTATCCACAACCACATCATGAATCAAAAGTTTAAATAATATCCTATAATTTAAATGTAGTAAACTTTATTTCAAATACCAAAATTTAGAACAGAAGAAACTATATAAACATCAATAAAATAAAGTTAAATAATTAAACCAAGTCATAATCAGGATTATAAATAACCTAAAATATTAGCCATAAATAAATAAAAAATCAAAAAAAAATTAGAAGGGCCAGTTTCCACATCCTCCACTTCTTTTACCCCCTCCCCCAAGTAGCCTATAAATGGAGACTGTGTAAGATGTAGTCACATAGTCTGAAGATCAATTAAGCTGTGAAACTGACAGTCACATTGTAACTTTTTTTTTTTTTTTGTCCATTCAGAATGATGAGACAATAATTTATTTTCTACAAAATTTTCATTAATTGGACAACAGATGATTCATATTAAGCAAATGAACGTTTGTTTTTACTTTAATTGTATTGTAGAAATTAGATTTTAACTAATTTCAACCCGGTTTCTATTTTTATTTATACATTCATTTGTTTTAATGTTTTCGTATACTACATTTAGTAAGAACAGGCAATAAACGGCAACAACCTGGTTGTATATTAACCATAGAAAATTCATAGTTCATGACACTTTCAATGCATCTTTATCTGAGTAAATTATATTCATGTTTTATTAAAACAGTGTTTTCCATGTCAAAATTCGGATCATGAAGGTTCTGGTGACATGCAAGTGAATTATGTAGATTTTGTTGAAGTAAAATTCTTTTCTCTGATGAAGCTGATCAATTAATAAAACATGTCAAAATAGAAGTTTTCCAAATTGTGTTATACACGCATCCCTCAATTAATGCATTTTCAATTAGTGCGCTAACATTTTTATATACCAAAATTAGATTAGTGCATACATTAGTGATAGTAATTGAAAATTGATTTATTTTTTATAGTTACCAATGCACTAATCGAGGGTTTTTTACAATTTAAATATTTTAACAATTGTGAGACATGGGTTTAACTTAAATGTCAGTGGAAAAAATTAGTTTTTTAGGTTAAGTAGAAGAAAAATTACAGTTTTTTTTTTATATAGGATTTTTAGAATAGTAAGAAGTTTAAAAGGTTGTCTGTACCTTGGCATATTTGCAGACTACTTTCAGGAAAATAAGGATCTAGTTGATAAAGCAGATTTATATCTGCTTGTTAATCTATATAATAACTGTGAATGTCAGTGTGTCACACTTTTTCAACATTACCCCTAGATGCCGTAGCTCAACATATCATACCATTTTGGAATCAGGCCGACTCCATGAGCAAATTAAAAATATTCCAGACCCAAACCCACAATCCTGAAATTTTTGATTCCCAAGTTTTCATTACTGCCATTGTTTTGGTTGATTTTTTTTTTTTTTACATGATTTTTTTAAACAAATTTTTTGTATAATAACAATTTTTATAATTTGGAAATAAATTTGGTAATAATCGAAATTAATTGCAAAATCCATCAAAAGTTACCCATGAAATAAAAATAATTGTTTGTATGGAAAGTAAGGACCTACGGACATCAAATGTTTTTAAATTAAGTGTTGATAGAAGAATTATCATTGAACTTTTAAAAGGTAGGCTTAAATATTAATGCAATGCTTAAATGCAGCGACTAATTTTGAGTTCTTCTGTAGTTTATTGTTGCCTATTGCATCTAATCCTCCCTACCTATTGTGATGAAGATCTAATCAAGAGTCCTCTGCGGGAGCTAGCTTAAATGCTGCCTGATAGGGCAATTTTTTAGCCAGTATACAATATATGCCAGCCGGTTAGACATTTTTCAAAATCAATATATATTAAAATATGGTGTCTAATATTCTGGTATTGTGGTTATGGAAACCAAATAACAGACTAATACTGTACAGCTTGGTAGTCTGCAGGATAAGTTGTGGTGAGTAGTATCTAAAAAATACCCTTATAAAATCTACATATTTTTGATCAGTAAAAATGGTATTTAATTCAACTATAACAGAACATCTGCTCTCATAATGCCTTGATCACTAAGAAACTTATTCTTCATATACATTTGTAACAGATTTTATTTCAACCCGAGAGAAAATACCTTCTTTTGTATTCATCAACTTGATGTTGTTGGAAAGTAGGATAAATAATCTTTACAGTTGTATGAATGAGAATATCAACTTAAGTTTTTTCATGAAATAACATTGAAGTGGAAGGAAAACAAAGTAAGTGTGGAACATCATCAACATTTAAAAATATCATTGTTATTTAAAGAAGTGTGTAAAAACATGTAAGCTTCTACATTTCTACTAGTGAAAAAGATTTTTTTTCCTCCATAATGTAACTCCTGCATCTGAGACTCCAATAAATCCTAAAAGGCCACTTGTCTAGATCCTTTCATACTAATGCTGATGTCACCCAGGGTTGGTCCTACCCTGTTGTTAAATTTCATTAATGACCTTCTCGATGACATCAGCTCTCAACTTGGTATCTGTGTTGATGACACAACGATTTACTCCTGTCTTGATAGTAAGGTTGATCTGTCCGACAAGGTCAAAATGGCAGCTGATGTTCAAAACGACTCCAAAACTAAACTTCTCTCCATTAATCATCTGAGAGATCCTTCTCTGCCATCCATCAGCATTGCTGGTGGTAACCTCCAGGAAAGTGACTTGTTGCACCGTGTCAGGCTAATGTTCTCAGCTCACATGAAGTGGAAAGACTATATTGAATCCATTGCTAGGTCAGCTGCTAAGAAAGTTGGTTCACTGTGTAGTGCAAGTTAATTTTTCTTTCCAGGGCCAATCTTACATATCTATAAGTCTACCATTCATTCATTCATGCTTAGAACATTGCTGCCACATATGGTCTGGTGTCCCTGCTATTTACTTTGAGGTCCTTGATAAAATCCAAAGAAGAATCAGCAATAATATTGGTCCAGATCTCGTGGCTCGACTTCAGTCACTTTCCCACCGCCATAATGTTGCCTCTCTCTGTGCCTATTCTATAAATACTTTCATGGTAATTGTTCAGATGAGCTCTTCAATATGGTACCTAGACTTTTTGAATTTAAGTACAGTACTAGACTGGCGTCCAGATATCAATTTACAGGCTAGATGTAACCATAAATTCTATGCTAATGATTTCTTTTCTTGCACTTCTCGCTTGTGGAACTCCCTTCTGGCTCCATGATTTACAGCTTACTTTAATCTGCAAAAATTTAAATGCAATGTCAATTGCTATCTATTGTCCTCCTGTTTACTCTTTCCTCTTCCTGCTCATTATTAATTTTTCTGTTCTTAATTCTTCCTGTAATCCCTTAAGTCTTAGTGGCTTTACTGCCTTGCATGGGGGTGATACTGATTGAAAAGAAAGAAAAAAAAGGCACTTTTCAAAACTGTCTTATTATTGAATCCTATTTGTTTTAAAATGTTTTCTAAAATAATAAGTGAGTGACAAGTCTAAAGTGCTGCAGCAAATTAAGAGTATTTTCATGGAGTAAAATTAATTTTTCACTGATTAATATTTTCATACAATTTTTTTTTTCTAAACCTCTTTCAAATCTTAGCAGTAAGCATTTCTATCATAGACCATATTGGTTACAGACCACCATACAATAATCATAGTGTTTTGTCAGTATGATTTTGGCTTTAGGAAACACTTCAAAGCTTCATTGTGATCAAGTCATTGTATAAAATCATTTTCAATTGCCACATAGGAGCCACTTTTCATTTAATTCAAAAAGCAGATAATTTCTTTGTCATAAATTTGGCTTCATGCCTACTTATTTGTCCTTCAAAATTGAATATAGTCTTAACGCATATTAGTTTGCTGCTCTGTAGGTATTAACATACAATAAGGCATTATTATTATATCAGCATTTTTCTCCGAATAAACAAAACAATTGATATCAATATATTTAGTCTAATTTGAAGGAATGATGCTTTATGTAACAAAGAACATCAGAATTACACGAGGCAAAATGAATGGTTCTGTTTGAAACCCTGTGAATGTTAATGTTGATAAAAAAAACATGATCAAGATGCTGAACAAAAGAATACTATTTAATTTATGACAATTTAAAAAAAAATTATGTTCAGGTGGCATCAACTTATTAAGCTTCATTTTCCAATCTGCTTCAGATTTTCTGAAATTGTAAAAATCTAAACTCACTTTCTGGGCCATTTTGGAAGTAGATAGATAATCCTTCTAATTTAATTGAACTTTTACAATAACCAGAAAAAATGTTGCTTACACTTCATTATAAAACTTTATAACCTAATATTCAGAAATTATTCTTTTGCTACTTGTTCGGTTATTGAGACAAGGTCTAAATTCATGGTAGACAAGCATATATAATGATTCTCTCTTTTAATTACTGGTTGTTAAATATGCAGATTATTAACAGAAAATGTACATTAATCTATAGGTCAATGGTCACAATGTTTTTAAAAATATATACAGATAAACAAATTCAAAAAACATATTACATTATTTACATTGTTCGGACTATCATCAATCACTATACATGTTTACTCTTAATGTAGCAATAATGAATAAACACAAAAAATCTGGTACTTGTCTGTCTCTATATTAGCACGAAATGATACTAACTGTCTATATTTCTGAGATGAGGTATTATGTACACTATTTACATTTTTCGGACTATTTTTCTCATCTTTGTTACCATATTTATCACAACGTTTCAGCCATTGTACGCTCCAGCCTTCTTCAGGTGGTTGGAATGTCAAACTGAACCCTTTATTTCGCTCACTGGGGTAAACTGTCTAACGGATGTCAGTTATCAGTTATCTCTTGTTAATTCCACTCTCCAAGTTCTCCACCGCCTTAGCCAGGTATTGAACTCACATTCTTTGAGTCCTGACACTGGATCTAATTAACACCTTTATCCACTGTGCCATGTTTCCTTGAGGACACATGGCTCAGTCTAGAACAGTTTACCCCAGTGAGCAAAATAAAGGGTTCAGTTCAACATTCCAACCACCTGAAGAAGGCCAGAGTGTACAATGGCCAAAACGTTGTAATAAATATGGCAACAAAGATGAGGATGATAGTCCAAACAATGTAAATAGTGTACATAATACCTCATCTCAGAAATATAGACAGATATTTATTACATGTTGCTAAAGTATAGCATGAAATTGTCTATTTTCTAGATAACTGATTTTTGATAAACAAATAATCTTTACTGCAGTATAAGATTTGTTTATTTCAAGTTCTACTACAGCAAAATCCTTATGGTATGATAACTAGCTTATGTATTTACGACACCTTAAAGAAAAGTATGTTATATATCCACAGTTTTAATATTGGAAAGTATTACAGTTTTATTGATTTTTGTGAGTAGTTTCAAAGTGGATATCACTTAAACAGGTGAGAAATCTCAACTAAAAAGTATGATTTTTCTGTACATTCAAAATGTAATATTTAAATAAAACATAAGCTCTATATAAATTAAGTATATTTTCAAATTTTATTGGTATAAGGATATCATATTTAAAAAAAAAATATGTGAGTTGTATTAATAAAATAAAATAAGCAGAGGTGAAAAGTCGACTTTCATGGTTGGCTCAAGAGAACCAGATTAAAAGATGTACCAAAGAAATGTAATAGTTTAAAAGAGCCAAATGTTATAATGCCCTGTAAGCAAATCTATTTATTTTCTTCTCTACTTGTAACCATATAGTTTTACATTAGATTTACATTTACAAAGTAAATCTTTCTTGTAGATGAATCACTAATTTAAAACAAATTCTGCTATAAAGAGTGTCTATTCTTCTTTCCAATGAAATTTATATAATAGATAATTTGAAAAGTAATTTTGTATTTGTTAAGAAGCATGCAAATTACTACTGGATCCATCTAAGTATTTGTTATATTGATAATTGTATAATATAGCAAATTTGTGATCTTGTAATATATATATAATATATATATATATATATATATATATATATATATATATATATATATATATTATAAATAGTTAAAGTTAATATTGACTGACCAGTCTGCATTCTTTTACCCTTATCTTATTTTGGGTATTTTTTATAGCTACTATTTTTAAGTGTATGTACATGCTCACATACACATATTTTGAAATACTTACCAGAAATAGCCAATGGTAAAATAGCTATTTTTTAGTTAAAATCATCTGTGGGAAAGTCAAATTAAATCACTCATGTGTGAAGCAAAGCATGGGAGAACACACACACACACACACACACTCTAATTTTCATCAAAAACTTAGCTTTATGACTCGCTTAAACCTGTTTTTTTAACCTCATTTTAGTTTCATTGCTTTAAGGTAATCAGTCATGCAAAAACAATTATATAATTTTAATTTATAGAAAATCATTAGATGATATTAAAATACACAGTTGCCAGTTTTTTAACATAGGCTATCTACAAACAACTGAGCTGCATAATCTTTACTATTTTTTATTCAAAAGAAAATAACAAAAAATTATGATTTTTACAATGCTAGATTTTCTTATGCAAGTCAATATTTTCCTAATAAAATTGGCATTAAGCTACCAGCCAGCATTTTATTTTTGGTGGATGACTAAACTGCATTGCTTGGGTTAAAATCAGTTCTCTTGCTTTTTTCTCTTGCACTTTCTACAAAAATGTTTTTATAGCAAAATTTCTACGCAATTTTGTGGAATTATTTTTTGCATCAGTTATCAGAATTTTATGAATAGTTGGAGTACCAAGTTCAATCTATAATTCTTTAAATGCATCTGTATTGTGAATTTTATCTTCAAGTCTTCAACTCCTCTATATAATGATACTATATATAAATATTCTTAACACCGGAAAATTCATACAAAGATGGTCATAACTAAGGCTAGGAAATAAGATAGCTTGCTTCACTTTGTACATTTATAAACAAAAGTAATAATTCTCACATTTATTCAAACTGCCTTTGTTTTATGTTCGTTTAAATAGCACTTTTATTATAGCTTATGTTATATAAAGAGTTGGTGGAAGTTAGATGACTGAGCAACTGCTTCCACAGGGAAGGTAACTCCATACTATTTAAAATAATTACTGTATCTATAATACTAAAAGTTTAGAAACTACAAGATTATTTTAATATTGATTACTAGACCTGATTCTTATGGCAATGAAGTCCCTTACTAGTCCACAGAGTCAAACACTTTGTAGAAATTAGTGTCCAATTGTGAGAGTGAACTAATTAGGCTGATATCCATTTAAAGGTGCCATGTGACATTTATTTTTTTATTTAGCCATATAACTCCAGTTTCCAATTAAAAATGAATCTAACAGGTAGTTCACATTTGTATGGCTTTTACTACTGCACATGTGACACAAGGAAGTGAGGCTTAGAAAATATATATGTAATTAATAATTTGAGTATTTTTTCCCTTGTTGCTCATTTATGCCTGCAAGTGAATAAAATGCATTTTATTACTGTACATCTACTCTAGATGCACTGAATTAAGAGTTTTGGTAAATTTGCAACATTGTAAACAGAACTGTAAGTCTTTCAAATCCAATTTAATGTTTTTTGAAGCTGCAATAGTTTGTGCACTTTTTCATTCATAAATTGTGACTTTATTGAAGATACCTTTCAAGAACTAAGACTTCCAAAGAAGTAATAAATTATAAAGGCACATTCGGAGGTTGTGTTGAGAGATGTTTTTCCTCTTAAAAATCATTTAATGCTTATGGTAGCACACATGCCATTATATTATAAAAGAAAAATCTGGGATCTTTTCAATTGACACATGTTGCTTATTTTCTAAATTTTCTTTTTGCCTGATTTTTTTCCCAAAAGTTTTGCCATGTTCATTTTACTAAAGATGTAAGACTGCAAAATATTATCAGCTTCTAATTAACCATTTTCATTCTGATTCTCCAAGTTGATCTTACTATGAGAAATCTGACATTTCAACTGCTTAATCTGATATGAGATGACTGGCCAAGTATTTGACTTGGCATTAAATTAACAATCAAGATTACTTCTGGAGTTTGTTGTTTTTTTTTTTGTTTTTTTTTTTGTTTTTTTTGTCTGTGTGTCTTTTTGTTTGTGTGTTTGTTTGTTAAACATATAAGAAATCAGACACCAAAACATGCTTATCTATTAGTCACAGCTGAATTATTGTTGAAAGTTCTATGTTGACATAAACTATTGCTGGTACTAAATAACTATAACCCACGCTGAGAAAGTTGAAAAAAAAAAAAAAAGAAAAGAAAAGCAGACATTATCAACACAATTGTTGTATTTAAGCTAAACAAAACTGCTTTCCAGTAATTTTCTATGAAAAAAAAAACTTTTTTCTTTATCGCTTTTTGCTTTTCATAAAATTAATATAGATGACATAAGTATATATTATTAACAGGTGATCTGATGCAAAATTTAACAAGTAATCTGGTGCAAAATTTACCATTGAAAAAAATATCTTTATTTTTTTTCTCTTGTTCAGTTTAGAGAGAATGTATTTATCAAGTTTTTTCTTTGCTAATTCTTTTAAAGTGATTTAAAATAGTAACACTCAACATATTGAAATTTGTTGCCAGTTCTTTTAAGGTATGGGTTAATTTTGCACCAAAGTCAGGTACTAGATATATATAACCATCCTTGAGTGATGGTTTTGGACAATCTCTTGTTCCACATTTTCAAATCTTAATTTTCAATTTTTTTTTAAACATCAGTTAATGTTATATTTTTTTCATATTTAACAACCTAATATTTACTATTTTAATAAACTGGTTGACACTGACAAACATCTTAATGTAAAATAGCTGTAATGCTTTTATAAAAATGCAATTTTTTCTTAACCAAATGACTGAATAAGGAAAAATGAACTCAATTAAGTTAAAGAGAATAGTTAATTGTAATTTCTGTTTTGTTCTAAGTCAAAATAATCTTTTTGTTTCCTTTTTAACATTTTTTTAATAAAAAACAAAAAAACTTTTGATTTCTATTTTAAAACTTGTTTCATGGTTAGATAGGCATGCATTTTCATCTCATTCCATTAAGTCCTATGTTCTTGTCTGGTCTAAATGCTTTGTATGTATTGTATAAATTTATTGTTCTTATTAGGACAGGGTTACATGATTAACCTAAATCCTCATCAAAATCAGCTCCTCCTTTGATGTGTAGCACAAATTACAAATTCAGAGTAAATTGAAATTATTATAATTGAAATGGTAATAGATTTTTAAAAAAAATAGCTGAAACTGTAAAATTAAGATTCTTGTTGAAAACTCTTTGAAGATCATCAAATATATACTGAACATGCTGAAGAGTGCACTGACCAAAACCTCGGAAAAGAGAGGCAATGATAACAATCCAAATAATGTTTGGAATAATTATAAGGACAACGTTTTCATCTTAGAACTTCTGACAGCATTTACTCCAGTTATTTCTGTCTCTTGCTCTGCATACATTAAAAATGATAATAAATACATGAAGTAAGAATTCGGTTGAGAGAGATATCTACTGACAATTTACTTTACACTATTGATAGGGCCCTGCAGGTTAAGTTCTTGTGTGGTATGTAGACTGTCTGAATGTGTGGCCAAAAGAATCTCTTTTGTTTTTTTTTCTTTTACTGTCACTGAGATTTTATTTTCCTTCCCTCAGGATACTTACTGTTTGATAACCCCAGAGGTATGTTGAGCAAAGATGCCATACCATCATTTGTCTTTTATTTTTTTCTGTTCTCAATAATGTGACTTTTGTATTTTTATGCTATAGTGGCTTATGTTGAGTCTGCAAGCTTAAGATATTTTGGCATCGTACCAGCTGCAAAAACTTTTTGTGGGAGGGACAGAGTTGCTAGTGAAAGGGAACACCATGACGGTCAAATAGCTAAATCCATTTTTCTTTACTTTCTCCTTGTAAATAAAAATGAATCTGTGCCAAGAATTATGGTACAGCATTTGGAAAAACTAGCCAAAAACCCATCCTAAGACAATGATTTTCAGCTAGTTCCCATGGATGAACTAAAGGGGGGGGTGACACCATTAAGTGATCATATGTTTGAATTGTATATACATTATTTGAAAATCATTGCCATTTGGAACTCTTGGAGCAAATTTAATTTAAATATTTGGGAAGATTGCATAAAAGATTTTGAATACTAGCATTTTTACCATAAACTCATCTATCCTATATTTTTTTGTGAGGACGTAAGTTAAATCATATCAGGTTAATGTTTATGGGACACAATTATTCTGGTGGTTATTGTTTGTACTGCAAATATAAACATAATGAAACTTCTTTTTTTTTTAATCTTAATATTTCATTGACTAGAACAAAAGTAATAGGAAATGGTTACAGCTTTGATTTATGGACAGGGAAACTTCATCTGGATGTCTACTTTATACAGTTAAACAGATGTGGTCTAGATAATCTCATGAACATAAAGTAAGTGTTCAGTTTACGTACATAAGCCCCTTTTGAATTTAAAAAAACTAATATGCTAAAATCATATTTCAAGGTCCATCATTAACCAAAGAAAATTTAGTGGCCATAGCTGTCACTATCCTTAAGTTATATTATGGACAAAACAGAAATTTGTTGAATTATACTTATTATTAATGTTTATTATATTGTGGTGTTTATATTTATGACTGTCATTTGGTTGTTTTGTGTTGAAAAAGGCAACAAGTGACAATTTGGTATTGTGTCCCAGGTAAGATGATAAACTATGTCCAACAGCAAGGCTTCTGATCAGGAGACTTTGAGGAGGGTGGAACCACATCTTAATTGCTGGTGTTCTCAGGTCCATCCTGACCCGGAGTGGTAGCACCTGTTAGGGTCCCAGCTATGGGAAAATAGTTAACCCCAAAACAGGAGTCAAAACACTATGAAAGTGTAAAAATAGGTTTTAATACCAGAAATACTTTGTAAAGATAATTATTACTGGCAACAAGTTTTTGAAGAAAAAAATTATTACCAACAATACATAAAAAAAAAAAAAAATTACCAATTATACATTTTTGAAAGAAAAATAGAAATATTACCAGCTATACATTTTTTGAAAAAAATATTACCAGAATTAGATTTTTGAAGGAAATAAATATTACCAGCAATACTTCTTTGTAAAAAAAATATTACCAGCAATAAAAATTGTCAGTATTAAATAACCAGTTGAGGTTGACATGCTGTAAACCAAACCAAACCAGTTTGGTATTCTTGGCAGAACCTTATCTTAACATATATTTTGGATTCTGTGAGCACTAATATGACCAATACTTAGAAAGACATTTCAGTTGCATTTAAAATTAACTTCCCAGCTCACAATTGAATTTGTGTTAACTAGTGTCTATGCAAAATCAATAACTTTGCTTTGAAATCAATTTGAAACTGATTAGCCATTGCATCATGTCTCTTTAGCTTTGCTTTATCTTATTATCTTTTATCATTTATTGGTTGGTATTCAGCTTCTTACCCCTTGACATCTAACTTCTATTTGCATTCTTCGATAGATATAATGGGTATCTTTGACTCTTCTTTTTCTCAGCAATAATCATGAGAATCTTCATATTTTGTTGTGTGGTATGTTTTCTGTTTGTATTAATGCACTCTTGTTAAGGTACACTTGTTTTTTCAATCATAAATATTCGTTGAAGATCAGTCGTTATTGAATGTTGTTCCTCTAAATAGTCTTTCTTGGGATTTGATTTTGCTTTGTAAATTTCATTAATCTCAAATTAGTTTTTCTAATTTCATTTTTGTATTATGTTGCTACCTTTCATTTTACTAGCACTTTAATAAAATGATCCCAGAAAGAACAATAACATTGTATTGTACCAATATTTGCCATATTTCCCACCATTACCTATAATTCCTCATGGATCTTCAGAGAATTAGTGTGTCATATAGGCATAATGAGGTGTTAGACTGATACTGGTAACCTCAAGGCCTACTCGAGCCCAACCACCAGGGTATAAGAGGAAAGGTGATTTCTCAAGGTCATTTTTAATTTAAGTGCATTTTGTATGGCAGGAAATATAGTACCACTTATGTAGATGGATGTAAGATTGCTTAGTAGGTTTAAGAGGAACAGCAGGAAAAAAAATGATGCCAAAATGAAACTTTGTCTCTAATAAATCACTTTGACAAATCTGGATGAGTTTGAAAGATATTGGAGTAGTAAGTGTTTAGAGTGTAGTGAGCATACAACTGTTGCTTTCTTTGTTTTCTTCAAAGTATGCTACTTAGGTATTTCCCTTAGTAGAACACTGAAATTAGAGGGTACCTTGGAGAAATTTACTGTCGATAACAGTTCAGTTCTCTTACTCACTCTTTGACATTAAATTCTTCACTAGCACAAAAATAGATGTTGATTACGTAATAAACTGTGTAATTGAAGAGACAGATTTCGTTTTGAGTCACACTGGAAAAAAATAAGTTGAGAAGAAACAAATTTTACTTTCTAATTAAGATTAGATACCAGGATGGCAGTCTGAAAAGAATTGTTTAAAATTTGAAATTGAAAATTTGCAGGTGACACTTTTACATGAACTAGAACTGTTTTCATGTTAGTCTGGTAGTGGTTGTTAGCCTTTTGTACTCACTTTCTAAAAGCATTTTCTTGTGTGTGTGTGTTTTTTTTTTTTTCCATGAAAAATTCTCTGTTGTGAAGCAATTTTTTTTTTATCTAATAAACTTTCAGCAATCTTGGACCTTTGTACCCACCACAAATTAGAGTGTCAAAAGGATAGTTTTCCCTTTGACACCACTGTTATTTTAACTACCTTCACTCCTCAGTAATGTATATTGTTTTAAAAAGCAATGATTAGAATTTTAATAAAACCCAAACACATGAAAGTGAATTTATGCAATTTCTTTGCTCTTGAGAAATGACAATAAAAATAATTAACACTATTTACACTATTTATGATATTGTTTATTGAAATGGTTGGCAAAACATTGATTAATTGCCAATCAATTTGAACTTTGTAAAATGACAAATAATAAGGATTTCCTTATAGTTGATTCTTATATTTTGGTAATTTAGTAAATTTATGACTAAAAAAATTGTTTTCATATTTATTTCTCTATAAATTGGTAAATGATTAATATTGCATTGCATTAGTTTTAATACAATTCTATTAGTTTTTAGAATGTTGTAAATATAAAATTATTCCTGTAAATTCTGAAGAACAAAAAAAATGTATAATTTCACTTTTTATTACAATTCTAATCATCACTTTTTAAAACGATAAACATTGCCAAGAAGTGAAGGTAATTAAAATAATAGCAGTGTCAAGGGGAAAACCATCCTTTTGACACATTTTTTTTTTTGTGGGTAAGAAGATTCCAAACTTTCTATGTCTTCTTTCAATAATGAATATATTGTATGTTGTGGCTTTTGGACAAATTTTGGCCTATCTTATGGACAAGTACAAATGACACAGTATTTGCCTCCTCTGGAATTTTTATCTCAAATAATAGGTAAACCATTTTTGTAAGAAAATAAGAGAATTCAGTTTTTATGTAAAAATTTGATATTTAAGCTGGTGTTTTTTTTTTTTTTTTTTTTTTTTTTTTTCATTAAATATCTCTCAGGGCAATGACTGGTGGTCTATCTCATTAATTGTTGGTAAGCAGAAATGCCACCTTCATGATGAATACTAGATAAAAGAATATTTACCTTGCATTTTGTGACCTTATATTTGTATTCAAAACACTTCTATATGAGAACCATTACTTGTTTGGACAAGTTTTCAGTAGCTCTTATTTTGTCTATTAAATAGCATGTTGCCTCCTCTTTCTTTACTCCAATACTTGTTTTTTTTTTTCCTTTCATTTGTCTGATATCCTTAAAATGGATGTGTTTATTTTCTTCTTGTTTTGAAAACCTGAGAGATTTTCAATTTCTGATCTTATGGGAAGAAGGTGAGTTTAGTTTAATTTTTTTTTTTTTTTTTTTTCTTAGAAAAAATTCCTGTTAATCTCTCTGAAGCAAAATTTGGATAATAGTGAATACAAAATAAAATCTTTGTTATTATTCTTACTTATCTTGAATATATTTTCTATAAATTAAAATAAACATTTTTTTCATTAAAACTATTAATTTTGTCTAAATATGTAGTTCAATTTGGAGGAGATGGAAAACACTAAAATTAAAAAAAGATAAATGAATAAAACTGAAAAGATTTTGTCTGCTTCATGTGGGCACAGTTGTTAGGAGATTAGACAAAAAAATGTTGATTCATAAATGTAATTGATATGGTCTGTTATATAGTTGACTTGAATTACTGCATTAGTCTGTATTGTGATAAAAAAGCAATAATTCTCCATTAGAAAATATCTTACTAATGCTAACATATCTGTTATGCTTCCCATTACTTTTCTTTCGTAAAGGACCACATAGATTGAAAGTAGTGTGTTATATTTAGAAAGAAGAAATTGTTTTAAAAAAAAATTACTTTGTGGTTTTGGGGGTCAGGTTTTGTGAAGCCAGTAAGTCAGAATACACAAGAAAAAAGTTGTTGGTTGACATTATTTTAAAAATAGTCTTTTTGTTATTGTTGATTTGTCACTCTGAAAAGATCTTGTATTAAATTATTTCTTTGTAGACAGGTACTGAAGAGAGTATAGGTTAAAATAATTTCTTTTTGTCAACTTGTTTGGCTTGAAAGATAAGTTGTTAGATGTGCAAAGAGAAGAAACATGGATTGAATTTATTAAATTTAAAAAATAAATTGTTGCATTTCTTACATTTTATTTCCTTAAAATATTCTAATAATTCTTTTTTTGCTTAAAATTTTATCTTTATTTATAAATTCCCTGGAAAACTTGAAACCTGTCACGTATTGAAAGAAAAACTTAGTTTTTCAAGACAGATTCAGTGAAGGCTCCATTATAAATGATTTGTGAAAACAGCATATTAGCTACTGCACTACAAGCAGGTGTTTATCATTTATCTATGCTTTTTCTCACATTTTTATTTTTTGACTTTCTGTCCAAATACACACTCATCGTAACTAATTATTTTTTTTCACTGTTTCTAGAACTACTAACCATTTTTACATGACTTAAACTAGCTTTAATGTTGGTAGCTTATTTTATTTTGACATTGATAGAATTGTAGCAAAATGAGAGAAAATAAACCTGTTTCGATTTACTACCTTGGTGCAGTGCAAAATTCTATTTCCTGGCCTTTTTACCTATGGTTGGTTCTAATTAAAATATGTATTTTTCCTTTGATATGAAAGACCTATTTATTTGAATCATCTTAACACTAATCTTTGTTCAATAAAGTCTTTAGCCAACATAAAAATTAGCCAATTCCTTAAAAACGTTAATATCCTTTATAAAAATTAATTCAATTTCTCAGTCTTTAATATTAAACTCACTAACTGAAAATATTGTTTTTATATTAAACACTCTCAGATAAACTTGGATAAGCTATGCCACATGTGGTGGGAGATTATCTCCTGTCCCCTTCTAGTCAATATAGTTTGATCATTCCTAAGTAGTAGGCATAATGAATTAAGGATTATATGTATACTAGCCCAATTCTGTCAATAATGCTTGCATTCCTAACTACTAGCAATCTGACTTTTCTTGTTTTTTCTTTTTCAATGCATAATATATAGAATATCAAAACCTGCTGCAACAAATATCTAAAAAATTGTTAAGTAGCATTTGTTTTGTCAATGCAGAAAATGACTGAAGGAGACTGGTAGTGTAGCAGTAGTTAGTGGGTGACAATAAGCAAAGCTGGAACCTGGTTCCAATCATTGTAATTGTTTTAATTACCTATCTCCTCCACCAATGATTGAATTTGAAGTTGGTTTCAACTATATATATATATATATATATATATATATATATATATATATTGTGTGTGTGAATGAACACACAGGTCTGAAGATTGCGTTCAAACATGAAACAGACTGTGGCTGCTCAGTGTTGACTTCAGTGTCAACTTTTATATTTATATACGCTCTATCCCTGATAATGAGCAGTTTTACCCGTAAATATAAAATACCTTAAAACTATATTTTTAATATATATATAACTCATTAGTGCTTATGCAAGTTCTATTTAATAAATCCTGCCTAATCATATAGATTATATAAACAATTAGATATTTAAATACTTTTTTCCCAGACAGTTTAACGAGTAGTGTTTGTTTTTTTTTTTTGTTTGTTTTTTTTGTTTGTTTTTTTTGTTTGTTTTTTAAGGTACATTTGGGAATATTTAGAATGCAGTGAAAATCAGTTATCTTGAATATATATTCTATTCCTGGTGGAAATCAAATTGTTTTAGCCAAAAGAAATATGTAAATTAATATAAAGTGTGTGGAATTTTTATTTTCTTTTTTGCTTGTACATTTCAGATTAACAAAACTGTTCTTCACTGGTCCTTAGGCATTTGGTGTAAATCCTTGAGGAATCTGTGCAGATAAGGATGGTGAGTTGTCTTTTTCTGTGTTTTTTTTTTTTTTTATTCATCTATAAATGCCATTAATTTTTTACTTAGATTACTCTCCTTGATGTCCTTAGGGCCAATGCTGTGGCATATTTCTCACTGGTACCAATGGTTAGGTGCTGAAACCCAGATGATAAACAATGATTTTAAATACTGATTTATTTTTTTTTTTAAGTCACTGAAATTCTTTCCACATGGAAAGTTAGGGCAACATGGCTTACCTACACCCATTTCTCTACATTTGGCTGTGTACTTTATTAAACTAAATTTTATGAATATTGAGACTACTCTTTCATTAATTGGAATAAGTTACAGCTGTTCATCAATGCCTAATTGTCTTTTTTGTTTTTTTTGTTCATAGTCTAAGGTAGAAGCAAATATTTCAGTATTCTCTCACTGATTGTTTCTTGGTTTCATTTTGTTGCTTTACAGTACATTTAGGCATTATAATTGATTTTCAACTAAGAGTATGAAATTTTAACTGGCTTTATTTAACTTCTTTGTCTTGTAATAATTTGTCTGGAATGTACAGTACCTGAAAATAACTTATTAAAGTACCCAGAATCAATAGTTGACTAATATTCTTGCAATAGATATAATTGGCTCAATTAGGTCACTCTTTCATACCTCCAGTTATCTGCTTTTGGTTCATATTGTAAAGCACCTTATTTCTCACTTTGGTTATTCTTTTATTTACTAAAATCAGAGCAAGATAATTTGCAGGTGGAAAGAATTACTTTTTTTCTTTTTTTTTTTTTTTTTAATGTAGTATAATTCACTACCCCTCAATGCACACAACTTCAGCGGGTGGAGTAATGGGTAGCAGCTTGGATTGAGGAATCGGAGAGCAGAGTTCGAATTCAAGTCGAATCCATTACATTCACTTATGTGCCAATACCCTCGGGAAAGGTATAAAACCTCTTCTTCTTCTCCCCAGCTATAGGTAAATAGCAGGACAGACTGGGTTCTATAGCCTTGGAATGCAACTGGTCTACCGCAGAAAGAAATGTCAACCTATTGTGGGGAAAAAATCTGCCTCGTCAGTCATGTATTGAAAGATACATGATTGCCTAAGCATGTATCATGCATGGCACATAACTGACTGACTATGGGTAAATAGAAGGACAGAATGGGTTCTATAGCCTTGGATGGCAACTGGTCTACCGCAGAAAGAAATGTCAACCTATTGCGGGGAAAAAATCTGCCTCGTCAGTCATGTATTGAAAGATACATGATTGCCTAAGCATGTATCATGCATGGCACATAACTGACTGACTATGGGTAAATAGAAGGACAGAATGGGTTCTATAGCCTTGGATGGCAACTGGTCTACCGCAGAAAGAAATGTCAACCTATTGCGGGGAAAAAATCTGCCTCGTCAGTCATGTATTGAAAGATACATGATTGCCTAAGCATGTATCATGCATGGCACATAACTGACTGACTATGGGTAAATAGAAGGACAGAATGGGTTCTATAGCCTTGGATGGCAATTGGTCTACTGCAGAAAGAAATGTCAACCTATTGCGGGGAAAAAATCTGCCTCGTCAGTCATGTATTGAAAGATACATGATTGCCTAAGCATGTATCATGCATGGCACATAACTGACTGACTATGGGTAAATAGCAGGACAGAATGGGTTCTATAGCCTTGAATGGCAACTGGTCTACTGCAGAAAGAAAGGGCAACCTACTGTGGGAAAAAATCTGCCTCATCACTCATGTATTGAAAGATACATGATCGCCTAAGCATGTATCATGCCTGGCACATAACTGACTGACTATGGGTAAATAGCAGGACAGAATGGGTTCTATAGCCTTGGATGGCAACTGGTCTACTGCAGAAAGAAAGGGCAACCTACTGTGGGAAAAAATCTGCCTCATCACTCATGTATTGAAAGATACATGATCGCCTAAGCATGTATCATGCATGGCACATAACTGACTGACTATGGGTAAATAGCAGGACAGAATGGGTTCTATAGCCTTGGATGGCAACTGGTCTACTGCAGAAAGAAAGGGCAACCTACTGTGGGAAAAAATCTGCCTCATCACTCATGTATTGAAAGATACATGATCGCCTAAGCATGTATCATGCCTGGCACATAACTGACTGACTATGGGTAAATAGCAGGACAGAATGGGTTCTATAGCCTTGGAATGCAACTGGTCTACCGCAGAAAGAAATGTCAACCTATTGCGGGGGAAAAAACTGCCTCGTCAGTCATGTATTGAAAGATACATGATTGCCTAAGCATGTATCATGCATGGCACATAACTGACTGACTATGGGTAAATAGCAGGACAGAATGGGTTCTATAGCCTTGGAATGCAACTGGTCTACCACAGAAAGAAATGTCAACCTATTGCGGGGGAAAAAATCTGCCTCGTCAGTCATGTATTGAAAGATACATGATCGCCTAAGCATGTATCATGCATGGCACATAACTGAACTGATATTTAGTTTTACATTTTCGGCTTTTGTTGAAGATTACCAATTGACGAGTCTTTCTTGAAATTTCTGAAATATTGTGGCCTTTCCGCACTTTGCATATTTCTATATTTATACTTTTGGATTCTTGTTCTCTTCTCCTTCCAGATAAAGGATACCTACTTATAAGTACTGGTAGGTAATTCAATTTATAATAGGTATTACCTGGATTCAGTTTTGTCTGTCTCCATTCGCAAATGAGAAATGTAAGTAGAGCTCTTACGTTAATTTCTACCTGAATTCTGGATTCAGACATAAAATTCTCACAGAGGATGGCTACCTGTGCTGGATTTACATATATGCTAGTATGTCCCCAAGATTAGACGGGCCCCAAAGGGCCCTCTAGTCTCAGGTCCCTGATAAAACTAATAAAAAAAATTAAATAAAGATATAAGAACAGAGGAGGCTTGTTTATTTTCAGATATAGTTTCCTTCTTTTTCATGTGTTTTTTTAAGATGCTTTGCTAGCGAATTTGAATTCTAGAATTTCAGTGTAATGTAGGCCTTTCATTCTACATACATTTCTGAAGGACGTAAAGTTTGGATAAAATATATTGTGAAATAAATTGGGTGAGTTCCTAAATCATTAATGAAGGAGCCCTCAAATTCTATTACCCCCCAGGGTCCTCTTAAGGACTAAATCTGGCCCTGATTACAACCATTCGAGAAATCAAGTGTCAACTATGTACAAGAGAAATATTTTTTTCTCACAAAAGTTATCATATGCCATGTTTGTATGATTATACACTTTGCCAGTATGTCGATGATAATTTATTCAGATGAAAAGAATAAATAATCTTAAACTCTGTTCAGGGAGTTTTTTCTTCTCAGTGTATTTGAAAATTTCAGTATTATCCAGTTGGAAAAAATTATCTGCATGAGAAACAATTATTAAAAAAAATTAAAATTGTAATCCAAGTTGTATCATCAGTGTAGCCACATTTTTAATTACACTGTCAGTCCTGATTTAGGGGACTAAAGTTTAGGATTGTATCATTTAGCCAGGAAAAATTGTGTAGTAAAACCAACTTCCCCACCCTCCAACTTTTCTATCCTACCTGTCAATTATAATGTTAAACCAATGACAATGCTGTAATAATTGGTATAAAATAAAGATTCAGGGAGATTTAGATTTATGCCTTTCTCCAAACAATTATCATGAAAGTGATATCAGCAAGTTAGAGGTTGTGTAATGATTATCAGGCTGAAAAACAATCAATAAACTGAGATCAAATTCCAAGTAAGGTTGCTTGTGGTCACTTAGTACTGAAAAGGTATGAGTCTATTTCTCCCTATGGTCTGATTCATATCTTGGCAAAAAATGTTTCCTTGCTTACACATCATGAAAGTGGATAAGTAAGCAATTTGGCAAACTTCTCTCTTATGATTACTATACAAGCAATAGTAACATTAAAATGCTGTTACACTCATTGTCAGTCTTCATAGATGACAATGTGACTACCCAGTCTCTGAGATCCAAAACAACACTTTGCCATAGTGTAATGATTAGTAAACTCATTACTGTTGTTGAAATGCTACACTGAAATTGACTTTTTTTCCATTGTGGAGGTAATAAATAACTTCTCCAAGGAGAACACTTGTATTTGTGTGTCACAAAGCTGACTATAAAATTTCATCTACATTTATCATGATATTATTAGGCTAATGTCTTCCAGTTGAACATTTTGAATTGGGGTGGAAAAATTGTTCTTTATGAAACTAAAAATAGAATTAAGCATTTGGTAAGAGAACAAAATGTATGCACGGTACTATATGACCTTCTAAAATGGTAATTGTGTGAGAAGTTTTAATAATTTTCAAAATGCTAATACCTTTAGTATTACAAGTCATGCTTTTAAGTTTTACACAAAGATTTTCTGAGCAAATTTCAATATGATTCGTTGAAAATGAAACCTTTATAGAACAAATCTTCTGTATTTAAGAGAATTGTCTCAGCCTAAAACTTTCAGTCACTAATGCTACAAAATTACACTTGCTTTTTGTAAAATTGCATGTGAACCATTACCTCCATCTTTTGATGTACAATCAGTGAGTAATGGAATCCACAGAAGTGAGTGAATACTGAAGAAATGAAGAAATAATGTGTCTTGCAATGGCAGCAAATTCTGTACAGGTGACTCAAGTAAAGACTGAAGTTTTGACAGGAGAAACTGGTATTATTTTACACGTAGAAAAATAATTCAATATCTTTATTTTCACTAAAGTAAATAAGAATTCAATTTTTATTTTTTTTCATAAAAAATGCAGTCTTCTTCCTGGGCCGAGGGAGGGAAGAAAAAGTTTGGGGTGCCCAAATGTAACAAATTTCTTATTGTTTACCATCAGGTGTCAGTAATTTCAGTTTCTGCCAAATGTGATGTACATTGGTTGCTCTAAAAAGTTTTCAGGTACACTGATTGGACTCATTAATGAACTTTAACTAGGTTTTTAATTATTTGTAATTAATTAAAAATTTATAGAAAGTAAAGTCTTGATAGGCAGTTTTTGAATGATTTTCTTACAAGAAGTCACTTTAACCTATTTATTGTATTAACTTGAGTAAAATAAAAATATACATTAAGTGATCTTTATCAAAATATTTAAAAATTAAGTTACTATACCTTTGTGAAGCATCCTGAAATTTCAAGGGTATATGTTAAAGTAGTAAAAATTGTGGTTATAACTTTGAGCTTAAAATCCTAGTGAATTTTCTTATTTTCAAGTGATTTATTATCACAATTTACTAAGTTTGACTTAATCTGATACAAAGAATGTAAAGTACCAAGTGAGGATCAAACTCCCTACACATTCATAATCATTTACCAGGCATGCTTACTAAACATTATCCCATGATAAATGGTTTAAGATAAGTATTTCTTTTTTAATTTTATTTAATTTGGCTTTTGATATCTAGACATTTGTGAAAACTCTTAGCAATAGTTGTTTTAAACAAGGGTTTTAATTATTTGTAATTAATTAAAAATTTATAGAAAGTAAAGTCTTGATAGGCAGTTTTTGAATGATTTTCTTACAAGAAATTTTCTTTTCCTATTTTGAAATTTAATGAGCATTTGATAAGAAACTCGCTAAATTTAATCTTGCAAAATAAATTAACCAAGGTATCCCTTTACTTGAGATGATTATCAAGGCATAGTTATAGTTATTGAATTTCAAACTTAAGTAGATTTTGCAGTCTGAGCTGTTCAGTATTCCTGGATTTAAGGAAAAAAAAGAAGTGTTTGTGAATAACATTTAGAAAAAAATTAAAGTCTAATGTTTTAGGGGATGGTGGGAGTCAGGATTGGTTGATAGACAAAGGCTAGTGTGGCAGCTGGATACTGATAATGATAGACACATGGATGACTGTGTCCTAGTAAAGACTGAAATAAGTCATTGACTATTGACAAGCTATTTAACCTCATCATTTTGCTACTTGTTATTTTGATGGTAGGTCATATTTAAACTTTTTATTTTTGTACACATTAGTTTGTGTAGGTTTTTTTTTTTCCATTGTTCTGTTTTTCTTTAAATCAGTCTATAGTTGCACTCTCTTTTTCTATTGCTCTCTCTCTCTCTCTCTTTTCCAAACCATCTTACTCCCTTTTCTTCTCACTTTTCTTTAACCCCAAATCTAAATTTCTCCACGATTGCTTTCTTTATTATTTCTCCACCTTCCATGCCCACCTTTCCTTTGCCTTGAAGACTACTAATCAAATGAACAACACATGCTTGTATATATCGGTCAGGCTCAACCTAGGTTAATCATTACCTGTCGGCCCAAAAACTTGCTCAACACCTCCATCCTTAATAATCTCTACCCTATTCAATCTGTGCACACCTCAGGCTGCATATTTACTGTGTGACCACCTTCACTATTTTTCTGCACCTGAAGAAAATATAGATTAAAGACTTAAAACAGTAACCCTCAGCTACCATCATTTAAAGAAATAAAAAGAAAAATTAAACACATACTTCTGACTCTCTACCTTTTTTTTTTAAATTTAAAAAAAAAATTTTTTTTTAACTATTTTTTTTTTTTTTTTTTTTTTTCCTGTAATTAGAGCAGACTAGTTCAAATTAAAGCAGTGGGTTGCTGACCCCAAATATCCCTTACTTATCTGATCACTTCAAACATTTAAGGCACACATCTACGCACTGTGATTGTGCAGTCAATGTACTATTACAAAATTGGATTTTACCAGATTTTATGTTTGCATTTACTTGTAACTGTTTCTTTATTACTGGAAACCTTTACTTAATTTGTTTTGATCAAATTTTATAAAGAACTTTAGAATACATTTTTCTGTAATTTTCAGGGGGAAAAAAGGCTGACTTTGGAATTTAAGGAAATGTTTAACATAACATAAAACTGATTTCTAGATAAACTCACGTGTTTTTTTTTCTTTTCTGATTAAGTGGTTTGTTATTTAATTTGGCTTTGAATATATCCTGTGTTTGAAGTACTACTTGCATTTTATGATGTCTGACTTAGAAATATAAAGGAGGAGGTGAACAGCTGAACTGATGAGGTATATTTTATGATATTGGGGGTTATAGTTTTCATCAATCTAGTTAGCAGCAATCGAATGGGTTTGTGTGAAATAGTTATTCAACTCTTTCTTTACAAAGGAGTTGTTTTCTCTGTAATTTAGCTCATATCTGTAAAATATTTTCAAGATATTATTTTAAATTTTGCCAAGGAATTTTTTTCTTTTTCCTAAGGAAGTAAATATTAAATTTTTTAAAAAAAAATATATACAGATAAATTTTAATAGTAAAAGATTGAATGGAATACTGAACAGTTCAGACTTATTTAAAATTTAAATACTTTATAATGATTGTTGTTTGAGATAGTTACATTAAAATATAATTAATTCATGGCTGTTTGCACAAAAATGATATTTGTTCCTTTACTTGTTCTAGAGTGACTTAAAGATTCTACAGGTATCCAGTCACTGAGTGAGTGATAACTATTTAGTATTGTTTGAAACCACTGTTCAGAAAACTTAAATTCATAGAAAATTTTATACATACATTTTTATGATACAGATTCTTCTTATTATTTTATTTTATTATTTTTTTCCATATTTTTTTATGCAGACTTTTCTTCTGTTTCCTTGGTTTTAATCTTTGACATTTTTTTCCTTTTATTCTTTTCAGCTAATCACTGATCCTGTGATCCCAGAAAGAATATATTTGTCAATTTTTAATACCTGCTGACCTTTGGATGGCTACATTTTGTGTAGATACAGCTACCACCTCCATCACCAAATTTTCGGAGCTCTTTACCGTTGCAACCCCCTACTTTAGCCATCCCTGCTGTTGCTGTTGGAGGCTTTGCTGGGGTACAGCATTGTTTTTGCAGCAACTACGGCCACCGCCAACGCTGTTGCCACATCAACTACGGCTACGGCGGTTGTGCCGGTCAGCCAGAGCCAATGTGGTGAGCACTCCCAGCCTAGGATGCTAGACATTGGTGGCCGGCAACAGTTGCAACAGACTTACTCAACAGGGCGGTCCTACCCAGAACAGGATGAACCACTATCAACTAAAATCGAGTGTTCACAGGGACCTAACAGAAAAGATGCTACTCCTGCAGTTACCACATCATTCTCTGACTCTCTTTCGCGGCCACGATGCCTGGCACAGTCTAAAAACTCAAAACAAACCTCTCTTTTTTCGTCAAAAGAACAGCAACTGCTGGAGCAACAGTTGTATTCACTGCCAGAACGGGTGCCAGTTTGCCAACATTTGACTATGACAACAAACTGCAGATCTAAAATCAGTGATTCTTCTACCGTTAATACCACAAATATTGCTACTTCTACTACTACAATTACTAGTACTACTGCTGCCCTCTCAACATTAGTACAAAATCAGAATGTATTGCAACTAGCGCCAAACCCTATGCCCCCCGGGCAGCAAAGTGACACCAGCTTTTCTTTTCTATCCCTGACAAATCACTCTACTCTGAAGAGCTCAACATTATCATCATCATCATCATCATTTCCCTCATCACCTCAAATCCAAAACCCAATTCTGCAACAACAGAAATCTTGTTTCTCAATGTCCCCACAGACTTTTCCGCTGCAGCAACAGCAGCATTACCAATTCCCAGCTGCTTCATCTTCAGGGCATTATAATGCAGCCTCAGTTGATGGAGAGGCTAACAGCCAAGAAAACCCTAATGGTAGAAGTTGCAGCAGTGAGGTTACTGATAGTGCTAGTGATTTGGGTGGGGCCAACCGGTACATGATAGCCTTCATTACCAACAAATTAAAGATGCAAGGACTGATAGATGATGCCATCAGCCCAGTAGCAAATCCTCCCGGTTACGTCCATACAGTGAAGGTCCTATTAACTTTGATTTTCTTTCCTTCTTTTTTTCTGTTATTATTGCTGTAGCATTTTTATAAACCTCCTTTTCCTGATCTTTCTTCTAAAATATCTTTCAAATATTGAAGAGCTTAAGAACACACCAAAATGAAAATTCTTTATTCCTTAAAAATTATTTCACACTTGCTCTTGACTTTTTAATGGTTTCAAGCTTAATTGTTATATAACTCTATATTTTTTTTTAAATTATTCCAAATGCTTTCCTAGTAACAATGCAAACAATTTACCTAATGATTAACTTAAAAGTCCACATTCACATAATTGATGTATACAGCAAAAAATATTGTTTGTTTCAGTAGACATATCTAAATGACTTTGACTTGGAAAAATAATATTATTGAATGTAGTATTATAAATATAGCAATGGGACACTATGTCCACTTTATCCCATGTCAATGCGTTTTGGGGACAATTATGTCCCAGGGGACTCATCAAAAGGGTTAAATGTATTTCTTAATAAGCATAATTTTTATTTTGCCTATAATAATTCTCTTTAAGTCATCTTCCATTTTTAAAAGTGTTACCCTGTGATTAGCCTCATAGAATAAAAAGGGAATCAATTTGGATTGGATAAGTGAAAGACATTGCAATTTTAATTTGTTCATGATTAATCATATATTTATGCTTATTGTATGATTAAATTTAGATTTTTTATAAGCAAAAAAGCGGTGATGTATCCAAATAGTTTAATTATGAAATTTTAGGAACTGATTTTAAATGAGCTTAAATTACTTCATTTCATGGATGTTGATGAGGAAAGATTCAGGATTCAGTCATATATCTTAGATTTAGAAACTTACTTTTAATGCAAGCAAAACATCTTGAGTTTAGAAACACTAATTTGACAATATTTTGAAGACCCTAAAAACATAACTTAAAAATGAAATGTAAAAATAAATGAAACGTTGTGTAAAGAAACTGATGTAAGCAACTGTTATGAATGCATCCTCAGTCGATGGAGAGGCTGGCAGTCAATGTGACATGCAGTCTCAATTGATTTGTTGCAAGTCAGGTAGTTTAAAGTTCAACTATTGCAGTGTTTGCTTCAGTTCTGGAACTGGAAGCTTAGAATTCTAGAGTAAAATATTTAAGTTTTCATACTCTTTTAAAAGAACTAGTAAATACCACCGTGCTAATATTATGCAGCATTAAGAAATGTTGCATTATTGGTCTTTTATTTTATCCAATTTTACTTCAGGAATATATTTACTATCATATCTTAACTTTTGTTTAATAACCAGCTTCTTGCGTTTTATATAAAAATTAAATTAATGATCCATATTAATATTGTCATGTAAATAAATTATAATCGAATTTTGAAACCTAAACATGGCAATTGTGTATGATGACCTAAACATCACTGTGGGGTTAGCGAGCTATTCTAACAGACTATTACTACTGTGTAGGGAATGCAGTCTTCACAGGGTAGCTTATGATAATGGCCTTGTACCAGACTATTCTAAATTTTGAAAATACCTAAACATGATAGTGTATTAATGTAAACATCAAGGATGTGATGTGGCTGATAAACTTGATGAAATTCTTTAATCTGAATATTAATAGTACTTGCAATTTCTTTTTCATGATTATATTTTCTGTTTTCATTCTTCTTTTTTTTATATATATATATATATCTACCAGGATTCTCAACTCTGCAATGTGTCTGTCTCTGCACCTTCATCCCAGATATATCCATCCTCACCACAGAAAATGCCAGCAACTATAACTAGTGGAGGTAAGCTTTTCATATATCAATCATAACTCCTTTTTTATTTTTGTAACGACTAAAAGTTTTGAATTTAAATTAGAATTAAAAAAAGAAAAGGTTACTGAACAAGGAATAACCAATTCGGGTTGGAAATGAAATGGTAATCTTTATTATATCAACAGAATAAAATACTCACCAGCAGCGTGAAGTAGGTAAACCTCTTCTTGTGGACTACTTAGACGGCATATTACCCCCACTTACAATAGTGTCCAATGTAATTATGAGGATTGGGACATACCCATTATTGTTCATATGTACGGTATAAGACATAGTGATAAAGTAATTCCTTTTGTATGGCAAAAGAAAGACATTAAAAAGGTTAATATCTTCTACAACAGCTGCCTACAAAACAACTCTCATACAAGCCAAACAAGAACTTTAAAGAGGAGCTGTATAGGAAGACACAAAATAGGAATATGTCTCCTAATTTTAACGCAATGGAGGTTATGATGACCCAGTTCATTTCTGAGGATGTCTACTGAAAGAATACCTAAAATGGCTCCGTTATGGACCCCAACTGGAAAGAGAAAGAATGGTCATGGTAATATTAGCCATTTCCTTATAGGGAAACATTTGACATTCAATGACTGAGCAGTCAGTACAGTTGTTGGTTGAAATTTATAAACTTTTTCTCTTAAAAAGATCTTTCAGGAAAATAGGTTTCTCAAGTCCAGTAGCTGTTATCACTCTTTCCAGTATTCATGGGAGCTTCCTTCCTAACTTTTACTCCAAATACGTGTGGAAAGACAACATCTTGATTATGCCATTGTTTCCTCTTTGAGTTATATGTGCTATACATTTTAGTAGTTTAGTGGTCCAAAAACCATTTGGCGAAGGATGGTGATGACTGACTTGAAAGAATTGAATCTCACATGGTACAAAGTACAGATCAAAGCTTGATGGGATTCAGTGAATGGGGTATAATTATGGCCTTATGTCCAAGTCAGGACAGATATGTTATCTATATATATATATATATATATATATATATATATATGATCTCATAATAAAAGCTTAAAAAGTACAGGGTTATTTTCTTATGAAATTCTACATTAATGTTTGCTTTCTTTAGATAAGTTTGAATTGAGTTATTTATTAAATTATCCTTGAACCAAAAATAGCTGCTAGAATAATAATTAAAAATATTTTTTTTTTTTCTTCATTGAATTAAAAATTGGAGTACTTTTTTATTTTATACTCTTAAAATTGTACTTCTTAGGAACGATATCTTATGCTGTGCTGTTTAGATAAGACAAGAAAAATAGATCTTTCATTTTATGTGCTATGCTACCTAAAGAATACTACATACTTGTTTACTCTGACATTAGTCACCTTTTCCCCAAAATAGTCTTTTATCTTGTGATTTTTCATAAGTAAAAATTTTTTTTTTTTGTGGAGTTGTACCATTATTAAAGTTATTTTTTTACTTTTCTTTTCAATTTCTTTTTTTTTATTGTTCTGTGATGTCTACTGAATAATTTTACAATATTTTGTTTCTCGTTTGAGTTTATAGTGGTGTGTTGTTTTCGGGTAGCGATTAGTGACTGTTAAGTTGCATTTTTTTTTTTTTTTGTGACTATTTACACATTTGCAGACTCCATGTATGCCAACAATGATGGTTTGTTCCAGGAGGATATTACATTGTGTCATTGAGCAGCAAGTTGCCCAGAATTGGTTTGAGGAGCATTCTGTATACTTCTGAGGAATGGTGTGGCCACCATGTTTGCTTACATCTGAGCTCCCCTGACCATTTATGGGACATGGTGGAGAGGTCTATTCACATGCTAGATTCTGCACCTACAAAGATCAGGAAGCTGTGAACAGCTGTTGAGACAGCATGACTCAACATCTTTTGAAAGTTCTTCAGACCACTTGTGAAATCACTGCCATATTAAGTTGCTGCACTTTGCAGGGCTTGCCAGGTGTCGCATAATGCTGGGTACCTTTCCCATCGCTGTATTTATTTCCAATATGATGAATATGCATAAAATCTTACATTGGCAAATAAATTATTGAAATATTTCTAATAAAAACATATTTTAAGCTGAAATTCACATGATGTATATAAATATATTGTCAATATGAAATGTGAAATATTGACTTGCTTTATAAAATGTGATATAGATGCTATGATTAAAAATTTATTAAACTTGCAGATATCAGTTTGTATTTTTTTTTCTTCTATAAAATTTTTTTTTTTTTCTGATGGTGAGAGAAATATTCAATTTCAGTGTAACTGAGCATCCATTTTAAGGATCTTCCTTCAAATTTTATTGTTGCTGATTTGAATTGCTCTCTTTTTTTACCTTGCAAAAGACTAACAAAACAAATGGCTAACCAGCCAAGTAGTATTTGTGTTCAGTGTAGGTATCTTTATTGGAATGTTTATGTACTAATTTGGTTATATGGATATACCTAGAAGTATTGCATTATTGACTTCATTAACAAGATTAGTTTTCCACTGTGGTTATCAGACTTCTTTTTTATTTGTCCAGTTTGAATAGACTGCTTTCAAAATTATTTGGCAATCTGATAGGTGCTGATGTATTTTTAAAAATATGAACATAGTTTTTGGCTGCAGTACTTTTCTGTTTCAGTCTGAAAACCAAAAATTAGGTTAAATAGAGCATTATTGCTTTTAAATGTCAGTTCTGTACCTGTCAAATTGCTAAATTTATTTAAAATAAATCAATAATAAATATTAAAATTTATTTAATTGCTGAGCAAAAGTCACTAGCTTCAATTTTAGCTACTTATATTCTTTGCATGGATATTAATAAAACACTGAAATAGTTGGTGCAAATTTATGGCATTTCTTGCTAAACTTATTTTTCTCTTTTAAGGTTCGGATACATGGTCAAGCAACTCAGGTCAAGGGTCTGACTTGCAAGCCACTGTGCAAGGACTTCTAGGTCTTCGACTGGGAGATAAACCAGATCAGTCTGTTGCAGTCTCAACCCACCATCTTGTCACTTCCAGTAGCAATGATACAAATCGATTGGTTTATTCTGGGTTGATTGTTCCAGCCTCAGTAGCATTGTCATCCACTTCATCACCCTGTTGCAATGTCCAGACAGAGAACTTTGCATCAGACAAACTAAATGAATCTGGCGTGACATCAGTCATTGGTATGGTTCCATGTAGTGATACAGACAGTTTTACGGATATGTCACCTGGCACACCACCAGACCCACCAAAAAAGAAACACTGCCGGTCACTTTCCATACCATCTGGCAGTAGCAGCAGCCGGCCTAAGAGGTCAACAGGAGGACTGAACACAGACCATTTTAAGACAACAGATTCCAGCCGCTGTTGTACGTCTTTATGGAAACCTATTGCATTTACACCTGTGAATGAGGCCAGTAACCCTCCAAAAGTTCAGCAGCAACAGCCATTTCTACACTACTCAGGGCAAGGAACCTCACTTGACGTCCAAAAGACAAGTCCATTTTCCTTGTCAACGTCTTCACTCTCTCCAAACACAAACATGTCTGCTTCACTGACGTCCCTTCAACAGCCCACATCTTTTGGGGATCTGTTTTCGTCAGCTCGACTATCTGGACCTGTCTCTACTAACCAAAATGGATCTCTCCCATTGGCAGCTTTGGTCACGACTCCTGCCTCTACTTCTGTTTCCCCTTCACAACTTCATGTAGCACCAAGCCAAATGCCAGTTACTATGTTAACTTCTTCCCCACCACCATTGGCATCAAGCAAACCAAGTTCCCAGATACAAACCCAATCCTCTAGCTCTCTCCAAAGCCCCCCTGATTCCCCTGTGCCCAGACCAGCTTCAGTTTCTGTGGTGGGTTGCCGGTGTGAAGATGATAGTGACAGCAGAGCTTTTAAACCTGTATTGGACCCATGGCTGTGTAGGAGCCAAAGTCGAGGCAATTCTGGATTTTCGTCTCCTTCATCATGCTCCTCATCATCATCTTTCCTCTTGGTGCCCCCACAATCTGATCCTCGCAGTAACACAGAAATCCAGAGTGCCATAATTGGTGGTCTTTTAGCAGCCCCGGTGCCACTGACCCAAACTCCACGCTCTTCTCCAACTTGCATCCCATCTTCCTTGTCCTCACCAGCCACTGTTATCTGTAGCACCAACAGCCAAACACCCTTGCAGCCACCATACTGGCCGTTCCAGAAGCATCGTAGCTTTTCACTTGAGGAGCAACTGTCTCAAATGGGTAAGCCGACATCGACTTCACCATCATCATTCTTCTCACCTTCCCCACCCTCATCATCATCATCTCTACTCTCATCACCATCACACTATCATTATCATCATCACCACCCTTACCACTTACTAGCACCGGTGTGTCAGACTCAACAGTACCAACCCTCTTATCCTAACCACCATCAACAACTACACCATCTCCATCACCACCACTACCAACAGCAACAGCCGCAACAACAGCAGCCACCACCACAACCACCACCACCACAACCACAACCACAAACTGTCTCTGCTGGAGGCTCAACCCCTAGTGTTCCTGTTGCGTGTAAGTCCTCTGTGTCCAATCCTTCATCACCACGACGACAACGCATTCCACGCTGTCGTTCACAGCCCTGCGTTCTACATGATCGCAGAGAGGGAAGGAAACGGCGACGTGACTATGACAGACCTACACTGGATTTTCATAAAATGACACAGGTAAGATTAATAGATTAGAATTGAGCAATGTGATCAATTTTTTAAATTTCTTAAGTGTTTGACTTAATCTTAATTGCTTAAGCATTTGACAGTAAAGATATTTCACATTTATCATGATGGCTAAATCTTCCTGAAAAGATCTGTGAGAAAGACAGCCAAACATTCCTGCATATTTTTCCTTAAAAAATATTTATACTATACTGGATAAGCATATACTGTAACTGATGATGTAAGGTTGCAATCTACCTATTTTGGTCCTAAAATTTTACCACTCATTAATCCAAATTGCTTTCAAATTTTAATAAGTTCCTTTTGTTTTTTATTTGATTGGTGAAATCTGTATATTTCATCAATAAATATTTAAAAAAAGTTTACTTGTATATCTTTGACAATGTTGAATCTTTGTCAAAGATATACAAGTAAACCTTGCTCCATCTGAACACAATACAAATTTCATAATATAGAAATATCCATAGTTTCTCTACTTTGTCCTCTTAATTCAACCATATTGAAAGGAATATTTGAAAAATCAATACCTTCAAATTTTGCAAAAATGATTGTCTTGAAATTGTTAGCTTGTAATCTTTCATGTCTTGTCATTGGCAATAAAAAGTTTTAATTTTTGTTAAATTACTTTTATAAATATTTAATTTTTACTGTCCTTTGCAATATGATGAATTATTTTAACTGCCATGTCCAATCCATTTTTATTTGTAGTGGCATATATCTGCAAATGGCTGATTTTGTTTAGTAGACAGCATTAAAAAAAAAATTTAAATGTGGTACTTATCTATTTTTCATTTATTTTATCAATAGTGGTTGTTATTGTATTCTCTCTGGTTCTTTCAGTTATTTAGCATATATATATATATATATATATATATATATATATATATATATTATGAAAAATAAAGGATAATATTTTTTTTTTAAATCCACATTACAACCAAAAATGTTTGCGGTACCTCTTCTTTTTAATATACACACTTTTCTCTCGTTGGAACCATTATAACCTTCATTTTTTATATATATATATATATATATATATATATATATATATGCTAATGTGTGTGTGTGTAAAACTTGCTTTTGATGAAAAAGCAGGTAATCTTTTTTTTTTTCTAATGGACAGCTGTATTTGTTCTTCATGTTTCAACATTATAGCCTTCCTGTTCCTTTAAATCAATTCCCTCATGCGTAAGGATATGAATTTTGCAGAGTGACCACAGACAAGTTTCTTGTTGATAACAAGTAACCCATCATCTTTTTTCATTAATCTGGGAGAGCACTTCTATTAGTTTTCATTACATGTTAACATTGAAGTTGCTGAAGGTTTTTTCTTTTATCCTGATCTTGCCTTGAATTAGGAGCTATGAAAAAAATAAAAGGATACTTAATGAAAAAAAAGAAACAATCAACAAAATTTTATTGTCAAAATATTTGTATCATTATTAAGAAAACAGATTGGAGAAGTTTTTATGTAAAAAAAATTTTTTTTATTCTTTATAGAACCTGAGGTATTTGGGTTCAAAATTTTGTTTATACAATCAACAGGGAACATATAAATTTGCATAAAGGAAATTTTGCAGTGAAAGTCAATATTTTTATTGTGTTGATGTTGCACTTTGATGTAGTCACTGGAAATTCTGTTCTTGAGGCATGATGTTAACAAAACTCCTCACAACTGAAGAACTTTTCGGAGAATCCTTACAGAGTAAATGATGGCAGTTTTCTGCAGGTCTACAGTCTATTATTTATTAATATACAATTTAATATTATTATTATAGAGAGACTTTGTAGAAATATTATTTTAAGTCTATCATCTCCACCTCATTTTATGAAATTTCTATACAAAGGTTTTTGGGGAGGAAAATATATTTCTTATAAAGATAGGTTCTCAGAGAATTTAGATAAGGTATGTCCAAAATCCAGCCCGGGGGCCAATTATGGCTCATGATCAAATTTCATATGGCCCCCATTCTCTGTCATATAATGTATCACTTACAGCCCATCAGTATTGTCAATCAGAGTATGTAAAGTACACATCTAAGAAATTCAATTTTATGTTTTACCAAAAGATGGCAGCAGCACTGTGTGTCCACCCTCTGACGGTGTGACCTGGACCTTGGCCTTTTCCAGCCAATTTCTAAAATCGCTGCCTTTGAACCAGACCTGGCCTACATACTGCAGTCCAGATCTTGGTATCACCATTCATATTAGTGCAAGCAAGTTATTTGTTTTGGTCACTGAGATGAATAAATTCTAAAATCTTAGTGAATTAAATTTGTTTTGTGTTGGTCAAAATTATTATATATTTGGACACTTGGACTTGTGTCAATTTGTTTTCTATTTCTTAATTTCTGTGGTCGTTTTCTGATTTCTTCAGTTCTCCCCCTTTTGGCTGCTCTTGACAATCTAGTAGTAGTAGTAACCATTTAAGCCCCACAGAATCTGCAACATTTACATTCCTTTATGTCTGTGTGTCTGTTCCATCCACAGTATGTGTGTGTGTGTGTGTGTGTGTGTGCTCTCGTTTTTGAGATATGGAGATTTTTTGGCATGTCATTCTGAGATCTTTCTGGTGACTCCTGAAACTAAATGCTTCACTGGTTTATATAAATGATCCACCTGGGCACCCCATTCCCATTTTTGACCTTGATGTATGTAAAAATGTCCACCTTCATCTGCATTATCTCATGGTCCATTGTTAAAAAAAAAAAACAACACATGGCACCAGCAAAACAACATTTCTCCAGCACTTAATGTGAAATACCTTATGGCTTAGCATTATAGTATTAAGAATTTGTCCCTTTTGGATCAGATTTCAGCTAGGAAATCAAATAATGTTTCCTTATTAGTGAAAGGAGACCACCTTTAAGAAATTTCAAAGTTAATGACTTTTCACCAAATTCATCAGGTTTCAATTCTCTTCAATTCCTTCATCAACTTCATTTTATATATCTGATGTGATTTTAGTTCTGTTTCTTTTCCCCTAATTATTTAGGACATCTCTGGGGGAGTTTTCACAATTTATTTCTAATTTCTAATCACCTCAAATGACTATTTTGCTTTCTTATGTAACTAAAAGTCAAACCATTGCCAACACCCTTGTTTAAATAGAATTTTGAACTTTTTTCAAGTCTGCAAATGTATTGATTATTTTAAGTATGGAAGATATGTGACATCTTTCAGAATAGTCACCCTTGAATAGTGACAATTAATAAACTTTCACATTGTGGCTTTAGGAACAGCAAGAAAAATCCTATGAGTTGTAATTGTTTTGCAGAGTTTAATAATTTTCTTTTACCATTTCATTTGTTGTTAAAGTACTTTCCAAAATTTTAAAGTAGATTTTATTTTTCCTTTTAAATTCATTAATAATGTTTTAATTTATGCATTTATTTATTTAGTTAAGGGTGGTATTCTAAAATATTTTTATATTATTTTTGATAGTATAAGAATTTTATGGCAGTATTGTGAAAAAACAATGTTTAATTATTTTAGATTGTTAAAAAATGATGAATACACCAAAACATTTTTATAATTTTTTGTATATTCATATATTTGAACTTTGCAAGACATATGTTGTTGATACATGAATTAGACTGTGTAAACAGGTGGTAATTGGATAGTAAACAGGTAGAAAGAAAATAAGTTCAAAAGGTCAAGAATAGAATAACCAAAGAACTTCTGTCTTAAAAATGAATTTAACTATATTTTAGGCAAAAAGGTAAGCATTATTTGTTCAAAATCCAGTTAATTAAACTTTATATTAACTATTTAAAAAAAAAAATAACACATGAGGGAAGCATTTTTTTTTTTTAATAATTTTAAAAATAGTTTTTTTTTTGTGTGTCAACAGGCCAAATCAATAGATTTTTGCCAATAAAAAAAAGCAAACAATATTTCAGATTTAGTCAGAAATGGCTTTCAACTACACAAGAGTATATTTTTTTTAAAATTTTTAATCCATTATCTAGCAATTAAAGATGAGAAATTTTCCTTGAAATTTTAATTTTAATTTTCTTAATGCTTTTTAAAATTTGTTATGGCAAATTATTGAATGAACATTTGTTTCATTGTTAACAAACAGAAAAAATGTTTTCATGTAAAAACTTGTCACTCTGTTTAGGTGTTTGTTGGTTTTTTCATGCTAAAACAAACATATTCTTAGCAATTATTAATGAATGAGAATAACCCTTTGTAACAACAGCTATTAGCTAAATATACTAATGCTAAAATATGAGAAAAACAAAAAGAAACAATGCGAATGTTATTTTGGAGAATTTCAAAGTAAGATTTGCATGTGACCAATTGGAAATATAAATATTGATAATCATCCAAAAATATAAACCAAGTCAAATCTGCAGAAGAAGCTAGAAAAAATACAGTCAAAGAATTAAAGTTTTAATTTCCATTGAAGAATCGTGCCTGTTAAAAAAAAAAGCAATTAGTATTGCAATCATTTTGCTGTTATTTCTTTGTTAAAATATGAGACAAATTCAGTTGTTTTGGAGATTTCAAAGTAAAATTTATGTCATTAAATGCAAATTCAAATGTCAATAATAATTATAAAGAAGTGTGAACAAAAGTAAATACATACTTATAGAAAATGTTGTCAAAGAGTTATAGACATTTGTACTAATGTCCTCATCTTTGTTATCACAACATTTTGCCTGTTGTGTCAATCCAGGTAAACATCAGGTAAGATTTTTCTACTAGTGGGTTTATAATCAGTCACAATAAAAGTAGCCAAGGGAACCATTGCAAACACCTTGAATCCCAGCACAGTGATTTCCTTAATATTAAAACTTTCTAAAGTTTAAGTATGCCTAAATAGTGCATTTTTCTAAGACATATATTAAAGCACTGCACATGTTCTATGAAGAGAAATCAATAGCATAATCCAGATTGTCTTGTTTTTATGCCATATGAGGTTTACTTCCCTTGGATTATATTGTCATAAGAAAATTCAAGACAACATTTTCTTCTGCTATAAAAGGACGCATGATTATATTAATAATAATAATTATAAAAATTAAAGTAATAATAATAATGTTTTGTTTTTCTTTCAGACTGCATACTGTGTATCCCAGCCAGACTCCAGTGCTAAAAGTTGTGTTAAGCAGGTTTGTAGAATCTTTTTTTTTCCTAATATCTGTCAGTATTTAGATAGGTTCACCTATTGTCCAGTTAACACACCTCCCTGGTCTTTTGAACAGGAGTAGGGGTTGTGCTTACTTCTAAAGTCTAATTCAACTCTATGCTTCTAACGTCTCTGCCTAAACTCTAAAATTTTATTTTTTATTTCTTTCTTTTTTCTTTCAATAGGAGTAGATAAGTTCATTTATCATCTGGTTCACCCTCACCCTGGTCTTTTGAACAGGAGTAGAGGTTTATCTTTTGTTTCCTGTTTAGGATTAGGTTTCCAGTCCCTTCTAAAGTCTTCTCATTCTCTTTCACTCTCTTGCCTCTTAGTGGCATTATCACCTTGCTTGGGATGAATTCATTAAAAAAAAATAAATAAATAAAACTTATTTTTTCTTTGTACATTGGAATAGGTAAATAGATGCTATTATTTTCTCTGTAATTTGCCATTTAATAAAGATATATTCGTTGGTAATTACTTTACAAGAAAACAAACTGCACTTCACAATACCCATCACTCCATGAACACAGAAAGTTTTAGATCTATTCGGTTGAAGTTATTTTACTCGTCAGGCTAAAGTCAGAATGAGCTAGTGCCACTTAATATCAAAATTGGTAATCACTTTCAGCTATGAACTGCATAGCCAGACATTTTACTAATAAAGGAAAAGAAACTGATTGACTGATTCTAAATCCACTAGTAGAATTTTTTTTACTTCAGCTAGATTAACTCTTATACAGGAGACTAACTAGTATGACTGATTCAATCTTCAGGGAAGAGATTGAAGTTGACTAAAAATATAATAATTGCACTAATTTCAAGTTGAAGAATCAATTATAACACTTTTTCTATTTGAACTCTTGTTCAGATCAACTTGATTCTTTGTGCAATGAAACAAAAAATATGACAGAAATAATATCCATTGTCTAATGGCACTGTATGTCCAAATCAACCCAAAGAGAGTAGATTATTTTCATCAAACAACAGAGCAGCCAGAAGAAAGTTTTTTTCCAACCAGTCAACTAAAAAGGCAGTGGTAAATTTGTAATTTTAACACATTGTCAAATGAGTCTCAATTTCTGAACAGCAGCGGAATATATAAATATGGAAACAACATAAGGAATTGTGTTTGAATTTCTTGCTGCCCACTAATCAAGCATGGCAGATTTTCAGTTATGGTGTTGAGAGTAAATTGGAGCCCTGGTTATTTAATGCGTCTATCATACACGGGAATACCAGTTCAGAAAAATACATATCCACTCTTCAGGAGATATTTCTCCTAATAATATGCTGATGGTTATTTAAATAAAACATATCCATCATAGAAAAGGAATGCTCTATGCTTTACAACAAAAGAGACAAGAATGACATATCTAAAAAAAGTATTAATTAACTCTCACAAACAAATCTGTCTTCTAACATGAATCTTTTTGGACATTTTTGAGTTATTTTGGATCATAAAATAAGGAAAATGTCCTGAAGACCTTCTCTAAAAGAAGATTCTATTTTGTTTTGAATGCAACTTGAGTGAATATCAAACAAGAAAGCACATTTGATGGATATGATACTTGAAAGCATAAAAACTTTAAAAGCAACATTGGATTCTAGGTAATGCTATTTTAACTCAGGAATAACAACTTCTCTATTACATCTTTTATAAATCCTTATCTGCTGTTTTGAAAATGGATATGAAAAAAATTTTCAATTTAGTCCTAAAAACTGCATTGATACTCAACAGGTATCTGATCCATTATTTACATACAGACTATTGTCCTCATCTTTGTTGTTGTTATCACAGAGACTTGGCTGTTGTGCCCTCTGGCTTTCATCAGATGCTTGTCAATACAGTTAATCTTCAGGGAATTTTAAATTGAATCCTTTATATAATCTAGAGGGATAGATTTTTCTCATTCTGCTGACCATGTCTAAGGATATATAGTATTATTGCTCATCCTGACAGGCAATTGATGAATCCCAGAGAGCACAATAGTTGTAATGTAAATAATAACTCATCCCAGAAATTCAGAGATATATGGTTCAAAGGGAAATAATTCTTCTGAAAGATAATTTAGATTTGATTATTTACCATTAATATAAAACTAGAATATTCTAATTTCTAATTTAAATATATGCTGGATTTAAATCAGGTAATTGTTGGTAAACTTTCTAATTTGACTATTGCATTATTTTCTGTGAAATTTTACATATAAATTTGTTAAAATATTTCATAATTTTTACAATATTAATACTGGCAAAATTTAATGCCTCTCCCTCTAGTCCTGGGTATGACGATAAACTACATTCGGCAGCAAAGCCTCTGATCAGGTGATTGGAGGTTTTGAGACGCATGGAACTACATGCTGTTGTTCCCAGGTCCATGCTGACCCAGGGTGGTAGCACCTGTTAGGGTCCTAGCTATGGGCAAATAGTGAACTCCTAAACAAAGCAAAAACTATGAAAGTATAAAAATAGATTTTTATAGTAAAAATACCAGCAATACATTTTTTATATAAAAAAATTATTCACGATTCATATAGTAAAGTTACCTACAATACATTTCATAGCAAAATGACCAGCAGTACATCTGTAATTGAAGCCATAAAATTGTGTTCAAAATATTTAGATTTTGGCATTAAATAACGCATATATGTTGATATGCTGCTAAACAATTAAAAAAGACCCCCCATCCCTTTCATTTGTTATTCCAATTATCTGTTAAAATTTCATTTTTTTAATAATTGATCAGATATGACAATAGTGAAATGCAAATGAAGTTACTGAAATAGGGTTATAAAATTTACCATATAAATATAGTTGAATTAAACAGTAGAATTTTGACGAATTATCAGTGAAACAAAAACTGATATTCTAAATTTGTTTTAGAGTAAAATTTAGTAAAATTGTTTAAAGTAGAAATATAACGTAAAATGTCTATTAAAATTAAATAAAGCTTTCTTTGTTCTCAAACATTTTCTTTTACCTTATTGACTGATTAAAATATGTTTTTATTAATAAAAATATCTTATACATAACTAATCTTAAAAAATGTAACCATCCCTTTGACAGTATAAATTATTAAGTGCTTACAGTCACTGCATATTTTATGTTCTACTAGTGGGCACTCATACACATGTATTGTCTAGATAACATCTGTTTTTAACATACAAAATTTATTATGAAAGTCGTTTCTAAATTTGAAGATTTGCTCATCAACAATGAATTCTTTAACTGAAAGAAATAGGCAACTCTTTCCAGGACACTCACACAGAGAATTAAATTTTGTAAAAATTGTTCTTTGCTGAAAAATTAAAATCATTTAATAATTGTTCCTAATTTAATTCTAGGAGCAGTGGACTGGATTGCGGCAACAGATAGGAGACAATGCAGGCTTGTGGTCCACATCCTTGGTGACAACTTCAACTATGAATACCCCACGCATTTCAGCCCTGCAGCCCCCAGGGCCTATTTCGTTGGAGGTTCTACGCAAAACTGATTTCCTTGCCAGTGAACATGGTGATGATCCTTTATCTGAAGATGCTGAAATCTCTGCTGCCACTGAAGCAGGGGAAGCAGCTGCTCGAGCTGCAGCTGCTGCTGCTACCACAAACGCAACTGCTGTTGCTACTCCTGTTACTGCTGCAGTTGACAGCACTGCTCCTGCTGTAATGACTACCACTGCTGTTGCTATGGATGATGACGAGAATGATGAAAACTGGGAGTTTGGAGATCTTAGACGGCCAGCCTTGTTTGGTCGGGCAGTTAACCCGATTGGCCGAGACATGTCAGTTTATGTGAGTGACGAATCGAATCCAAGTTTTTGCGGCTGTGATGATGATGAAGAGGAGGAGGACGATATTGACGACGATGACAACATGGACAATGATGAAAGAATGGATCGAGGTAGAAATTTCCAAAGAACTAACCAGTGTATGTTTCCAATTATCGATCTGGATTTGAATCAGATTGAAAACCACTAGGAATTGTTAACTCAAAACCATTTTAAAAAAAAATGCAGGAAAAATTTATTTGAAGAGAAATCTAACATATATATATATATATATACATATATATATATGTGAGTGTGGTTGTGTGTGTGTGTGTGTATGTAATAAATTCACAAAAAAGGTGTTTTGTTTTAGTTCTTCTCATAGACATTGTTTGCTTTTGGAGCTGTTTTGTAAAATATTTTCAATTGTGAATGAAAAATAATGTGAAGTAAATTTGAAATTGCCACTTTGTACCATATTATAAGAATTTTTAAAACCATGCAGTAATTGTAATATTACTATCAATTAGTATCAATTTCAGTAGTAGTGGTCATAATAGTACTATTGGATTGGGACAAAAGTACATAGCATTTTTTTTAAGTGAATCTCAGATTTATACCAGTGGCATCTCCGGGGTTCAGGCTTGTCGGGCTTAGCCTGAGGGAGTCAACATTAAAGTATATCTATTTTAAAGCAACAAAAAATTTTTGTTGTGCATCGTTTTCATTCTTGACTTCAGCTGGATATAAAATTGTTTTAACTCTGTGCCTCAAAATATAGACCAAAATAAATTTTGTTGATATTGTTCATAATAAAGAAGAAAGAAAAAAAAAACAAAGAAAGAAAGTAAGTAAAAAAAGAATTAAATAAAATTAACATGCCCAGTTGGGCTGCGTAGGGCTTAGCCCTACCTGAGCTAGAGACATAGTTAATCGGCAATGTATTTCTTGCTTTAATTTTATAAATAATCTTTTAAATATCTCTAATGACTTGTATGCCCTGTATTTCAAAGAGCATATTTTTATTTTAACTTTTTGTTTTCAAATGTCAATTTTAAATAATTTATTCTGTACGGTATGTTTTTTTAGCGGAATATATCTTTTGAGAAAGGGCAAATTAAATTTAGCCTGACCTAAAAATTGGTCGTCGACTGGTGGGTTAAGGTGAGGAGTGTGACTGGGGCAAGTGTTGAACAAATATGGTATCAGTCAGCAGTACATAAACACACAGACAGAGCGATACATAAACACACTAACATATAAATAAATGTTTATTTTTATAGAATTACTAGCTGACTTACCTGCACCTCATAAGTTATAATTTGTGGAGAAAAATTATGTAATTCACTATTACACAATGATCTTGCTGATGTGACCTCCATCTGGCTTTCTCCTTCTATATTTTGGATAGGAGTTATTCACTTGTTCAAAATTAAATTTAATTTATATCAAAGGGGAAAAAAATATTTGGTGGGGGGGCAAAAACAGCTTGATCTGACCCCTTTAATATGTATTTGATACAATACTTGATTGAATGAATTGATGAGTAGATTTCAACATTGACATGACAGTTGAATTGTTGTAATATGTATTGTAAGGCACTACCCACTGATTGGTGATTTCTAGCTCAACTTGATGTCCATATTGTCTCATTTTGATCTTGCTGATGTGACCTCCATCTTCTGGTTTTTTCCTTCTATATTTTGGATAGGGGTCATTCCTTTGTTCAAATTTAAATTAAAGGGAAAAAAAATTTCCAATGGGGTTTTGTGCTCCCTGTGGCCCCACTTTGATTAAAAGGGAATATGCTTATCCAAGTACCCTGGGTAATTTTGTTTCAGAATATATATAGTTATGGGGTCCATCACCAAATCCCTAGGACGAGTTTGATAACAGACAAACAGAAGCTACAACATATATATATATATATAACATTATTAAAATACCAAAATGTACTTTTTTATTTCAGAGATTTTTTTAAAATTATATATTTTAGTTAGAGTAAAGGAAGCATCTAAGTTATACTAATAGTATATTTTGTTAAAGATTGTAATGAGCCCAACAAAAATTTATGGCCTAGAGTTGCCACTGATTTATATAGATTTATTCAACCACATATTTATCATTTTGTTCTGCTACATTTTTCCATATTTGAGGCTGCTTCATGATTCCATCCTCCTAGAACTTGGCATCTTTCTGGGTGATGAATTGATTGAAGTGGTTTTTACAGGGTTCTAGAGAATTAAAATTCTTTCCACTAGGAGAATTTTCAAGGGATTGAAATAAGTGGTAATCCAACAATGCAAGGTCTGATGAGTACAGCAGGTGTAGTAGGACAACCCAACAAGATTGTACCAATTTCTACTGGATCTGCAAAGAGACCTGAGGTCTGACATTGTTTTGATGGAAGACAACACCTTTCTCATTGGCTAGTTCAATATGCTTTTCATTAATTACTTCCTTTAATTGGTCCATTTGGGAACAATACCTGTCCTAATTTAGCATCTGATATTGCAAGAATTTCTAATACACAATGACCTTCCAATCCCACAAGATATATAGTATTATCTTCATTAGATGCAAACCAACTTTTAAAATTGTTAACAGTGGTGTATTTTATTTTCCCAATCACTTTTTCTGTTGCACGTTGTTGCAAACAATCCATTTAAAGTGTTTTCAAATGGCTTATGACATGCATATGAGATGTGAGGAATATCTCTGCGATATCCTATGTCACATGACCTAGATTATTTTTAATCAGCATTTCGATTTAGTCAACATTGACTGCAGGTCTATCAGAATGTTCTCAGCCTTCCAGATAAAAATTTCCACACAAGGAATTAGTGAACCACTAAGGAAAATTACGCTCAGCTATGGCACCATCTCCATAAACAACACATATCTTTTGTGTACCTTGTCTTTTTTCCTTTCTGGAAATAAGATTATCAAATGACAAAAAATACATCTCATTTTCATTCCTTCTCACCTTGAACATAACATTTCAAAATTCGCAATACATACATAAATCATATAGAAGGAAGTGTTAAAATTTCAGCTGTCAGAGTATATATATATATATATATATATATATATATATATATATATATATATATATATATATATATATATATATATATATATATATAAATTTTAGTCACATATGAAATTAAATACATGTCAAAATACCACCTATTGAAAAACACTACAGGCTTATTCCAGCCCAATATAATGAGAGGGTAAATTCTGATGTTTAAATGTTTTATGAATATGTAATATAAATCCTTCACATAGAGTTTCATCATAAGCAATAAAGCCTATTAGGGATTTGCATGTGCTACATGAAGTTTTAGAAAATAGAATTTAGACAAACCTATCTGTAAAAGTTACTTCAGTCAGTCAGTTACGTGCCATGTGTGATACATGCTTAGGCAATCATATATTTTTTGATATGTGACTGATGAGGCTAGTTTTTTTTCCCCGACAGTAGGTTGCCATTTCTTTCTGCAGTAGACCAGTTGCCATCCAAGGCTATAGAACCTGGTCTGTCTTGCTATTTACCCATAACTGGTGGGAGAAGAGGATTCATAACTTTCCCAAGGGTATTAGCATATAAGTGAATGTAATGGATTTGACTGGAATTCAAACTCAGCTCTCCAATTCATTCCTCAATCCGAGTCGCTATCCACCATGCCTCTTCCTTAGTTAAAAGTTACTTAATATTTTTTTTTTTAGATATGCTATTCTTGTCTCTTTTGCTGTAAAGCATAGAGCATTCCTTTTCTATGATGGATATGTTTTATTTAAATAACCATCAGCATATTATTAGGAGAAATATCTCCTGAAGAGTGGATATGTATTTTTCTGAACTGGTATTCCCTTGTATGATAGACGCATTAAATAACCAGGGCTCCAATTTACTCTCAACACCATAACTGAAAATCTGCCATGCTTGATTAGTGGGCAGCAAGAAATTCAAACACAATGCCTTATGTTGTTTCCATATTTATATATTCCGCTGCTGTTCAGAAATTGAGACTCATTTGACAATGTGTTAAAATTACAAATTTACCACTGCCTTTTTAGTTGACTGGTTGGAAAAAAAACTTTCTTCTGGCTGCTCTGTTGTTTGATGAAAATAGCAATCTACTCTCTTTGGGTTGATTTGGACATACAGTGCCATTATACAATGGATATTATTTGTCATATTTTTTGTTTCATTGCACAAAGAATCAAGTTGATCTGAACAAAAGTTAGTTTCTTTTATTACTAAAATATCTGACTATGCAGTTCATAGTTGAAAGTGTGATTACCAATTTTGATGCTAATTATAAGCTCAACTCTACCTGCACAACTCTCGTAAGAACATGAATTTTGTTCTAACTCAAATTTTGAAACTAAAAGTTTGATTTATCCGGTTTTTAGATCTGTTTAATTAACAGCTCTTAGATTTACTCAGCGCTTGCAATGTCTGCATGTTTTTTTTAGTTAGCATAGATTTTTGTTCTAGTTCTAATTTATTGATGCAGAAGAAATATTTGAAAAACATATACTGTTTAACACTTAAGTTATGATTTGCATTATACAATAGAAATCTAAGTAAATAAACGGCAAGTTCTGACTGTCCGTCCATGTGTCTGAAACCCTATTAACTCAGGCCACACTTTCTCTACATAGACATATTATACCTTTTTGGAATCAGGATGAGCCTGGGATTGGAAATCTGACCTTCATTTGGTGCTTGGACATCCAGCATTGGGATTTGTGTCTGGATGAGGAGGGAATAGTTAAAAATTCAAATTTTGAAATAACTGAAAAAATTAATAATTTTAATTTATATTGAGTTTAAAGTAACAATTTTTTTTTGTGAATTTAAAAAATTTTCATTTTAAATTCAGTTTAAAGTATCTCCAAAACTTTGTGAATTGAGGAAACCAATTTTATTTCTTCAAAGTGTGAAGGAATCAGAATTAAAGTGAGAGGCTTTGTGACTCCATTTACAAATAATTATCCTTAATAGCATCATCATTATTTTTATATAAAAAAAAGAACATATCTTAGTAGCATTATCTCCTTGCTTGGGGTGAAATGATTAAAAAAAAAAACCTTGTTGAAGGCTCTTCATAGTATGGAGAGGTGAGGTCTAACCTGTATCATTCACTGAAATGTGTTCCACTCAAAATTGGACATTTTTCATTTTCTCTTGTTTTTACAGGAGATAGGTGGCGAAGAAAGTGATCAGAGACAATTCATGATACCAAACTGCCATAACAGTTTGGTATCCTCTGACACTGATGATGGATGGAGTGACAGGGATAGTAGGATTTATTTTGTTGTTTAATGTGACCAGCAAATCATAAATCAGAATGTTTTGGGGAATCTCTTCTGTTTTTTGTTTTTTTTAAGCATTTCACCCCAAGCAAGGCGGGAGTGCCACTAGCACGCAATGGGTTGCAGAGGGTAATTATTTATTTTGTAAAAAATACAAAATTGTGGCACACGGCCATAGGGTTGCAGAGGGTAGAGAAAAAAAGTAGAGAGGCCTGTTTGGGGAGATGATAAAGAGAAGGACTGGTAGCAAGATCAAGGTATCAGAAGATGTCGATTGACATTACACTTGAATATTTAAAGATTATAGTTATCAGGGAAGCGAGGAAGAGAATTCCACAAGTGCAAGAGTAGAAGAGACGGTTTCATTTAACCGTTTCAACAGTGAAAGGGGTGGGCCTAACCTAGTAACTCGCTTAATTTCATGCAGTCTGGAAACCAGAGAAAGCAACTCGTCAGAACAATTGCCGTGAAAATACTTATAGAGGGAAGCCACGCCACGCCTGTGAGAAAGCGACTAGACTAGATGCCAGATCAGGACCTATCACTGCATATCTGTCTCTGGATTTTGTCTAGGACCACGAGACTTACAACGGGAGCACCAGACCATACCATACATCACAGCAATGTTCCATGCAAGGACATGGTTGATTTATAGATTTGAAGGATGGACACAGACGAGAAAAACTTTCTGGAACGACACAGAGAACCAACTTTCCTATGTATTTGTTGTAACCTAGGGAAGGTTACTGAATAGAATAAGCACATGAAGGTTGGTAATGAGTGATAATACTTACGACAAGAACAACACATATAAGATTCACCAGTGGCACATAGAAGTAGTCAACTGCTATAAGTGAGTCAAGTGAATTCCACAATGAATCTCCAACTGCTATCTATCAATGCCCCATGTGGTACAAGGCCGAATTTAATGTGGGTTATCCGAGCCCGTAGGCTCGGCTAAAATTCCCCATATAAAACAGGGTCAGGTAGCTGTTTCCCGAAACAAGACTCTGCCCTTCGACATCGCCTCGTCTGGGCATCCTCTCTGCCCGGAGACTGAGAGTTTGACCAGCACAGCTGGAGACAAATCTCCAACTGCAGACCAACATACAGTATTTACTACTGTATTTATGTGAATGGGGACATACCCATTACTATTGTATGCCATAACAGTATTTTAAAAAAGAAAGCAAAAATTGTCTAAGTTTAGTTATAAACTTAAGGCTTTTGATCTTATAAAAAATTGTCTGTGGTTACAGAAGGAAAATATTTTACTCTTATTTTAACTCTGAACAAATCTTGGCAAAGTACTTGTTTGAAGTATTTTATTCATTTACATTTTTATTGCTTAACATTTTAGCAGATATGTCCTTCAGGCAAATGCTGAATTTGATTTTTTTTTCTCTTCCAAAGTTGCTTTCTTTTTTCAAGGTCGATTCCTGATAATTTATTCTTCTTCAATTTCATTCTTTTATCACACACAAAACTTTGATAGTTCTTATTTAGATCAAAAGGAAACTGCTAACAAAGCTTTTAAAACACTTGAATACAATGTACACCTGGAGAAAACCAACCATCTGAGGCAGGGGCGGATCCATCATTTTCAGTTAGATGAGGCGAGAGCGTAAATAATTTAACACAATTTTTTTTTTCAATAAATTTATCACTGCAACAGGTAGCAGCAGTTATAATTTGTAACACCTTTTTATAATGAAAAAAAGGGTTACTCCTGACTGCTTTCCATTCATTACAAATATAGATTTGCCTGTCAGCCAAAAGTTACTTTAACAATGGAAAACAGTAGAAAAGGAAGTTTTTATAAAAAAATAGTTTTATTAGTACACAGTCAGTCAAGTGCAATATGTGATGCACATTTAAGCGATCATTTCACTTTTGATCCATGACTGACTAGGCAGAAGATTTTCCCGCAGTAGGTTGCCATTTCTTTCTGTGGTAGACTGGTAGCCAACCTAGTCTGTCCTGCTATTCAACCCATAGTTGGAGGGAGAAAAATGGATTCCAAGTGAATGTAACGAACTTGACTGGAATTCAAACTCAGACTTCTCATCCCGAGTCAATATCCATTGCACCACAACGCGCCAAAAAAATAAACAAAAACAAACATAGTAGCAGAAAGAAAGTGACTTTCATAAAATAAAAATGTATATATAATCAAGTGCCCTGATAAAACCGTGAACTCAAAACCTTTATTAATAACTTAGGGTACAGAGTTCTGATCCGTTTTTATTTTTGTCATCAAAAGGCTTGAAACTGAAAGATGTCCTTCCCAAATATTTGTGAAATTCAAAAGTTTCAAGTGTCTTTATCTTTGGCGAAAGATCGAAAATTCTAAAATCAAAGTCTTTTGAAAACAAAAAAAAAATATAAATTCTATTTTCTTAAAATAAACTAAATAACTAAATTTTCTCAACCAATAAATAAAATAGCTTTTGTATAAAATAGGAATCGTAGCTTTTATTTGCTTTTTGGATATTTCGTAATTTTCAATACTGTTCCAACTAGTTTTGTGAATGCATACACACATCAACTGCTGATTGAGGTCTTGACAGCCTGATGCTTTTTAACATGCAAGTAGAATGCATTTTTGCTAATGCAATGAAACTAAAATCTGCTGCAGTGATATTCAAAGTGATTAATGAGATTAATTCAATATACCAATCGATATTTTAGCTGTCACTATCCTCATAAAATAAAGAAGGAATAGAAATGTTTATGTAAATATAAACAATCTTCATTCCAATGATTTCCCCACCTCATCACCTTAAATGATATTTAGATTACGACTGTAATTGATCTTCAAATAATGTCTTCTCCGTATGATTTTATTAAAGTGCTTTGTGAATTTTTTTATTTAATTAGTACAAGATTAGATCACTGAACATGTATGTATGTCCAGATAATCTTCGAAAAAAAAAGAAGATAATTACCATCAATGAATCGAAAAAAAAAAAAAATTACCGTCAATGAATCTGTGGAAAATTAGAAACGAAAGATGGTATCTTATGTGAATCACTGGTTTAAAAATACTTTAATTTATGAAGCTCCGTTCAGAAACTCTTTTGGCCATACCCAACTCTGACCCTTGCTAATTTTGTGGATGCGTACCTGCCGAGGACTCCAAATACAAAATTCTTCAAAGCAACCGTTCTTCACTTGGAATTTCTTCAAATGAGAATTCTCATCAGCAAACGCAGAATCAAATCCATGTTTTTTCCAATCGGTTCGCAACGGATCGTCGATATACCGTACAGGATAAATTGTACCAACATTGACCACCAGTTTTAAGATGGTGGGGCCATAGCGGTACGCTTTGCGAATGTCCCTAGTGCAATAAATGCCTGGCCCGAGAAGTCCTTCTTGAGATTTTCGGAAACCATAACGAAGGATTGATACCGCAGCAGTTTTCGTCGTGCCGTGGTACATGATATATTGGTGATCATCAAACGGGGAATTCTTGTCGTAAGACATTTCTCTATTCAGAGACAAAATACTTTTTCCTGTTTGAAAATAGAGAGAGAAAAAAAAAGTTTATCGAAAGATAATATTGATAGCATAGTGGTACACTTCATTAAAACGTTAGTTAAAATGCTTAAAGAGCATTCATTAGTACAATTGAAAATTTTGAATTGACTTCAAAATAAGTGGATAGATATTAATTCCAAGGTAAATTATTTTAAACTAATTGTCAATTGGGAGGGGGTTACTAAATTTGTCTAGTTAAATATTCAAATAAAAACTGGACCAAAAAGTTAAATTATTTAATTATCTTGATACTTTTGGTGTTTCAGTTCTCTTTACCGGTTGTCTTTTTAAAAAAAGAGACACCCAATCTTTGTGAAACTCTTTAATTACAAAAAGAAAAAGAAAAGACAAATTTTGAACTTTGAAACAAGAAAATTAGTCAAGATAGTCAAGAATAAAAAAAAATGTTATATTTTCTACTTTGTGATCTTTCATGGTCAGTGAGTTACACAACCGTATTGTTATTAAAAGCCAGATTTAAGACGTTTGTTAAAAATCAATACACAACTGTTATTTATCGAAAAAACAAAAAAACAGGTTCATTAAATTTTACTCGTTGTTTGTAACTTAAACGAATTATTAATTACGTACTAAGTGATTTGTGTGCACGCGTTTAAGCGTTCTTGTTTCGAATTGAAGTTTACCATTCCTAATGGAATTATTACTGTACAAAACAAAATGTTAACTGAAATGGCTTCTTTTGGATAATGATCGGATAATGCCGAAAAATAAAATGCAATATACTTCGTCACTTCCAGGGTATATTCGTTCGGACCCAAAACTTGGAGAAATTAAGAAGTGAAGTCATGTCATGCTCAATTGAAGAGCGAAAATTCACAAAAAACAGTTGGAATTTTATTATTATTACTTCTAGCAGTCGGGTTCATAAAAATTTAAAAATTATTTTATCACTTACTTGCTTGAGTTATGAATCGTTCTCTCAATTTACTCGCCAACCGAAGAACGTAAAAATCTTTAGCTTCCGTGTGATACTTCTTTTTTTTTTATAGCAGCAGATTCTAAGTGGATTGTGTACTCATTGTATTTATTTAAAATACTGATTCTAGCATTGTATAAAATAAAATTTGGTACAATTCTGTCAGGGGGTGGGAAAATCTGGTCGAGGGGGGTAAGCAAAGCTATGGCTTCTTACATTAAAAAAAATCCCGTGTAAAATATACTTCACTATTCTTCGGTTAAACTTTTCAAATTTTTATTTTAGAAAAATGAAAAGGCTCAACTTAGAAATTAATTTTAACGTGTGTATAAGTAGTAAGTAAATGCGCAATAAAAGTGAAATAGGTTCTTTGAAAATTTTTCATATTCTGAAAGTTAATAGCAATGATATGACGACAAAACCAACTTAGCTCGAGATTATTAGAACAATAAAAACGTGTTATAAAGAATTAAGTCTTCGGTTAGAGCAAACCTAGATTTCTTAAAACCTGGAGATATATAACTTCAGAAAAACGTGGTATTAGTCTTCTACTTTTTGGCAAGGTAGAGGTTTTTAATTTTAATCAACTTCGAATTGTTAAACCGTCTCATTTCACACGGTCGTATGCCGTATTTCAAACAAGTTTTCGCTACTCTAACTGCCGATCTGTTAACAGTTATTACTGAACGATTCTTTCAAGATTTCTCAATAAGAACGGGAAAGCTCGGGCTGTGGTCCTAGATATCTTGAAGGCCTTTGACAGGGTTTGACATGCTACTCTTTACAATACAGTGTAACCCGGATATAAGAGAGTTGTCGGGACCGGAGAATAAGTCTCTTATATCCGGGTTTGGTCTTGTATATATACATTAACACAGGCTCTAATTTGGGACCAGAGAATATCTCTCTTATATCCGGGTCTCTTATATCCGGGTCTCTTATATCCGGGTTACATTGTATTAACGGTGTCTCTGGTCGAAATTTTTTATTTGATCCAATTCTTAACTAATCGTGTTAAATGAAAGTCACTTTGACCAATTTTTAGACCTTTTCACATTAAATGCAAGTTGTCCCCAAAGGCTCTATCTATGAACCTATTTTGTTTCTTATCTTCTTCAGAGACCTGGTCATTAGATCTCAACTCGATATTGTTATGAAATAAAATATGACATATCTCGGCTGATCTGAAGGCAAATAAACTAACATACTCAAGAGCGAGAGTCGGATGTGAACGGGACAAAGCCCCCGTCACAACATGACCATTATCGTCGTTTACGCATAGGCCCGACGCACGAGTTCCAGTCGAAAAATAAAATAATATTTCAAAGTGCTTCTATTTTTCGACCAATAAAAATGCTTCCCTCTTAATTATACTCGCGTCGTTTTTCGAGCCCGTTGCAAGGAAAATCGTCCTGGCTTTCCCGCACCCAAAGAGTTGAGGTGAAAAATAGGGCTGAAAATAATTGCGAAAAAAAAGAACGCGAGTAAAACACCAAGATTACAGCGGACAAACTCTCTCTTTTAGGCGCGTACGGATAAAGAAAAAACTCCTGCTCGGTGAGTAACAACAAAAGAAGAAAGTGTTTATTTACAATATATACAGAAAAAAAGGATGATTAGGAGAGAAAGAAAAGCAAAAGAGAAAATGTTCTTAACTTAAAAAAGGCTTGCTCAATATATTTCTCTGAGCGCCTAAAGAGTTCTTTAAGCGATTAGATATTATTGTTAAGGTTCAGATAGATACACTCACAGTTCTTGTAGAGTTGGAAACCTGTTCGCAGATAAAGTGTAGAGGACCGTGCCGTGTGTGAATGGAAGAAGAGAAGATGAATTATCTCTGGGTTAAGACTTCGATGGCCGGTCCAACCACATAAAAATGTTGGACTTTAATGGAGTCCAAAGAAACAAACAAGACCAATATATATGTATGCAAACAAATATATATTATTAACAAACAGGTTAAAACACGAATTACAAATACATCATTTAAAACATGAATAAAACGTTAGTGTCTGTATGGAAAGTTATTGTGTGTGTGTTGAATTGAAATGTCCGTACGGGTGAATTTTGTTTTTAGCGTGTTCCCTGAACATAGGAAACGCTGGTTGTTTATTAGAGTTCACATACTGGAGATGTTAAGAGAAAGTTTTTGTACCTCGCCCCACGTGCGCGGTTTTCAGCCCCAGGAGAGGCAGTTTGGCCGCACGTGGGCGAAGCCGTGGAAAAGAGCCGTGGAAAGAGAAAGAGGCGAAAGGTCAGCCCGTATTTATACTCCCGAGAGAGAGAGAGACCCCTGGTGACGGGTTAAGGAAATGAAGGGGAGCTAACTGCGACAAAAGGAATCCTGCAGTTGAGTGAGTTGCTAGGTCGACGACAGAAGTCCACTGGGCTCGTCAGAAGGAGTGGTGAAGGGATGCAGCCTTGGATTGGTCTTGAATAGTGGACCGACGTTCGTTCTTGACAGCCCTTTAGTAGTTCTTTGGTGAAAGAGGCGCTTGGGCTCCCTAATGTCGACCTCACAGACGGTGGGCAGAATTCTCACTGGCAAAATAGGCAAGATCCTCCAAATTTATGGAGTTTTGATAGGCTCCGATGGATCGAGGATTTTTCCCTCCAAAATCGTTGTACAAATTTCCTGGCCCCACTATTGGTCAGAAAACATTCTTATCTCTGATAAGAATCAGGTCCCTGGGAGCCGGTTTTGAAGGTACTGAAAACAGGTTGGTGTGAAGAAGCTGTGAGGTTTCTCCCAGACTTTGTGGCACCATGGAAAGAATAATGGTGGTGGAATTCCTTTTTGTGTTTTCCAGCTCTCTCGTTAGCCAGAAAATATATTCTTATCTCCGATAAGAATTAGGCCTTGGGAGCCGGTTTTGAAATTAAAAAGAGGTTGGAGTGAGGATAGGAAAAATAGCGAGAATGTGAACTTGTGAATTGTTGTTCTCAAATTAAATTCCAACACCGTTAAGCCATAAAAAGGGACACACGGAGAAGTACAAAGCAGTCAACGGGAGGCCGGGGAAGAGATCTGTCACGGTCAGTCAGCAGGAGGAACGCCACGTCAACCAGTGGGAACTACTATGTGTGATCAACTCGGAACGGCAGCCGGCTTATGAACTATACCACAAGGTAGCTGTCCCCAAACCCCACGTTCCTATTGAAATAAATCACGTAAATCTATTTCTGCTGTTGTCGTATTTCTGTCTTGCAACCATACGCTTCTTGTCTATAACATGATCCTTCGAGGGTAGCCCAACTTGAAACAAGAGGTTAGCCAAGATTTGCAGCCTTACTGGTCTTACAGTGAACTCGCAATTGAAAATAGAATTCTCCTCAAGGGTGATCGAATAATAATTCCCAAACTTCTGCTGTCGGAAATTGAACAAAAGATACTCTATGCTCATCAAGCGACAGACAAATGTAGATTAAGATCAAAAAGCTGTGTGTGTTTGCATGGGATCGACAATGACATTGCCATAACTGTTCAACAATGCAACATTTGCCAAGAGCATAAAAAAGAGCAGCATGGCTGTCTAGCACTATACATCTGTCTTCGTGTTCTATCAATCTGTTTACAGGTAGATTCTTCTAATTTCACAGACCATGCCTTTGGATATCACAGTTTCAGTTAATTTCCCTTGATAACTCAACACTCCAAGTTTTTTTATTATGGCCAAGTATTGAACTCACAATTCTTTGGGTCAAGTCACTTTTCGATCAATCAATCAATACTTTATCCACTGGGTGATGAATCATTGAATATGGCAATAAAGATGTGGACAGCATGAGGATAAATGTAAATAGTGTAAATGTATTTGACTTGCTAGCGTTTTTTTTTCAAGCATTTTGTGAAGTTTAAGCCCCTCTCGGTGGTTTTGCAAGCTCGACACAACTTGGCTACTCATAAGAAGAAAGTCAATTAAAATCAAAATATAGTAGCACTTTACTTTCAGATGTAACCCGAGTCACACCCGGTAGCCCAATTTGATAATTATATGAGTAAAACAAATAGTCTGAGAATTGTTAAAAAGTTAACTCTCACAAAAAAAGAAAAACCCTCTTAGTTAGTTTGATGACTTGAAAATAGTTTACACTTTACTTTAACATAGGAAACCCCAAAACCGTTAACTTCCGTGTCTTACACTGGTGCGTTGATCTCGTCAAGTTAAAATCATTTAGGGGGACGTTAATGTGTCCTTTTTTTTTTGAAAAAGGAAAGAAATGTGCAAAAAATTCTGTACGTTTCCCTGAAGATATTCCAAGAAATCTTGGTCCAATTTATATTTAATGAAATATTTTTGAAGGGTGACCAACAAGACATTCAATGATCATATGTACATCATCCTATGATTTCCCCAAAGAAAAGAAGAAACTGAATGTGTGAGTTGAAGTCTTACGACAATGACAATTACAAAGTCGACAATACAATTATGAAGTCTTACGAATACGATCATGACAATTGTATTTGTAACATTGTTCATATGCAACGCGCAATGGTTAAAAGTATATAGTTCCTACGTTTGCACAGAATCATTTTGTACTCTAACTATTCAAGCGTGAGGTTCAAGTCACCTTGAATGATACTCAAAACGACATACGGAAGTAATTATGCTGATAAATATTTTCCACTGAGATGGTAAAAAGATTTATAAAGAAAAAGTTGATTAAAAAAAATAAACAATTAATAATTGTGTGTGCACAGAATCACGCATTGTTGCTTTAACTCAATTTCTCTGAAATTATTATTTTTGTATTGCATGCAAAAAAATATTCCTCTACAAAAACACTTTATTATACAAATACACAGTATGCACCATTTTGTTTTAAGTGATAAGGACAAGTTATTACATGTTTGCTAGGTGAAGGCAGATAACCATGTGTAGGAGTAGATGTAATCTCGTTGGCGAGACTTGGGAAAGCGGGAATGTAAGCGAGATTAGGTCATCTCTTAGGACACCAGACAGTCAACAGATACATTCCCTCCGCTATGGTAAGTAAAAAAAAAGTAAAAGATAAGTTTGTGGGTGTTTATTTCTGTTTGTTTTTCCTTAAATTCGATTTTAAATCTACCTGAAGATTTTAATTGGTTTTGACTCGTCATCCAAGTTGCATTTTGTGTCTTTTTTCATGTTCTAAGTCACAATATGGATATGTTGTGAGGAAAAAACGACGACACGATTGCTTTAAGTGATATAAATAAAAACAGAAAATGTTTGTACTCATTTGTTTGATTATACATGTTGATTGTTGAGACTCATCTGTTTTCTACTGTGTTTCATTTTTACATGTGAATATTATATGAGATTTGTACTGTTGGGTATGTTACACTTGAAAAGCTGGTGAATTTGAATCGTAATATGCGTTTTTTGACGGAAAGTCGTGACATGTGTCAAGACAAGATAAATGTTTATTTTTATTTTATACATCTTTATTCCATCAAATAAAAATTTGAAATATTGTGCTAATGTTTGCTACAGATGTTTATTTTACTTTCAGAAAAAGTTCAGTGCAAAAAAAAACAACTAGACATTGAAACAAGTACTGTTCAAATTTCACATTTGTTTTTATTTTTAAAAAAAGAAAGAATTCATTCATTTCAATTTCATGATCAATCATTTCCTCTTTTCTCTAAATACTAAGTAGTTCATGTCTAACTCTCACTCTCTCTAGTATAGTATTTTAAATTTAATTCCTAAAATCTAGGAACATATTGCAACTTAAGTTGCGAGGAAACTACTACTTTATTCGTTGAGGAATAAGAACAATGTGTAAAAAATGTTCAATTATTAATTAGACTTTTTCTTCTTTAACTGATTGCGTGTGTTGAGTGTGTATAAGGGAAGAAAAATCTTTCGTTTAACATTCCAAATTTTCTTAAATTCAAGTTTATAAAATAAATCAATGACGTGAAACTAAAAAATAAAATAAAAATATACGAAAGAAAGACTTGTTGACTGATTCATTAATTTAAGAAATTAAACTGCACATCGATTAAAAAAAAAAAAAGATAAAAGCTCGCCGATTAGTATTTTTAATTAAATCATTTAAAAATCAAAAAATGGTACCATAAACAAAAAAGTACTTAAAACTAGTCTTCTTCAGTTACGTGTGTTACAGTGTTATTGTTATGTTACTCAACTGTTTAAAAACAGTTTAGTGTTCACTATTTTCGTGTAACTAAACTAAAATAATTCAAAAAATTCATAAGATTCACGTAAAATTAACATTAGAGAGAATTTATTTCTTAATATTTTGTAAGGAAATTAGTTTTATGATCTTCCTCTCTCGATACATTGATCCTCTTTTGTTTGTGATGTCAGTCAAAATATTTTTTTAGTGTTTCTACCAATATACCATTGTAATTTTCTGCACGTGGTAAAAATATCTTCCTTTTCTTATATACTATTGTTTTTGTATGTGTTAAAATTAGTAAAAAGCACATGGTTAAACAACGTACTTCTACGGTATTATTGATTGATCCTTTCAGTGCCGGCATATGTCTTAGACTAGAGAATGGACTGTGTTTGTTTACAACACACAGTAGGATACGATACACAATCTGTCCGGGAATTGTATGCAATTGTAGCATGTTAAAATTTATAACATTCTTCTCTACGTAATTCCATGTATGTTTTGATGACATTAAAAAAAAAAAGAAGTGATAGTAGATGGGGGGGGGTCTTTTATAAAGTTCATTTAATAATGAATATTCATAAATATTTTTTATTCATGTTCATATAGATTTTTTTTCAGTGATTGATTATAAATTCAAAGATGAAAGCAGAAAGATTGCAAACCAAAAAGAAATACCAATTCTAATCTTGAAATCAAAATTGGAGAAAACATTTATTTTAGAGAGAATTGTGCTTTTTTACCATAATTAATTCAGATCTTCAAACAAAAAAACTAAACATGAATTGAATTCATATGCAAAAAAAAAAAAAATCCATCGTTTTGAAATGGTCGAGTCAAAATTAAAAAAATGTATGGTAAATTTTTGTAGTAAAAAATTTCAAGAAATGCTAAATGAAGGAACTTTTCTTTTTCCAGTGTGGGCACTTTTTTTATGAAAAATTTTCTATTAATAAATAAATTATGAGAAGAAAGTTACAATTAATTTGAAAGTTTAATTTTATTTTAATTTTCGAATAAACTCACAAACGAAATCTGATTTTTCTCAAATCATGGCACAAAAAATTATGAATTTAATTTTAAAACTGCTTTAAAATTCATAATTTTTTGTGTCTCGAACTCGTAAAAGTTAAAATTTAACTTTTACGAGTTCGAGGCGTTTTCACTCCGAATTCCTAGTTTAATAAAAAAAGGCATTAAAACTAAAAGTATTTTTGTGAAGCAGAAAAAGGTGATCATTAAGAAAAAAATATCGATCGTGAACACATCGAAATATGGTATGAAAAAATAATTTATAAAAGTAAAAATGTTTTTGTTGACACCTATTGTAATAAAAAAAAAAAAATTTTTCCGTGAAAAAAAAAAATGTCATATTTGAAAAATTAACGCATACAGTACGATTTTAAAACTCTTTCAGATCTTTATCGTTGCTGACAAAGTTGATAAAAATAATAGAGATGTGTTTTTTTTATTTTATTTTATAAATTTTGAAGAATCGGAAAATAAAGTTTAATGCTATTTTCAAAGTGTGAACATTTAAAATAATTTTATTTAATTTTTTTAATTTTACAAGAGTTTTTTTTTTTTAATTCTCCGGAAGATCAAAAATGAAAATAAAAAATAAATAACAGGTTACCAGAAATATTGAAGGATTTTTTGGTTGATTCGTCTGACTCTATGCGGAATGTTTTTTGTCTGTTTAATTAAGTTTTTGATGTTAATATTAGAAATACAGTTTGATATAAAGATATCACTTCTTAGTTAAGTGCAACTAACCTGAAATATATTTCTACAAAGTTTTCTAATCGATGGACTTCTGTATTTTATGGGCTAATTTTTTTAAAGTAGTGGCAGGCTTGTAAGAAAACAATTGTTATTGTTTGATCTTTGAACGTCTTGACAAGTGAGGACATGCTCTGCAAGGTGGGGGGTGTATTTTTTGCTATATATCTTTTGGCAAAAAGTAATATTTTTACAAAACTTATCCCTATTTTTTCGCCTAAACAAGTGATTGTACAGATGTTGGATTATTTAAAATTGTTTTTTAATTTCTCTTTCGTTGGCTTGGCATCTACAAAAAAAATTCACTACTAAAAGTCTACTGAGTGAATTTTACTTTTGTTTTACTTACTTGGTTTAAAAATAAAATCTTTTTTGTACGGATTAAATTTAGGTTATTATATCTGAAATAAAACGACAATTTAGCTTCAAAGAAGGCATTTAAATACCATTTTTTTTTTGTTTGTTTTCTTTTTAAACGATTTTTACAGTCACTGATTTGTCTCCCTTACATCACATGTAAATGTTTTGAATGACACCCATTAAGGGAATTGGATAAGATTGAAGACTGTCCAAAATTCAATATCATTTATTTATTTATTATTTTCAGTTAGTAAAAAACTATAAAAATAAAACTGATAAATTTCTCTAATTTTTTTTTTCTATCATTTTCATATTTATGAAATTAATTTATGAAAGTAAAATGAGAATTGTTCATTTGAAAAAAATATTTACTTTTGGAACACTCAAGAAGCCTTGGTAATACAAATTGTCCAGGAGGCTGACATGAAATAAGAATCTTGACATTGAATATTGGTAACATTTATAACAGACATTTTGTTGTTCCTTGTGTTATATTTAGTAAGCAATGTCAGTTTTAACTATTTGCTCTAGGAATTCAGAAATATTCTTTTGGAGAAAATAGTTGAAAAAACTTAAAGGGTTAAAATCAAAATAAGGTGACCTACATTGCAGTAGAATGTTAAGAATCTGCTTGGAGATATCTATTTTAGATAGATGTCTGCTAAATTGGTTCCCAGATTTCTATTCTAACCTGTATTCTACTTAGTTTTGCCTCATAAGGCACCTATAAAACAACAATGGGTTTGCATTTTTATTTTCCTCTCTTATCAGGCCAACTACAAGAAAACCTTGAGTACTGGACCAAGGAAAAAGCCTGGTCCAAAATTGGAACTTACTGAAGAACAAAAGCAAGAAATCAAAGAGGCCTTTGATCTGTTTGATACAGATGGTTCTGGTACCATTGATGCTAAAGAACTAAAGGTAAGACATCTTGTTATTCAACACATTTTGAATGCTATTTTATTCTAATAGTAGTGTTTGGCATAGGATAAACCATTTTATTAAGGGAATTCAGATTCTTTGAACATTCCACACTGCTCTCATTCAATTGTCAGATTTCACTTTGATGTTCATAATTACTTTTTTTTTTCCTCTGATGATTCTTTGATGTAAATAGGAGAAATACTTTTACCTATGCTTTCAAAGAAATGTTTATAAACTGAATTTAAATGAGTAGTATAAAAGTTGAGCATTTTGGATCATTTAGATGAAGAATCAGTGTAAAATTTTCTGAAACTGACACATTCAACAAATATTCCCATTCAGGCCCATAGCATTTGTTCTTATTTTCCCCTCTATGATTTATGCTATATACTTGAGTTTCTGCTTTGTTTTCTGAAAATTTTCCCTTTGCTTATATTTGCTGCTATAGATGTCACTGTCCTAGATATTGGCTTCTTAAAATGAAGTCTCATGTCCCATTATTGAAAATAAAAACTTTATAATTGATTTGTTTTAGTAATATATTAGTACATGTTATTTTGTTCAGGTGGCTATGAGGGCGTTAGGATTTGAGCCAAAGAAAGAAGACATTAAGTCTATGATTGCCCAAGTTGACAAGAATGGAACAGGTAAGACTTGTATTTCATCTGATATAACTTCACTTTACTTAAAACTTTCTTCAATGTTTTAATTTTAAAAAATAATCAGCAGTTAATTTAAGTGATAAGAGAATCTGTGGTTCTATAATTTGTATATTTGATGAACAATATCCTATCTCAAATAGAAAAAAATAATGTCATTAACATTATTATTGAATTTCACTCTCTTAAATATTTTGATCTTTTCATTTTAAACAAAATTTATTAGATTTGTCCCCCCTCATGCTTTTCTTATGGCCAAAAATAAAGCTTTTATTTTTGTGATTTTCAAAAATACTCATTTTAAATAAAGTTCTTGTGTGGAGTGCACTTGAGCAAGAGACCAGCAAAACTCTTTCTAACTCCAAAGATGAACTGAAGGCAAGGATTATAGCAGCATTCACCAACTTAAACAAGAAGATTGTCCAGAAGAGTTGCAGAAGTTGTCTGGAGGCAGTGGTTGAAACCAATGGCGATTTTATTGAATAAATTTGCTCTTTAGTATTTCAAGATATCTTTGTGTAATTTTGGTAAATATATCTGTTAAAATGAGATGTTAGTTTCATTTTTGTGTAATTTAAACAATCGCACCATATATATATATATATATATATATATATATATATATATATATATATATATATATATATATATAATGTGTGTGTGAGTGAAAAATTCCTTTCCTGGAACCTATCACAGCCATGTCATTTAGGAAACAAAAAAATACAAGGTATCTCAAAATTGAAGAACTTTTCCCACCACTTCAAATAAATGTTAGACACCAAAAAGAATCCGTGTGAAAATTTCTTGCAAAGTGCATGTCAAAATGGTAGTTTGATGTTTTATTGTATGTTTTTATTTCATCCAATACAGCTGGATTACTATACAGTTTATTGGGTTTCACCAGCTTATCTAACAAAATCAGAACATGTTTTGCTTTCATAAGACTTCACAACAAACGCAAAAATATTTTAGTGCATTTTCTCATGCTCTTAGAAGGACGTCATTAAAATTTCAATTCTCTGTCTCGTATTTTTTATTTTTTTTGTCATAATAATCTATTTGTCTTGTTCTTATTTGTCCTGTGGTTGACCATCATACATTATCTGTATATGACCTTTCTGCCTACTTTTCATTTTGACCACATGTATTGTCACAATATTTAGTTTCTTGACACTGTTCTAATCATTTAATTGTCAAGAAGACAGATTATATATGATACCATATACATTAGTCCAGTGGTTCCCAAACTTTTTTTCTGGGCTGCATTTTTTAAATTAAAATTTGCTCACATCTCACCAGTTTTTTTAGAGTGTCATTTGCATGAAAGAAAGTGAAATCATTTTTATAAATATTTTCCTATTAAACTTTTTATTTTGCTTCTAATACAAAACTTTGTCATTAGAAAAGGCTTGGCACTATAATCTCTACAAGAATATCCTGTTAATATGCACATTCCTTTTTTCACTAAGTGGAGCGAATAACCTCAGTGATTTCTCTGATCATTACAATGAGCGAGAAAGAAAGACTAAAATTCTGACTTGTATAAATGCTATGTCAAAAATCTGATGTTCTCTCTTTCTCTCAGGGACCATTGATTTTAACGATTTCCTGACTATTATGTCTCAGAAGATGAGTGATAAAGACACAAAAGAAGAAATTTTAAAAGCATTCCGGCTATTCGATGATGATGAGACTGGAAAGATATCTTTTAAGAATTTGAAAAGGGTTGCCAAAGAACTGGGTGAGAACCTGACTGATGAAGAACTGCAGGTAATTGTATGCCTTCTGCAATAGATTATAGCATTATTTCTTCTTTTTTCATACAAGATAATTTTTTAAAAAAAATTATACTTGAAAGTATAATCTTTGTTGTTTTGTTTTTTTTATACTTGAAAGTATAATCTTTGTTGTTTTTTTATCTAACATTAGTGTAAACATCATTTTTAGTGGGTAAGAAACCTTTGAAAGAATATTCAGTTTACTCTGCTTGGTTTCAGCATTTTCTTTATGTAGTTTCTATTTATTATTCTACTTTTGCAAATAATAATAATAATAGTAATAATGCATCTAATATTAATACATGGTCCAATTGCCATCTCTGTTCTATATTTTTCTATAGGTGCTTTGTTTTGCATTTATAGGAAACTTAGTTAACTTCTTTTATTTAACATATTTAGGTTTTTTATAATATTTTTCAATATTATAACTTTATAAGCAATTCTAAATGGCAAAGATTGCATTTTTTCCTACTTGCCATTATATGGCTTTGCTCTTGCTGCAACTACCCACGATATTTCTGTATTCACCCCATTAATGTTCTTTATTTAACAATACTTTGAGCTCTATTAATATTTTGATATTTTTAATTATTCAGATTTAATCTTTGCTATCCACTGTCTTTCCTTCAAACCAAAATAGCACTTTTATGTGTTATCTTGTTTAATATTAGCTCTGTTTAATGTGTGTGTGCAAGTGATGAAATGGATAGCAGCTCAAAATGAGAAATTCAAGAGCCAAGTTTGAATTGCAGATGAGTTCATTACATTTACTTATGTGCAAATATCTTTGGGAAAGGCATGAATCCATCTCTTCTCCACCCAGCTATGGGTTCAATATCAATAGCAGGGTAGATTGTGCTCTCTAGTTGTGTTTGGCAACCTACCTAGGAAGACAATTCTAAATTCAAAATTAACAATTGTCCATGGTTTCCTACCCTCAGCAATGAGGATGGGAAGAAGCAAAGCGAGATTATATATCACAGCGCTTTGATGTTTCCTATATCCCCACTGCACTTAAATAAAGTCAATTCAGGTTTGCTTTGGTAAAAATTTTCTATCCCAAGTAAAAATCATCACAAAAATGGCAAAAGTCATTTTGTCACAGCTTATTTTCTCTCAAAAAATGGATTTTCATACTTTTATAGGGGTAAAATATTGAAAAATGACTGTTTTATCATCTAAACAAATATCAAGGAAACATTTGATCTGAACCCCATGAAACTAGGTATTTTTTGAAAGCAAAGGATATATTCTTTCATTTAAAAGTAAAATTGGCTGGTCTAAATGACTCAAACTTTTTTTCAAGGGGTAAAATGTGAAAAAATAGTGAAAATTTTGCATTTTTTCTAGTTCCAAACAAAAGTTTTCCCCATTAATGAGAAGTTAACTTTTTTTCTTTTTTTTTTTGGAAAATCAGAGCCTAAATCATAATCAAACTGTTTCAGGCATAAAATTGAGAGTTTTGAAGGAAATCAACATTCCTAGGGGGTCAGAATGTGGCAAAGTCCATTGGTAATTTTCAATTATATGACTGCCAGGTGTTAAAAAAAATTGACACCCGGCCACGGAAATCTTTAGTAAAAGGCGAAAGATTTATCTGCAATTCCTGACCACCAGAAACCAAAAGTTTTTTTGGTTTTTTCTTTTTCCAAAAAGTAGCAACAATAAGGAAAATTAAACTAAATTCACTTTGTCATCTCTGGGTCAAAGGTCAGACAGCCACCAATAAACGTTTAGAACAAGTTGTAATAAAATCCACCACTACTCCCAGATAAGAGCAAAGAGTGAAAAAAAAAAAAGGGGTCAACATTAGTAGGGTTTGATATAACCTATGTTTGAACAATGGCTTGATGTGCTTTGTTTTGTTTTTAACACCTGTGACCCGGGTGATGACAACAACACTTAGCAGATGACATTGTTTTTTTTTCGCCGCATATCTTTCGTATTTCCCATCACCAGGCCATTTAGCCGTTTCTTTTATTCAATGATGTTCACGCCAAATGAAAGAGAAAGGGATGATGTTTGATTGATATTATTTTAAAGCGAAAATAAACATTTTTTCATAAAAAACTGATTTTTCTCAGAAAATTGGGCATAATTTCTTAATGCTAACTGCCAAGTGACATTTTCCACAGCCAAATTGAAGATTAATTACCAGTGAATAATTCCATGTGCAAACAATAGCCGTCTAGATCCTATAACGTTGCCCAAAAAGGTCCAGAAGTTTAACTGGTTGATCAAAAACTTGTTGCACATAGTGTTTTTCACAGTCAGTTTCCATTATTTCATCTTGATGTTGTCATTTTCGGACAACCAAGGCATCAAGGATTCAGGAAAAGATTTTAGCATAGGTTTGCTTTAAGAACTTTACATTCTATGAGGTGTTTAAAATGTTACTGACGAATGAGATTTTTCACCGAATATTTCATTTACGCGCCATGTTGCATTTTATATATGACAAAAACAAGGCTTTTAAACAACCATGACATATATATATATATATATATATATATATGTATATATATATATATATGTGTGTGTGTGTCTGTGTGTGTGCATACATTTCAGCAGCATGTTTTCATTCAGACAGGTTTCGTTAAATAATTTAGACACATTCTGTCTATTTTTGATAAGATCCTTTCATATTCGCGAATAACCATTTTTGTGCAGTTGTGAGGAAAACACTGTGTTAATACTTACTCTATATTTAACAATACCCTGATGATGACATTATGCTATGTCGAAAATACTCAGAATAAATACAATATGAGCCAACACAGTGTTTTCCTCTTGTCTTAACAACTGCACAAAAATGCTTATTGGCGAATATGAAATGATCTTATTGAAAATAAGTAGACAGGATGTGTCTAAATTATTTAACAAAACCTGTCTGAATATCTGTGTCTTTGTTGTTTTTTTTTATCTAACATTAGTGTAAACATCATTTTTAGTGGGTAAAAATATTTGAGTTGCTATCCTGCCTTTTAATAACTCGTACATGTACTGACTAAAATAATATAATAATAAGAAATCTATGTATGTGCAGACACACACACAACTCAGTTGTATTCATGCCCATAACCATGGTTACTTGACAGATGTTCCTATATGCCACAATGGATCTTTCTAAGTTTTATCCTTTTTTGCTGCTGATGGATAATATATTACTTTTCCCATCTAATCTAATGGAATCATACTTCTGTTGCCAGAGTTGTCTGAACAAATTTAGTTCAATTTAACCTCAACAAGCTTTCAATTTCAATTACTTGCACCCTGAGATATTAGTGAGCTTTGTACTTGTTCTCCTATTCAAACATCTACAACCACTTTTGGTTCTGTTATTTTACTCAACTTACAGCTACTGACCTTTCTGTTTTTGCAGGAGATGATTGATGAAGCTGACCGTGATAATGATGGCGAAGTGAACCAAGAGGAATTTCTTCGCATTATGAAGAAGACAAGCCTCTACTAGCATTCCTCTCCTCATCATAATCATTCCTTTTAAACTTTGCTATCCTTCCTTTGTTTTCTTCTTCCTCTTCTTTTTTTTCTTTTTTTAACTTATTTTTTCACCCCCCCCCCCTATTTCTTTTCTCTCTGTAGTCTGTTCTCTTTTCCCCCATCATCTACTCTCTTTCCTCTCGTTTCTTTTATCTCCACTTTGGTTATGTTTTTTTTTTTTATTCCTCATTCCTCCTGCTGTTCTCATTTTCATAATCTACTTTCAAAGAGACCAACAAATCTCATTAACATATTTTCTCAAACCTTGGATGGGGGTTGGCAGTGCTGATTGGAACTAATCATCATAGAGATCAGAGGGTTTATCTACTCCCTTGTCTCTCTACCCACTTGGATCTTTCTTTTTAATGTTAAACTTTTCCAAACTTTGGAGACATCAAATTTTTTATATATATATATATATATATATATATATATATATATGAAGAATAATTGTTATGTAAATTTGCACAATAAAAAGGAACCTAATTGCTTTTCTAATTTTTATTTATTTATTATTTTAAGAATTGTTCAGATTCGCATGAATTATGACATAAAAAGGTTTTCTTTAAAAAGAAAAAATTCAATATTATGCCAAAATTCAAGTTTTTTTTCTTCAATTTTTGAAGATCAAAGTTAACTGGAAAGCAAGAATCTGGAAGAGAGTTCCATAAGCAAGAAGTCAACTTTGATCTTGAAAAATTAAAATGCAATGTCAATTGTGATATTCTGTCTTCTTAATTCTTGTTCCTTTATCGTTCTCTCTCTTTAATAACACTTTTCTTTATCTCATATTCTTTCATATTCAATAACCTGTGTGTCTTAGTGGCTTTATTACCTTGCTTGGATGAAATGATTAAAAATAAATTTAAACCCATATTTTGGTATAGCAACATGAATTTTATTTACTATTATTCACGTCTTTGTTCTGTGCACTGGTACATGTGCACTAGTGATTTATATGTATTTTTTTCAAACTGAAGATATAACTTGTATCAATTATGCAGCTTTCAGAGATTTTGAATTATTACTGCTCTTTCTATTGTTTCATTAAGCATGGTTCCCTATTAGCCGGTCTAGCACAAGATCATAAAAACCTTTGAAAAAACAGCAATAAATGCAATAGAAATTTTTAATCCTCCGCTTTTAGGACAGTGGTGTTTGTAATATGGATTCTCAGTGCCTACAAAATAGGTTTCTGTGCAGAGTTGTAATATAGCCTTGAGAATGGCTATCTTGTGTTAGGAGAGGCTTCATTTGATAATTATTTAATAACAAGTTAAAATTAATCCAAAGTATATATATATATATATATATACATATTTCATTAAAAACGACTGACAAGGTGCTTTTATTTAGTTTTTTATATAATTTCTCGTGCGATCTAATAAAGTTTTTCTTTTCAGAGGATAAATTATATTATATTTCTTAGATGTTCTCGTCAATTTTAGTAATTATACTTTTAAAACTTCTTGTCATCTTAATTTCTCTAGCGAATGCCCTCTTAGATATCAAATAGGTGTTATTAAGAATTTCCTCACGGGAGCGCACGAGAACTCATCTTCACGCATGCTTTTCTTTAATGAATTAAAAAATATAAAGCAAACGCTGATTAATAACGGATTTCCTAATCAATTGTTGGATTTCCACATTAGGCGTTTCTTGTCCAAAGTAACTAATAGCAACGGCGAGAATAGAAACATAAACAATAATATTAATATTTTTTATAAAAATCAGATGAACGATAATTACAAACAGGATGAATGCTGAATGAATAACATTATAAAAAAATACATAGCACCAGTTGATAATAGCAAAAAAATTAGATTAATTATTTATTATAAAAAATTTAAAACTTGTAACCTTATAGTTAAAAATAATAATTCACCTCCTAGAACAAAATTAAATAGAGCAAACATTATTTACGAATTCAAATGTCCATTAAGGAATTGTATTCCTCAAGAATCAACTTTCATAAATAATTATATAGGCTACACTACAAATCATTTAACACGCAGATTAACCCTACACCTTTCTGACAATATCTCAATTAGATCTCATTTAAATATTCATGGAGACCTACCAGACACTATTCGGAATATACTTGTCGACAACACTAATATAATAGCATCATCCACTTGCAAAAAAAGGCTAAAAATAATGGAAGCCTTACTTATAAAAATAAACAAACCAACACTTAATAATATTAACTTTGAACATGGACATAATATCTTGACCGTGTTTTGAAACAAAAAAATGAATCACTTTATAAAACATACATATAACAAACTATTTCTAATTCTAACAGTTGAAATATAATCCTTGAAAATGGCTAAATGTATAGCCGAAAGCGCTCGGAAAAAAGAACATTCGGACAATTTTTATATAATTTTATCCTCTGGAAAGAAAAACTTTATTAGATCGCACGAGAAATTATATAAAAAACTAAATAAAAGCACCTTGTCAGTCGTTTTTAATGAAATGTGCTTGAAAGAAGGATTGCTGCCTAAATACACAAATATATATATATATATATATATATATATATATATATATACATACTTGTTACAGTTTATGTACGACAACATATGTTCAATCCATATTATTATTAGTTTTTCACATATAAGTTTTTATATATATATATATATATATATATATATATATATATATATATATGGAATATTTTAATACAATTTCAGATTAGATTACATCACGCAATAGAAAGTTAAAATTAACATTTTTTATGTAATGTCTTTTAACCAGTATTTAATATCCATTAATAAATCTGATTCATCTTACTCCTTGTGAACAGATTCATTTCTGTGAAACTTGAAGTCAGGAAATAAATTTTTGAGATATATATATATATATATATATATATATATATATATATATATATATATATATATATATATATATAAATTAATGAATTTATTTTTAATCTGATATTTTTATTACTTCAAAGATTATTTTAGTGGATACTTTGTTTTGAAATAAATGCTCCCAATTTATTTGCTAAACAGTGTCATTTGGTCTGCGCATTTGGTAAACCTTAGTTTAAAAAAAAAAAAAATTTCCCTGATAGAAATTGAACCTGTGTCTCCCCTTGTAGAGGAAACCCTTGTGTGATCTCGTGTGCTTTACCGTTTGACCATGAAGCACATCACAGAAAGCCAGGTTCTATTTTTCAAGTGTGACCCTGAACTGACTCCTGTTCTCTCTACAATAAATACTTTGATGCTTCTTAATTTTCTGCTTGTTGGAAATCCTCTTCTGTAGTTCCAGTCTTTAAGAACTCCGGTAACTCTCTGATCCCTCTATCAGTCTGTTAGCCTTCTACTTCTTTTTGGCAAAATACTAGATCCTCTAATCGACTCTGGATTGGTTAAGTATTTCACTTCGCAGAGTCTTCTTTCTGATAAGCAATATGGCTTTTACTTCTCTATGTCAACTGTTGACGTATTAACAATTATTGTTGAAAGAGTCTATCAAGCTTTAGATAAGAATGGTGAAGCTTGGGCTGTTGCTTTGGAGATCTTAAAGGTATTCATTGACATGCTGGTCTTCTTCACACGTTGAAAGGTTATATTTATGGATGAATTGTTGATCCGATTCAGTCTATCAAATCATGAAATTAAGGTTGTCTTGAATGGCCACTCTTCTGGATCATTTTGCATTAATGCAGGTGTCCCCCAGGTCTCTATCCTTGGACTTACGTTCCTCATTTTCATCAACGGCTTCCCCGATGTCATCAATTTTCATTTGGTATCTGTGCTGATGACACAGCTATTTACTCTTGTCTTAATAGTAAATTTGATCGGTTCGATAAGGTCACATTGGCAGCTGATCTCAAAAATGACCTACAATCTGTGTTAACCACAGCAAGGAATGGCTTGTTAATTTTAATGCATCCAAATCAAAACTGCTCTCTATTAATTGTCTGAAAGAACCCTTTTTGCCCTCCATCAGTCTGGCTGAAGCTAACCTCCAGGAGAGTGACTCATTGAACCTTCTCAGGCTAACATTTTCCACTGACATGAAGTGGAAAGATTTTATTAAATCAATTGCTATGTCTGCTGCAAGGAAAGTTGGTTCACTATCATGCTAGACAATTTTTCTCACCAGAATCTAATATATTTATAAGTTTACCATTTATCTATGCTTTAAATATTGCTATCACATTTAGTCTGGTGCTTCTGCTGTGTAGAGATTCTTGACAAAATAAAAAAGAATCTGCAATGTTATTGGTCCTAACCTGGCATCTCAGCTTTAGTTTCCTACCACAGTACATAGCTTTCCTGTGCTTTGCTATAAATTAAGATGGATCAAAGTCAGCACCGAATAAATCGGTGTTATTGGTGAAAATTTATTTATTTCTCTATTGGATCGTGTTATTTAAGTCATGGCAATTATGTGTGAAAAATAATATCACCCAAATGTCTACCAAGGCTTCAGTGGCACACCTCCACTCGATGGTCAAAATTTTTGATGACGTCTCTGCATAGTTGCCCTTCGATCTCTTCGATGCCTTATTATCTCATCCTTCAGCTGTTGAATTGTTGTTGGCTTGTTGGCATAGACCTTATTTTTGAGATGACCCCAGTCGCACAATCGTCGTGGCCAATTGACTTTGTTGTTTTGAGAGATGATGCAACCTGGGAATTTCTCGTTGCATTTCTGTTTGAATGTCCATTTTCGTAATAGGCTGCAATAACTAACAAGTTGTTTGATTGGTTGATTGCCAAAGACTTAAGTTGTTAAATCTGAAAGAAAAAGAAAAAAATCATTAAACACTTAAAATCAGTCCAAGTTATTAGAACCCCTTTTACTTTCATGATAATCGTTCTGATGAGCTTTGCTCTTTGGTACCTAGAGTCTATGAATGTAGGCACAATACTAGATTAGTGGCAAGGTCTCCTCCTTTTACAGTTGAAATGGCTAGATATAACTAAGTTCTATATTAACAGTTTCTTCTATTACACTTCTCACTTTTGGAACTCTCTTCTGAATCAAATTTTTGATCGTCAAAAATTTAAATGCAATGTCATTGTTCTCTTCAGTTTAAATTTGTTCTTTTATTGTTCTCTTCAGTTTAAATTTGTTCTTTTATTGTTCTCTTTCCTTAAGTTTTTTTTTTATCATATTCTCTCAGATGAGTAACCCCTTGCATCTTAGTGGCTTTATTGCTTTGCACTTTGACTGAAATTTTAAAAAAACACAAAAATAAAATAGGTGAAGAGGATGGGTTTACCTTAAAGATAGAAAATTTTAACTTGCTTGCAGTGAATATTGATCAGTTTTTGTTTTGTTTTTTTTTTTTTGTTTTTTTTTTTTTTTTGTTTTTTTTAAGTCTTTCTCTTACTTGACAGAAGGAATTCAGTTTTGAACAGAACATTTACTAATGATCAAGAGTAGATTTATGATGAGGATCCACAAAGAAAATCATGACACGCCTTCAACATCTTAACCTAAACAAAATCTCCTGGAGAGTGGGGGAAGGAGTTATTCAGTGAGGTTAAAAGGGAATTATTATGAATTGCTGAAACCTGAACAAACTTTTGTTGCACAGTGTTATAGTGCGCATTTGGCTCATTTGAAAGACTCATTAATGGAACAAAAAACCTAGATTGGCCATTTTGCTGCATGACAGTGTTGCATATTCAATGCACCATATTTTCCAAACCTGTCATCTTCACAGTATAACAACACTTGTGTGGACAGTTACAAAAAAAATCAGGATATTGAAAAATTCCTCAAAGTTCCGTGAATCAAAATCAGAATTATACTTTTTATGAGGAAATACATAATTTATCTAAAAGATGTCTGGACCTCTATGAGGTCCAGGGAAAATACTTGGCTGTCTAAATAATAATGATTTGAATTTGCATGGACAAAAGATCTAAAAGAAATTTTGCGAACTTTGAATCACTATAATTTATATAATTAGTAGGTACCTCCAGTTTTTCACTGAAAGACAGCATAGTATAATGAAAGTGGCTCCCAAACTTAATAAAAACAAAGTTTTATCATAAAAATTTTTGTGTTATAAGAGAAAAGACCAAAGGAGTTTCTTTATTAAATTTTTTAATCCTTTCTAGTATGAATGAAATTATATTTTTAATTTTTTTTTTAGAAAATCTTGGTAAATTTTTTTTTATCACATATTACCCCCAACTTACTTAATTTCATGAAGTTTCAAGAAATTAAATTTTCTTTCCAAAATTTTTTTATTAGTTAAAAGCGTTCTGCTTTTAACTTCTCCTTAGAGAATAAATCATCCAATTTCCTTTTTTTTTTTTTTTTTTTTTTTTTTTTTTTTTCAGAAAATCTGCTCTGAATCATAAAATAAAAAAATGTAATACAACTATGACATTATTTAATTAGAAAAGCTTTTAATTGTTTTTATAAATAAGATTTATTAAAGACACCATTGTCTTTAAGGAAAATTTGTTTTCAAGGAATAATTCATTTTTACAAGAACTGTTTTTATTTTTAAAAAACTTAAATTCCGCATTACTTGCTTCCAGTTAGATGAGATTGTAATTAAGTGGAAACTATATTTGTTAGTCAAAAGTTGAAAAGTTTAATATAAGTTGTTTTGCACCAAGATTTTTAAAATAATTTTATGTTTATAAAATATGTAACGTGCCCATTTGAAAGTATGGTGACTACACGACATAAATTCAACATTCCTAAAATTAGATTACAGAGAATATTTTCCAACATTGTTAAGATTCTGTCTATATTTCTGAGATGAGGTATTATGTGCATTATTTACATTATTCGGACTATTGTCCTCATCTTTGTCGCCATATTTATTACATTTCAGCCGTTGTACACTCTGGCCTTCTTCAGGTGGTTGGAATGTAGAACCAGTCTACCCCAGTGAGCGTAATAAAGGGTTCAGTTCGATATTCCAACCACCTGAAGAAGGCCAGAGCGTACAACGGACAAAACGTAATAAATATGGCGACGAAGATGAGGACAATAGTCCGAATAATATAAATAATTGTTAAGATTACTGAGTACTTATAAATTATATAAAAAGTGCTCACCTGTCATTTTCTTAAATTATGTTTTACAGATAAAGTCACCATAGAACAACAATAAATATGTCAACACCTTATCTATCCCTGTTAAGTGATCAACAGTGACAAGCACTTAATCACTGCTACTGTTTGTTTTAAAAATCCATTTCTCTGTTATTTTAAACTAAAAGTAAATATTTTTTTCAAATCCGATTATACTTTAAATGAGCTAATATTCCACAAATAAAGTTTCAGAAAAGTATATTTTATTATTTTTCTTCTTTTATTTTATAGATTGTTAAAACTGGGAATTAACTTTTGTTTACAAATGTGTCAAAAATGGCTGGATTGAAATGATTTCTGAAAGCGAGCAAAAAGTTGAGATTCTAATCAATATAATTTCTATTTGAAATACACCAGAATTTTGCTTCCTGGAAATAATAAATTTAATCATTTAGCTTTCAATTAAAGCTAAAAGCAAAGCTTCAAGGATGCTTTTAAAAATTCATTTTAAACCATAGGTATCGACAATTCAGTGGAGGTACATATTTGTGATAAACTATTTAAAATAATTTAAAACATATATTTGACTTGTTATATTTTAAAAAAAAAAAACTTTTTTATAAAAATGACTTAGTTTTTGTGAATTAGTATTTTCATTACCTATGTATTGTGAGATTATTTTTTTTTAATTAAAAACAAACAGGTAACCACGATATTGAAAAGGTTATAATATTAAAGTAAAGTAATGGTAATATTTCCTTATTGGTGTTCAGATTAGTATACTCATGCATCTCTTTTCACCATATTTCAGAATGTCATTTCCCCTTACAAGACTAATTAAGAAGGTGCATTATAGTTTATGGGAAAATTGATATTCCAACTGGTGGTCGCAATTCTCCACTGGTCGAGAACTACTGCTATAGATGGAATATATCTATCTTATACAGATGTGTATCTGTTGATTGCAGAAAACTTTGAAGTAATTCGAACTAAATTTAGCAGATACTTTTTCTGATAATTTGCTTTAAAGCCACTCTAGATTTTTTTTTTTTTCTTTCATTTTTGTAGCTTTTTATTAAATGAATTTGAAGGCTTGGATTGGATCATCCATCCAACATGTGGGGGGGGTGAACAGGTGTTCAAAGATTTGTCCTGACCCATTCCCTCTAGGTAGAGAGACATGAAAACTAGAAAATCCTTTTCTGCATAGTTTTTTCCCTTTGATATTTTTGTAAAAACCTTTCTTATAGAACTCCAGAGGTTCAAGCTGCAGTCATGACCTCACTTTATTAATCAGTATGTTGTCGTCCGAGATGTACCTGCCTTTCAAAGTATAACTTCATGAAAGGAAAGAAGTTGAAATCAGATAGTTCCAGGTAAGGAGAATAATGAAGATAGAAAAGAATTTTGTAGTCACAGAAACATGCTTCCAATCCTTTTGTACAGCCTCAGAGTTGTGTACTGTCTATTGCTTTACAAAATTTGGACATCTTTGCTAAGCATATGGCAACTCTAAGTTTTGATAAGTCCCAGTTATTGTGGTAGAGAGGAGGCACAGTGGTGTAATGGATAGCAGCTTGGATTGAGGAATTGGAGAACTGAGTTCAAATTCCAGTCAAATCCATTACATTCACATACGTGCTAATACCCTTGGGAAAGGAATGAATCCTCTTCTACCCCAGCTATGGGTAAATAGCAGGACAGACCAGCTTCTGTAGCCTTGAATGGCAACTGGTCTACCGCAGAAAGAAATGGCAACCTACTGCAGGAAAAAAATCTGCCTCATCAGTCATGTATCAAAAGATACGTGATTGTCTAAGCGTGTATCATGCATGGCACATAACTGATTATTGTGGTACCTTTTATTGGAAATGTAGGCAGCAAACCATTTTAGTCCCACAAAACTATGCCTCAACTTGCCAGCAGAGTGTTCGACTTTTTGGGTGATGGGCCATCATTGAACTAGTTTTGAATGCTTGAGTCCCTTAAAGTAATGAACCCATGTTTTATCCAGTGTAATTAGGCTAAAAAAAAAATTGTTTTTCCTAACGCTTGGCCAAAAGTTCAGAGGAGCAGTTGATTGGCTTCTTTCTGGAAAGGTGTGAGCAAACAAGGAACCCATTGCATTGGTACATTTCATATATGCAAGTGTTAATAGGTGGTTTTTCCACAATCACCACATTTATCATAATTTCTGCTCATTCCAAATTAGTTATGAGGTAACATCTTTATGTGCTGGATACTTTCAACATGGTTTGGAGTTGTTCCTACTGAATTCTTAAGAACACTGCCATCATTTCCAATATGGTTTGTGCCATGTTGCCTTTCAAGAACAGGAACCCGATTCTAGCTCTGTAGGCTTGTCACGGTCGCTCCCTAAATAGGAACGGACAGAACACTTTGACCATGATCTTTTTCGATTGTGTTCCCTACACGCTGTGTAGTTTCGTCTCGTTTCATTTTAGAATTGACCTAATTACTTTTTAGTTCCGTTTGTGTTACAAACCTAGTCGTAACACACCTCTTAAGCATTTTTAGACCTTCGTTTTTTCGTAGCAAATCTCAACTTATTTTTTAGAGAGATTTTTAGTATTTTGTGAAACCTGTGGCTGTTGTTGGTCCCCCTTAATATAACACAATGACTTCTCGCTGAATTCAAGGGTCAGTACACAGGCTCGGTATCAGTCGATGTTGGACGACTCGGCTAGACGGTCGAACTCTCTGCCTCTGAGCAGAGAGGAACCTGGATACAGTTATAATTACTACGGGAGGTTTCGATATCAGACTCAACCAGCACTGGACATTCGATATGCCTAACAACATTGCAATGCCAGTTTCCCAGCACTGACCAGATGTCATTGCCAATTCCGACCACTGCATCACAACACCAGCTCCCGTTCCTGCCCGACACATACAGTGCGAAGCCCAACCAGCATTGATCATCTGCAACGACCGACCTTTCCCGTTTATTATCGGTTGTAATTACTATGGAAAGTTTCAACGATGACCTCAACTCATTGCTTATATTTAAAATATTTACAATAAATTATTTGGTAGTGTGAGATTTTATGCAATTCAGAGATTGTTCATCATATTGTAAACCATAAGCAAACATAAACAGTAGTATACTTATTGATATTTATATTTTAATTAGCAATATATATAGTTTACTATAGGTTGCAAGAAAAATATAACCTCAAAAAGATATCAAATGAAGTTATTATCAAAGGATGGTAATGCAACATTTGAACAGAAATCATAGAAGAATCAAAAAAGCTGTTATAAAAAAAAAGAATTGAGATAGGTTTGGTTTGGTTTGTTTTGTATTACGGCATAGTAGATTATTTAATATCGACAAGATTTTTATTGCTGGTAATATTTTTTTTTTTTTCAAACATTCATTGCTGGTAATAACCTTTTAAAAAAAAATGTATAGCTGGTATTAAAATCTATTTTTACATTTTCATAGTGTTTTGACCCCAGTTTGGGGGGTCAACTATTTGCCCATAGCTGGTGCTACCACCCCAGGTCAGGGTGGACCTGAGAACACCAGCAATTAAGAGGTGGTTCCATGCTACTCAAAACCTCCTGATCAGAGGCTTTGTTGTTGGATGTAGTTTATCATCTTACCCAGGACGGGAATTGAAAAGTTTAAAGAAGATAATAAGGAAGAAAATTAAATTGATCAGAAAGAAAATATTTGAAAAAATTGTAAACAAAAAAAGAAAATTATTAAGATCATTGACTAAAGATATGAAATCAACCTAATGACCGCTTTTAAGTAAGTATTGCAAAGAAATGTATCAGTTGGGTAATGAATTACATGAAAATTGGTTTCTGAATTGAAATTTTTAATGTATTTTTTTTTTAAAAAAGAAAAGGTATTTATTTTGTGTGTTGAATTATGATCAGACAGTCAAATGAGACCATGCATTTGTGAGAGATTTCACTCAAAATGCTCAAACTACAATGTAGATTTGGACATGGCTTTAGAGGTTCAAAGAGGAAGGGTCACTGCAGGGCAAAAGGATCTGGACGACCACTGGAAGAGATGGAAAAATGGGTTTGGGAACGAATTTTGTGAATCCCCAGGAAGTCCATAAGAAGATCAAGTATGGAAACCCAGATTCCTCCAACAACAGTTTGGTGTGTCGCAAAGAAGCTCGTTCAGGCCTTAAAGACAGATAACAAGCAAGAGCACAAACAAGTCTGTATCGATATGCAAGAGAAACTTGAAGAACGTCTCAACAAGGCCAAATCTTTACCTGTCCAACATTCCATAAACTCGATGATGATTCCTGAAGAAAATAAATTCTGTTACTTTGTAATAAAAGAACTAAAAAAGTAAAGTGGTTGCCATAGAAAAACTTTTAGTTCTTTACTCTTATACGTTTACATGTAGTGTTTCTGAAAGTGCAAGTCAATACCTTAATTGGATTCAGTTTGTTTTCAATCACAAGATTTTGCTGTTTGCATGATGAGAGAAATGTTCCTAATAACATCACAGTGTAACCTTCGGCAAGAGATGTCTTTACCATTCATTCACAAGAAAAAGCTGTTTGTTGAATAGTAGGTGATAATACCACTGAACACTCAATTTTTAAGTTCTAAAGAGGTTAACCAATCAGAAACACAAACAGTATAGCCATATAACCAAATCAGGAGCTGTAGAATATAGAGTTAAAGTAGTTAGAATAGAAAGAGAAACATCTAATTAGTGACAGCTGACTGCATGAATCTGCATGTTTTTGTTCAGTAACGCATTTTAAGCCCTGATTTTTGCCAGCTTACCCAGCTGCTACAAGATCATCCAGGAAGTGAATATTATTAATAATAATAATTATTTCTACTATATAATAAATTATGAAATAAATAATTTAATAAATTGCTATAACATCAGAGAAATCGTATTTGAATATGAGTGATAGCATTATTTGCAGTTTATTTATAATAATGAAGTTGATAAGACTAATAATAGCTCTTAACTAAAGTTGTACATTTCTAATAATATGCAATTAAAAAATATTGCTACCACTAAGTAAAAGAACACTATGGATTTGAACATTAAGCCTGAGCTTAATATTGAAGCGGGACGGATTTCGTTCGACACCGTCTATTTCCTACATACGTTTTCTTAGCAATACTTTTTGTAAACATTAAACAGGCAAGATGTGATTTTATTTACCGCTTTCGTCTTTGATTATCTTTTTTTTAAGTAGAGTATTGAACAAAAAATGATATCTTAAGGAGTGGCATTATCAATGTTAATACTGAAGAATCAGAAGAAAAAATTAAATTTGTGAAGATTCGTAAATAAAACAAATATGTGAATTTTTATTTGTATATTAATTATAAATAGTTACATTTATTTTTGACATTCATATTCGACTAAAATGAAGGAAATCGTGAAAAATAACAATAAATATTCGATTTTAAGCGTAGATATTTGACAGAAATCAAACAAAACTGAATCCTGTCTGACAAAGTCGACAAAGTACAAGGTGGTCCGAAAGTTTTATCACCCCTACATGATATAATTCATTTTCTGTTTCAGATGGCTGACACGAAAATGATGGTGTTCATACTGACCTTCTCGGTGTGTGACAGCGTCAATGAAAATGAATAAACTGAATCCAGTACATGTGCTTTCTATTACTGTATTATTTGTTCTATTGTTCTCGGCTGGGGGTGACAAGACTTTCGAACCACTCTGTAGTGTACATTGAATTATTATACCTCCACGAAAACGCTAAAAAATCAGCATACCGAATGAAAACAGTTTTATCGTCAAAATCGTTATGTTATTGGGAAGATGAATCAATGTATTTTTAATTATTTTTTTTTTTAAATTGTTTACTCCTTTTTAGACAATCGACATTTTTATTAAAAAAATTGTTTGTCTTGCGTCAGAGGTTGTACTAACTTTTAGCAAATTTTCGCCTCTGTTTTGCGGTGACAGACACATTAATTTGGAAATTCTTGCAAAAATAAAATAATTGTCGGGTTTTAATGAAATTTTCAGGGCTTATTCACAAGTGAATGAAATTATTTTGACATCTATTAGAAAAGTTTTTTTGTGTGTTTCTCCCCCTTAATTTTATGAAAGCATGAGAAATTCATCGAGAACTTAAAAAGCAGAATTTTGTTATGAATTTAAAAAATAAATCACCAATTTTATTTTGCAGAATCGAACCTAGTCTTACCGAAAATCTGTTCGGAATCGGAAAATAAAAACGCATTAAAACTTAATTAAAGAAGCTTTTAATTGCTTTTATGAATAAAAAACAATATTATGACTGAAGATAAAAAATGAATTTTTGCAAGATTTGTTTTCATTTTTTACAATTTAAAATTGAATAATTTAAAGTTTTTGAATCTTTTAAAGTTCAATTTCAATGAGATCTTAGGGAATATTGCTATTTCGTAAAGAAACTAAAGCTTATTACAATCTGATTATTTTTAAAAGAATTTCGATTTGTTTTTTATGTATATATCGATGCAGAATTTCTGAAATATGGATATACAAACCGATATAAATCTATTAATAAAAGGTCACGTGTTAATGGTTTACGGGAAAAAAACGAAACCCTAATCAAAATTGTCGTCTGCTACACCATAATTAACTATAAAGACGTTCGGCGTCAATAAATTGATTAACACGTCAGAAAAACAAAACCCCGTAGTTAGGAAATGTTTGTATACATACAACATTTATGCTATAAGCAAGTAATATTTGTTTCACTTAACTTTAAATTTGCTAATTTTCCTCGAATAACATTTCAGGAATATATATTTTATTTTTGCAAGATTTTTAAAACGGAGAATTAAGTTTTGTTTAAAAATGTCTAAAAAATGACGTTATCAATTTTACTGAAAAAAAAAATGCAAGTGTATTCCAATCAATATAATTTCTGTCTGAAATACACCAAAGTATTTTACTTACCGGGTATAGTAAATTTAATCCTTTAGCTTTCATTTAAAAGCTAAATTGAAAGCTTCAGGAAAGCTTTATCATTTTTTTAAAAATTATTTTAAACCTAATTAAAAACATGTTACTTAATCTTAATAAACTTCTTAAAGAAAGAGGAAAAAAATTTATATAATTAATAAGCCACCTTAACTGTATTAATTCAAATTTAAAATTGTTTATTGATTGTTAACTTCAACTTAAAAAATTAAGCATCCAATAGGAATATTTTTAAAGTTCATGACTATTTTGAGAATAAAAAAATGTGCATAACATTTTTTACTTGAATTTTACAATAATGATTTCATAAACATTTTTTCATATGGTCCCGATTCCCAACCAAATGGATAGAGAGTGGTCAGGTCAAGGAAAAAAAGCAATAGCACTTACCTTGAGTTGCCAAATAGATTGCCATTTTAACAGTATGATAACATGGGAGGTAATTAAGAAAAAAAAAGACAGGGAGAGATTTCCTCATCTTTTTACTTTCCTTTTATGTGCCATGTACTTTCAGGATGTAGGTGATCATGGCTCTCCATCTCCCTTTGTCCCTTGCAGCTCTCAACAAGTTCCTTCTCTCTGCTTCCTCCTCCAGACTACATTCTGTCATCCACTTGCTTAAGCCTGCCAAATATGTCACGTGTTGTTTTCCCTTGTCTCTCTTTCCCTCTATTCGATCCATGAGTATCAGATTCTCCAGGCCCTCCTTCCTCATTATGTGTAAAAGAAACTTCAGCTGCCTCTTCCTGATGTTAAGTATAAGCCTCTTCCTTGGTTGCAACCTCTCTAAGACCTCATCATTGCTCTCATGCTCAGTCCATGATATACTTGACATCCTTCTGTGGAACCATATCTCTGTCGCCTCAAGTCTCTTCTTCATCTTTGAGGAAATCATCCAACATTAGCTGCCTGTAAGAAGGACAGATGTCACGTAACAGCTCAGTATTCTTTTCTTTGTTACCAAGAAATTTCAGGGATCACTGTGACTATAAAAGATAACAAGCTTTTTGTTTAGTAAGAATTTCAATATGGCTCCTATTCTCCAACAGTCAATTTCTCCATAGTCCTAAATAAACCTGCTGAAATATCTCTGATGATATGAATATGAGAAAATAGACTTTCTACTTAAATCAGTGTAAAAGAACTGCAAAATCACTAGTGTACTCCTAGGACAGGAGTTGGCATTATTTCTTTAAAATCTAGTTTTCAGCGGCTCATCAGGCAACTTTTACTGCCGGTAATGTAATCATAATCAATAACTAAAAGAAAAGTTTTTTGTATGATTGACAATAAAAATACTTTAGGCTTAGTATGATTAGTGGAGGTTGACGGGTGTCTTGCTACCTCTTCATGTGTCACACTTGTCTGGTCACTTTTAAACTTCTCGATCCACTCATACACACTTCTACGCAGTAGTTTACTGTCACCATATTGTATTAAAAGCCTCCAATGAATTACATTCCCTGACACTCCTTTCAACCAGAGAAATTGGATCACTCCTCTTTGTTCATCCTTGGTGCACACTGCTAGCAGAGTGGTCATGTTTACACTGTAACAGTATCAGAAAACCTAAAGATATTTTATGGCAAAAGTGCAGATAATTTTTTACTTATCCTCATAAACATTTGTACATCTGTTTAGTGTTTAAATATTTGTTTTTTTTCTGGATTATTTTATAGATGACCACTTTCTATTTCCTGATGTCATATTTTCCCAATAAGAAAAAAAAAAAACTTTAAAAACTTAATGATAAAAATGTATTTTTATGCTATTGGTTGTTAGATATAAAAACAAAGAGGAGCTGAGAGGTCTTCTGCTAATGATATTTCTGCCCTACTTAGGGCTGAGAAAAACATAGTAGACTGATATTGAGCTATTTCTAAGATTACTACTACCCCTATCATGGTCTGACTTTAAAACAACACTACTAAACATTTCTTCAGACTGCTACCAGTATCCATCTTATAAACAAATATTTTGCTACACCAAATAACAAAGGACTTGCTCATCACTCTAAAAAAAATAAATAAAATATTTTATTATACCATATGCCCTTGCTCCACTTTGTTTTAGTCCAAAGTTTCCAGTAAAGAAAATCCTTCCTAGCACCTATCAACACTGGTGACCTCTTGACATGACGACACTACAGTATCTCATTTATAGTCATTCATTAAAGAAAAAAAAAGTATAAGGAGAGAAAAATAGCAACTAATTTCTGTAGAGTTTACACCATGTGTTTGATCTTGAGAAACTTGCATTTTGTTACTACCCACTGAGATGAACCCATTAGTTTATGTTAAGTGCAAATTTCTATCAAAAGATATTATCTTTAGTAATTTAAGATTAATTTGCAATAAATCATTATCGAAATGATTATCAGATTTCTAATAGGTTTTTATGCATAGGATATGGCAATGAGGTCTGTATAGGCTTTTGTATAAAGCAATGTTTGAAAGCTTAGAGAAAATTAAGTAAATCACCTTTTTGCTGAAATTAAAAGAAAAACAGTGGAATCACAGTAACATAATTTTCTTCCAAGCCTTATGTCAAATGGGTTTTAAAACAACATCCCTGTCAGACTCTTATTAAATTACAAGAAAGTGTTTCTTATATTATTTCTCAATTCTTTTCCTACCAAAATGATTTTTAGAGGGATTCATTTTGTTGCTAAAACTAGTCTCTGGCAGAAAGGAACAAAATTGTTTCTTTAATTCCAGATTTTCAGATGATCAGTGCCAGCTGATAACAATGTCAAGAAGAAAATTAAAACATGAAACTCAATGAAGAAAGCATTAAATTAAAAAAACAAGAAAAAATAATGCAAAAATTATAAACCGCTTTCCAACAAATATTTTTAACAAAAATAAAAAAGGTAGCAAAAATTTTCTAACCTTTTTTTTTCTAAAAGAACAATGAAAATAAATCAAATTTGTAAGCTACTTCAGACATGGAAAAAGCTGTTGATACCACCTGTTATGGCAATAGTTCTATTTTTCCAGTTCAAGAATTAAAAAGGAGAAAAAAACCTTGAAGTGTAATGCGTGTATGAAGTAGTTCTTTTATAATTCTTATTTAATTACACAGGTGAGAACAAAGGGGTCCGGGGAGCGGGGGTCACAAACATCCCCTCACTGAAATTTTTTCCCCTTTGATATAAATTAAATTTAGATTTGAACAAAGGAATGACTCTTAGGGTACTTGGATAAGTATATTTCAATATGATCAAAAGGGGTCCCCCAGGAGGCATAACACCCGCCCACATACACACACACAAATTTTTTTTTCCCTTTGATTTAAATTAAATTTTCAAGGGAATGACTCCTATCCAAAATATAGGAGAAAGCCAGAAGATGGAGGTCACATTGGCAAGATCAGTGAGTAATATTGAAATGCATCATTTTTCTCCACAAATTATAGCAGTGATTTAAAATCAATCATCATTTTCTTACAAAAAAATTATGTGACACATGGTGCAAGGTGAAGATAATTCAGCTAGTTTATATAAATATATCAAAAACAATATGAAATATCTACAAATGTATTGATCATGATCATGCTTATATTGAAAAACTACCAACAAATAAATAATGTATAATTAAGTCTTCAATATTGGATCACAATAAATTGAAGAATATAAGCATCAGACAATCAAAAGAATTACATAAAATCATGGCTTTCGGTTGATTATCATGAAAACATTTGCTTGCTTAGCCTTCAGCTGTTATAATTAGCAATAGCAATAAATGTGTGCTAATAGACTGCTCATATATTCAATCATATCAAACACTGAAAGGAATAAAAATACATTTATTGGAAGGGATGAAAAAGACTTTCTGAATAGTTGGAATGGTCTTCCACATTTTCTCTTCTAATGGTGGTTTGAAGTCTGAATTTGTTTATAAGCCAATATTCCTGGAACACTAAATATCTTATCAATTGAAAGTGGTATTATATCAAAAATATAAATGTTGATGCCACTTCTGCAATATCATCCAACAAAGGTCATAAAAAAATAATCATTTCTGCTTTTGGTTGGAAGTAAAATTTTGATTACAACATTGGACGGAGATGTAATATCAATGACTTGGTCAATGTAAAAGTTGGAGTAATAGTATACTGCAATCCATTGACCTTGGTACTTGTATTATCTTAAAAACAAATAAAGCTATCTTCAAGCAGCAAGATTAAAATTCATTTTTATTACAATTTTTTTTATATAATTGTCATCTCTATTTTCATTTTATGAAATTAAAAGAACTAGCATCAGTAATTTAATAAACACATATTCAGAAAAGGTTCATTATTTAATGTTATCAATTCAGATCTTTACAGCTTCCTTAATACAACCACAGGATTGAATCATCCTCATTCTCTGTATTCCAATGGTACAAAGGAAGTTCTACTCTGACAGCTTCCCAAGAACCACTACTTTATGGAACAGACTGCTGTGGGGATGTTTCCCCAAATACTAAAATCTTAACCTCTTCAAGTCTATATTTAGTTGTCATCTATCCTCCATCTCAGGGGTGGGAAAACTACGGCCTGCGGGCCACATGTGGCCCACCAAAAGAATTCATGCAGCCTGCCAAATGTTAGTAAATTTGAAAGAGAAAGTTACCAAGCAATGCCAAATAATTGTTACAAGCAACTTGACACCTAATTTTAACAAGCTGGTAAACGACTGCAGTCAGATACATTATTCTCACTGAGTCATTGAGATCCTTCTGTTTCTGAGTTACTTTGTTTTTCAAATAAATCTGTTTCATGTGAAGTTACTACTTCAAAATATCAATAAATTTTCTTTTCTTTAAACTGAATTACTTTGTTTTCAAATAAATCTGTTTCATGTGAAGTTTCTACTTTAAAATCTAAATTAATTTTTTTCTTTAAATTTAGTTACTTTATATGTTTTATTTGAAGTTTCTACCTTAAAATATTATTAAGTATTGTTTTTTATTTCTTTATGCAGAGTTAATTTGTTTTTCAAATAAATGTTTTCTACTTTTATTAATTAATAAAAATGTTTTTTCTTCAAACAAGGTTATTTTGCCTTTCAAATATGTTTCATGTAAATCTTCAATTTAAAAATACTTATTAATATTTTTTTTTTAATGTACTTTAAACTGAGTTATTTTTTCTTTCAAATAAATGCGTTTCCTCTGAATCTTATACAGTACTTTAAAATATTAATAAAAATTAATTGCATTTTTTCTTTAAAAGCCTTTTTTTTATCTATTTTAAATATTAATTATTTTGGGTTAATATACTATGCAGCCCAATAAAATTGTGAATTTTTGAATGTGTCTCTTGCACTAAAAAGTTTGCCCACCCCTGCTCTAGCTACATAATCTTCACTATTTACTTCCTCCTCTCATATTAATATCACCCACTTTATTCAGTAACTTATACCTTGAGTGGCTTTTGAGCTTTGTATTGGGTGACCATTAGTAAAATAAGAATACATGAAAATTTGTTGCCAGAAATCAATTGGAAAAATAATGAATTCACTGTAAAGTTCTTAGAGATTTCAGAGATACAGTAAATTGCTCTTCTGTTTGAAGAGTCATTAACCAATTGACAAAGCAGAAATAGAAAAAAACATCAAAACCCAACTGCATTGTGACTTTTGAAGAGAAACATTTCTTTTGTGAAGATGATGTAAAGGAAAAAAGAAGCAACCAATTAAATTTGCCAGTCAAGAACTTTCTTTAACAAAGTGTTTTTGAATTACTAATTCCCCAATTTACATCCAATATAAAATATTTGTTATATGTTCACAATTAAGAATGTTTCCCTCCCATGAAATTTCTGAATGAACTCAGTTGCAGGGAGTCTTATAATGAATACGCATATATTTTTGAGAAAATATAAATGGTTTTAAGAGACAGGTAATTCTCCCTCTTTCATATTTTTTCTAAGACAAAAGATAATCTATAGAATTGCTACAATATTGGTTGTTTCAGAATTGTGTGAGATTTACTAACATTTTCAGTGAACTTACAAACCCATATGTAAATACTACAAAACAAAATTGTTGTTAGGATTGTAATGTTAAATTCAGAAATTTTGTTGTTTTGAAAGAAGTGTGTGTGTGTGTGTGTGTGTGTGTGTGTGTGTGAGAGAGAGAGAGAGAGAGAGAGAGAGAGAGAGAGAGAGAGAGAGAGAGAGAGAGAGAGAGAGAGAGAGAGAGAGAGAGAGAGATTGACCAGAATTCTACTGGAGGACATTTCAACAGAAGCTGAGAGCTTTCATGACAATGGGCTCACAAGTGGACATTTGGCATTTCTGAAACATTTCCCAAGTGATATATGCTATATGTAATCTCAAAATAGACAGTCTCAGGATTTCAGAACAGGTCTAAGTTTGTCAGGTTTTCAAGTGACATATCAACAGCCCTTCAGAAACTACTTGGAGTTGAAAACATGGAAATGAGCAATTTACTAGAGAGTGATATAGTCTGGGCAGTTAAAAGAGCATATGAATTGGGTGAAGTACCAACCACAAAAGGAGGCAGTGCTAGGTCTCAGAATGAAGAAAAACAGAAAGAGAAATTTGATATTCAAAAGAGGAAACATTGTCCCCCAAGGAATTGAGCAAGTGAGGACTATTTTCAATCAGTGGGAAATTGGTAGATCACTAATCTGTTGTAGCGGACCGTGCGGATGAAGATGTGAAGAGATATCAGAAGGTTAAAATTTCCTGCTGGCCAGTCCTGCTACATGAGAATGTCGGACTTTAATTAAGTCCAAAGAAGACAAAGAAAACAAACAAGACCGATATACATGGGTAAACAAATATATATTAATAACAAAACAAGTTAAACAAAGACATGGACTGTTACATAGAGTTTGTATGGAGAAATTATGTGTGTGTGTGTGTTGTAAGTGTTCGTTAGTACGTGTATTGTTCTTAGCGTGTTCCCAGAAATTGGGAAACACTGTATCAGTGAGAGGGCACATATTGGCCTAAGTGGAAAAAAGAGAGATTTTACCTCGCCTCCGCGCGAGGTAGCGGCTCAAGGCCTAAGTCGAGAGAGAGAGAGAGAGAGAGAGAGAGAGAGAAGGGTCAGCCAGTATTTATAGCCAGGGGAGAGAGACCCCTGTTGAAGGATTAAAGAACTGAGGAGGAGCTAACTCTGACACTGTCATTGGTTGGCTCAGAGAGGTAGCATAAAACAATGGAAGCAAGGAGTTAGGCATTTTTTTTTTTGGACATCTAATGAAACAGTAGAAGCAAATGGGAATAGAGAAGAAAGTTATAATGATGTCAGATAATTTAGTAAATGGGCTGGATGAATGTATGTTATTTACTTGTTCTGGACAAGGGTAAAGGTACTGAAACCCAAACTACATAATTACATTAATTTTCATGTTTTTTACACTAATGTAGAATTGTAATGATTATTGATTACTAAAAAACTAAAGGACATTATATTCATGTTTGTGGCTGATATTTGTTTTAAATTTAAAACAATTTTCTGTTCACTTGTTTACATTTAATAATATGTTTAACTTTAAAATAAAACAATAAGAAAATAATTTCATTTTTAAAGTAGGCCGAAAGATATTGAGAAGGGACAGATTATTTTCGTACACCGTCTATTTCCTTAGGCCATTTTCTTATTTAAGCGATATTCCCAATTCTTTATTGATATTTTCTCTCGTTTTACTTATTTGTAATTTTTACTATTTGGTAAGTGTAATAAGGACTTAAAGCATTTTCGTAGTTGCATTAAAATTTCGTTCGATGAATAAATATTTTGCGACGAGCAATCGGCTATAACTTCGACACGGTACGAAGACTTTAACAACCAGGCAATGTTATTGTGTTGAAAGGCGAAGAACTTTAGAAACAAGTAAGTTTCTCATTAATTATTCTATAAATTATTTGCTCTCGTTACGCATGGTTTCAAAATAAAGCAAATAAAAAAGTTACGAGAGTTTACTTATCTAATTAAACGTAAATCTTTATTTTAATTACAGCAGAAACTTAAAGCGACCAAAACTGCAAAACACATCGCACAAAATTTAAAAGTAAAACTCATTAATCTTTGATAGAAACAGATCGGAGAACTATTAATGATTTACGTTAATTTTACAGAGTTACACAAATTTAAATATTTTCGTGTTTTTAAAGCTCTATTATTTGCGTCAAACTTAATTAAATAATTAGAAGCAAATTATGAATATTTCAAGGAAACTTAATGATTGTGTTGACAAAAATACATAAATTTGTTATGAACTTTTCTAAGTGTCCCCAAAAAATAAACTATTGAAATACGAAATCTACGGTAGATTCGATCGCGTTGTAAGAGTGAGAAGAAAACAATCACGCAAATTGATGGTTATTTAATTTATTTATTAATAAGGTAATAAAATTTTCATTGAAGTTTGTCTGTATATTACTAATATACTAATGCATCAATAAGCTAACATCTTTTATTGATGACATTGTAATTTCAGCCATCTAATTAATAATTTTCATTTTTACCTTATAATTGGATATGTACTGTTAAATTCAATTCAGTCTTATAACTTTCATGAACCATCTCATTTTTATTTTAACACTCATATGTTTCTTAAACAAGGAATAGAGGTTTCGTTTATCTCTTGTTTCCTAGTTTATGATGTCGTTTACCGGTTCCTTACTTTGTGAAGTGAGCAGCCATGGTAAAAAATGCAAAATAAAGAACAGAACTGTCCAACAAACAGAATTAACAATAAAAAGAGAAAGGAACAGAACAAAAATGAAATAATATCTGCAAGGCCAATTAACACATAGGAAGGCAAAAAGTTCACAAACTAAGAATTGGTGTTGACACACAAAAGTTCGGACAAGCGAACGTAACTGTCTGTCTTCTAGACAAGGGAGATCTGAACTGAGTCATGTCAAACTAACTGTCAACTGGCCTATTTTATTGGCTAAGAAAAATATTTCAACATGCAATTGTGGACTTCTGTTTACAAAAGAGGAGAGGAAAATGTTCTGTAGTCATTCCAGGTACGATTGAAACCAACATTCTTTCATGGTCTTAATGGTTTTAAAATTAAATGTCTTAACCTTTTGGTGATCTGACTGGTCAGTAGCTACAACTTTTTTCGTTATGAGGGTTATGGGTTGGCAGTTTTCTGGTTGTTGCATCAGACTGTTAGTAAGGAGCCTGAACACTTTGGTATGCTTAGATAGGCTGCTCTGTTCAATAGTCACATAATATCAAGTATTTGTAGTGACATGTCACACATGGGTTGGTGTCCCTGCATATATTACTGGTGGGTAACACTATGCTTTAGTCTCAGCCACATTCTGGGCAGATTGTATTGCCATAGAGGATGGATAAGGATAAGTATTTATACAGATACAATAAAAAGAAATACAAATAAACCAGTAAACAAAATATCACCTATCTTCCTCAACCTCTCCAATATTTGTGACATTTGTACCAAATTCTGTAGTGTAGAATTTTTTTTTCTTGTAACGCTCTCCAGATATCTTCCCAATTTGTGAAACTAATTTACATTCTGCTATTGACCAATGAATTCTCTGTTTAAAGCTAGCTTCCTTTTTGTCAAAAAGATTCTAGGATACATATGCATGGCCTTGGTGTTTACATCCGGAGAAAATATTTCAATTGCGGGGGATTGTATCTTGAGCCCCCAGATGATTCTTTCATGTGCTTTCAACTTTTATTATTACACTTGTTTAGGTATCTCTTTTCCTTTCTGACTCTCCTTCTCAGGACTGTAACATATTAAAACTAAGTCTCTATTGAGAGTTATGCATATAACCCTGTCCATGGTTTCTGCTATCATCTCTAAACTGGATCATCATAAAGCATGTGAACTTAATGGTATCCCTGCCTAAAGAAATGGGCTCCTGAACTATTCTCTATCTACAATAAATGTCTTGCTGCTTCTTGCTTTCCCACTTGTTGGAAATCCTCTACTGTTCCAGTCTTTAAGAACTCAGGTGAACCATCTGATCTTCTTAACTTTCTACCTCTTTTTGGCAAAGTACTAGACGCTCTAATCAACTCTGAATTGGTTAAGCATCTCACCTTGCAGAGTCTTCTTTCAGATAAGCAATATGGTTTTTACTTTTCTATGTCAACTGCTTATGTATTAACAATTATTTCTGAAAGAGTCTATCAAGCTTTAGATAAAAATGGTGAAACTTCATTTGTCGCTTTGGATATCTTGGAGGAATTTCACAGTGTTTGGCATGCTGGTCTTCAAAAGTTGAAAGGTTATAGTATTTCTGGATGAATTTTTTATCTGGTTCAATCTATCTTATCAAAAATGGGAAATGAAAGTTGTCTTGAATGGCCACTCTTCTAGATCTTTTTACATTAATGCAGGTGTATGCCAGGGCTCTATTCTTGGACCTTTGTTTTTCCTAATTTTCATCGACAACTTTCCTGATGCCATCAGTTCTCAACTCAGTATCTATGTTGAAGATATGACTATTCAGTCTTAATAGCAAGTCTGATAAGTTCAATGAGGTCAAATTGGCAGCTAATCTAAAAAGTAACCTATAATCAGTTGTTAATTGGGGTAAGGAATGGCTTGTTCATTTTAATGCCTCCAAAACAAAGTTACTGAAAACTTAGAGAACCCTTTTTGCCTTCCATCAGCATTGCTGATACTAACCTCTAGGAGAGTGACTCATTGCACCTTCTTGCTGACATGAAGTGGAAAGATTATATTGAATCAATCGCTAGGTCAGCTGCTAGGAATGTTGGTCCTGACCTGGCATTTCAGCTTCAGTCTCTTTCACACTGCTGTAACATAGATTCCCTGTGCCTTTTCTATAAATACTTTCATGATAATTGTTCTGATGAACTTTCTTCTTTGTTACCTAGACTTTATGAATGTAAACGCAGTACTAGATTGGTGGAAAGGTCTCATCAGTTTACAATTGAAATGGTTAGATGTAACTGTAACTTCTATGCTAACAGTTTCTTCTATGGCACTTCTCGCTTGTCAAACTCTTTTCCAACTTGCTTTCTGATCAATTTTGATCTTTGAAAATGTTAATGCATTGTCAATCATTATCTTGTCTTCTTAATTCCTGTTTTTTTCTTCTGTCTCCTTAATAATGTTTTTTCTTCTCATATTCTGTAACACTCAGTAGCCCCTTGCTTCTTAGTGTTACAGAATATACTTCTTGTATTGCCTTGCTTGAAGTAAAATGATTAAAAAAAATCTCTCTTTCTTTATATATATATATAGAGAGAGAGAGAGAGAGGAAGTGATGGGGAAGAAAAAAGAAAAATAATTCATGTAGTCAAATCCTTATACCATAAAATGTAACATACATTTGGTTGGTAAGGGTGTTACAACAGTAAAATAAGTAAGTTATGTTTAAATCTTTTTAGCCTAACAAATTTTCTACCCCAAAATAATGTCTTCTGATAATAAAGGATAAATTTGACAAAAATCATTATGGTTCAATAACCAGATAATTTTGGCAAATTTATCTAATAATCAAATTTCTTTTCTTTTTGTGCATGCATGTGTGCAGTTGGTCTCAAAACTAATTGCTTGTGTGTAGTTGTGTGATACAAATTGACTTTTTAGCAAGAAAAAAATTATTTTGGTTAAAAATAAGATTGTAAAATAATTGTTTGGGTAAAGCTAGTAATTTCTCATATTTAAAATGTTTGAATTATTAAGAAAGTATATTTCAAATTTTTCATACAATTTGAAGTGTTTATGACTGTATTTTTGTCAGTTTCTATGTTGCTATTATTTTACAGCTTTTTTACAGGGAAGTTTGTACATTGGGTTAATAATTATGGTACAAAATTCATAATTCTTAGTTATATTTTTACTAATGTTGCATTGGGCAGGCAAATTCATTAATGTTTATTAAATCTGTGATTAAAATATATTAGAAGGAAAATGAAATTAAGTGTTGACAGAAAGATTATCTTTTTATATAACACTAGCAGCATGGCCCGGCGTTGTCCGGGCTTGATTAAAAAATCGTACGACTCATACAGCAATCGCTATCACTTGACTTAAAATATTTTTGCCCTTCCTTGCCTTTAAAGGAGTGCCCTTTGCCATGCTGATGTTGCTACATGCCTTACTTCTTGCCTATCTCACACTGAAAATTTTTTCTAAGCTCTATACTAAACATTAAATCTGTCACGAAAAAAGAACTAAACAAAATTAACACAAAACGATCAGCTTTAAAAAAGGACTCATAACTGGAAAAATCGAATGAAAAAAGAATGTTAACGACAAATACTTTTTCACACCCAACCCAGTTCTGCGGAATCAGAATCAACGTTGAGTTTTAGCAAGCGAATGAGCCAATTGGAATAAAGTGCCATGCAGATTTAAATTTTTCCCACTTGTGACGAATGCAGCTATTGATTTTTTTTTGCATGCTAGTTAATATTCGTGTCAGACAGCTGTTGGCTCTCATGCTGGCCAATAGAATCTTCCTGCCTATTCGTGGCAGCCAGCTATAGGCTCTCACTCTGGCCAGTAGAAAATGGCCACAAACTACATGAAAACTGCTGTAATATTATTTCCACTATCGATGGGAGTTGGGAAATGCAAAGTCAGTCTTGGCCTTTCCGCTAACTTGGAGCATGTGCATGTAAATTTTGGTGCAAATCCATCGAAAATTGCGGCCGTGCATTCATTACACACACACACACACACACACACATCCTGCCTTTTATAGATAGAGATGTAATAAAAATTGTTCATTTGAAAAAATAAATGTATATTGTATAGTCTTTCTACTCTGACAGACTATAGTTTTTTAAAATCCTTTTTTTTAATGTCATATCCCTTCAGAGTGCAGGTGACCATGATTCTTCAGATATTTTCATTATCTATGAATTGTCATGACTTCCTGGAAATGATAGCAAAGTGCTTTCCCATGACCTTCTCCATGGTTTTAAATTCAGAGTTATGTTTCTTCTAAACTGGCTGCCATCCAAGGCCAGAGAGGCTAGTTGACATGTTGTTGGGGTGAGAAGAAATAGATTCATACCTTTCCCCAAGGTAATAGTAGAAAAGTGAATGCAATTGATTAGGCCAAAAGTTGAGCTCACCAATTCCACTTTCTGTGCTGATAACTGCAAATGCTTGCAGATTGTAACAGTAATTTAAAAAAAACAAAAAAATTAATCTGTTGCTCTGAACTGAAACTAATTGACAGTTTTATTTAACTGTTTAACCTCCAGTTAAATGGAGTGAAAATGAGGCTAATATCTTTTTAATTTGAAGTTTATATTTTATGAAACATTAATAATTGACAAGAAAGGAGTAAAGAAAGAGTAATTAATTTTTTTTTAAACTCCGAGTTTTTAAAGTAAATTTAATATTCAGTCATTTGATTATTGCTACTGTGAAATATTCAGATATTTTTAAACACACTTTCTTACTTGATACTTAATTTACAAAACATACAGAAATCAGCACTATTTTGAAAGTTATGAGAAGTAAGAATATTTAAAATGTTTGAGAGGACATATGCAAATACTGCTGTATGTTTGAACTTTTAAATTCCATTAAAAATATATGATATACATTTTCATAATACCATGTCATAGTTTTAATCAAATTCTAAAAACCATTGATAAAACTTACCAAATCAGAGCAAGTATGTATATCACTGAAGACACATTAGATTGCATAGGGCATTTTTTTTTTCTAAATTAGAAATATAATTAAATTCTATCTCAGAATATTGCTAAATACATTATTCTTATTTACTTTCAGACTATACCAATTGAAAAAAATGGAAAAATGTATATTAATTCTAAATTCAGGTAAGATATTAGTTTCTAAAACAAGACTACATTGTGTTACAGATTTTTGCTTAGTAATAACAAAAATTAGAAGAATCTTTATGAAAAACAGTTAAAAATATTTGTGTGAAGCATATCTCATCTAATTCAGTATCATTACCGATAAAACAATATAGTTTTAAATTTGTTTCCTAAACATCTAAACTTGTTTCATTTTCCTTTATTCTTCATGCCTTTTTTAAACACAATTCCTTCCTTCCAGCATCACTCTGGTTATCTAAACAGATTTCAGAGAGGTCACAAGGTTTCCTCCTTACAACATTGGCATACACTGGTTAAAAATTATGTATAGTTTAATAGATATAAACAAGAAAGAAACTTCTATATTCGCTTTAGATAGAAATTATTTTCCTAGAAATTATTGAATTTTTTTACTTGATTACAAATTCTTATTAGAATGTAAATTTTCTTTGATTTCTTTTAACATCTAAAAGGAAATTTTGCAAAAATATTTTATATATACTTATATGACCTGTTGAGATATTAAAAAAGTCCTAATAATATATTTCTGACTGAATTTCTGAGATAAAAGTTATTATTTACATTCATACTAATGTCCTCATCTTTGTTGTTATTATACAGTGTTTTGGATAATAGCATAGTTGATGAAATCATTGATTTGTGAATTAAGAAGCAAAGCAATAACTTAGTAGTACTAAAAAGAATAAAACAAAATATCCCTAAACATGGACAGTGGAATGAGAACAAGCTACCCACATAGATTAAATAAAGACTTCAGTTTGAAATTTTCCAAAGGTAATCTGGATCAACAGTCACCTGATAAAGGCTGGAGAACACAATGGATGAAAAATTGTGATAATAACAGGACATTAATCTGAATGTAAATAATGTTTCTGATTATCTTGCACACACACACACACACACAAGAGTTGAAAGAATAGAAAATTCTTTCTATGCATGCATTTTTTTATAAAGCTTATCAATATTATAAAAGCTCAATAAAGAAATAATGACCAAAAAAATATTCAAATGTAAATTATTATCAAAGAGGGAGAAAATTTCTTTGGAAACATAACCAGTGTTTATTTGTTACATTTTAAGAACCTTTCTCTATTTAATATAAAAATATACAATTTCTAATTTTTTTTTGTTTATTTTAGGTTTTCGTAACAGCAAACTAGCAAGTTTTTAATCTACCTACAGGGAATTTTATTCAATCACTGATGGAATTCATGAAACTACAGTGAAGTAACAATTGTGTTTACATTGAAAATCACATACAAAACAAACTGAAAAGAGATATTTTGTGCATAAATTGTTGTTGGATTTGAATAATAAAATATCATTGTAACATTGCTCAAAATCTACAGAATTATAAACTAAGGTACACATTTGAAACTAAGAAGGATTATATGTAGAATTCTCCTTTTAATCTGTATTAAACCATTTTTGAAATTTATACGAGGAAATTTTGGCTCATAAGTTTTAATACATGGAAAGCAGCAGCCAACGTATTGGTTGTGGTACAAGTTTATCTGAAAAACCCAATCAGAAATGTGATGTGCAAAGAAGCAGTAGAGGAAAAAAATTTTACTGTAAAAAGTGCAAACATAATTTTTCTGATAAGACTAACTTGGATTATCATTCGACTATACACACCAGTAAAAAACCATTTCACTGTGAGGTTTGTCAGCAGCTATTTTCAAAAAAATCAGATCTCATTACCCACATGCGGACACACACTGTGAAGAAAAAATATCAGTGTGACACTTGTAAATCAAAATTTTTAAACAGTTCACACCTCAAGAGACATATACGTATACATACTGGTGAAAAACCCTTCCAGTGTGATGTTTGTGGGTCAAAATTTTCACAAAATTCCCATCTCAAATCACACATACGAAAACATACTGATGAAAAATCTTTTAATTGTGAAATTTGTCAGATGAAATTTTCAAAAAGCTTAGATCTCAAAAGTCATATGCGAACACATACTTGTGAAAAATCTCTAAAGTGTAATGTTTGTGGGTCAAGATTTTCAAAAATGTCACATCTAAAGCGACACGAAAGAAAACACACGGGTGAAAAACCTTTCAACTGTAACATTTGTTCATCAAAATTTTCAGAAAATTACCAACTCAAAAGACATATGCGAAAACACACAGGTGAAAAACTCTTCCATTGTAACATTTGTGGCTCAAGATTTTTGGAAAAATTATATCTCAAGAGGCATGTGCAAAGACATACTAATGAAAAGCCCTTCACTTGCAACATTTGTAGCTCTAAATTTTCACAAAAAGCTTATCTCAAAAGCCACATGGTAATACATTCTGGAGAAAAACCTTACCAGTGTGAAAAATGTGAATCAAAGTTTTCTCGAAGTCAACATCTCAAAAGACATATGTATGTACACAGTGGAGAAAAATCTTTCCATTGTGATAAATGTGCATCGAAATTCTCAAGTAGTTCAAATCTGAAAGCACACATGCGGACACACACTGGGGAAAAACCGTTCCAGTGTGACATTTGCAAGTCAAAATTCTCAGAAAATTCAAGTCTGAAGAATCATATGCGGATACACACTGGAGAAAAACCCTTCCACTGTGAGGTTTGTGGGTCAAATTTTTCCAAAAACTCTAATTTAAAAAGTCATATGCGAAAACACACTGGTGAAAAACCTTTTCACTGTGACATTTGTCAAGCCAATTTTTCCCAGAGTTCAAGTCTTAAAAGACACACACGAACACACACTGGTGAAAAATCCTTTCATTGTGACATCTGTGGAGGAAATTTTGCTGAAAACTCTACACTCAAAGACCATATGCAAATACACACTGGTGAGAAACCATTCCACTGTGACATTTGTTCATCAAATTTTTCCAGAAAATCAAGTCTTAAAAGCCATATGCGAACACATACTGGTGAGAAACCGTACAGCTGCAATATTTGTGGCTTAGATTTTTCCCACAGTTCAAACTTGAAAAAGCATGAAAGAACACACACTAATGGGAAACTTTTTCACTGTGATATTTGTGGGTCAAACTTTTCAGATAATTCTTATTTCAAGGATCATATGCAAACACACATGGGTGTGAAACCTTTCCACTCTCTTTATCTCTAAGTAACTATGACAGTATTGTCGAGTTTTAATAGACCCTTCTGATGTGAATTTCCTTGAATTCCATCTGTTGTTGCTACCAAGTCCCTCCAAAAGATGATAATGTTTTAACTATTATGTTTCAGCCAGATATCAACATATTAGACTACAGCCTTTGATGTAAATTTTTATCTGAAGTTCTGAGATATTATCATTCAATGATACTTTTGCATTCTTTCTTGTTTACATTATATTTTGGCTGGTGTTTTTCTCAGGATTATATCATATCTAATAATTAGTGTGTGTTCTCTAAGATAACAAAGTCATTGGTAAAAATATAGATATGTTCAATTTCCATGTAAAACATTGGAGACAAGAATAATGTATACTGAATGAAATTGAGAGTTTCACTTAAAATTTACTAAAGTTTACAGGCAATGATATTCATCTTGGAAAGGCTGGATAAGAAAGGTAAAATATTATAATGTAAACAGCAAATATGAAAATCATTGAATGATAACCGGATGTTATAATCAGCGATTACAAAAATTGACTAACAAAAGCATGTTTCCTGTATAAATCCATTTTATTTGTACATTTAGACTTGGCTCTAGTTCTCCATTTATATGAAATATTTAATAAAAGCAAATTGATATATTTGGTTGTCTTTTCATTTATTCCACTGGAACAGATACACATTAAGTTGCTAAATCTGTGCACTTTTGTAAACATGATATGTTTTATGTACTGTGCATATTTTATATTGCACCTTGTTTTTACAGTAGACTCCAGTTTTAAAAAACTTGTTATTTTTTTCAGTGCATTTTAGATGAGACAGATTTAAAACGACATTGATGCTAAGAGAATCTGCTGAGAGAAATAGAAGTTATAACATCAATGCTTTGTTTTCTAATTTGCAGTTTGTTTACTCCACCTGAACTTTTAATACTTTATTGTAACAATGTGTAAACTGAAATAGTCTATTAATTTTTTCCTTCTATCATTTGTTGCTTTCAATCTATTAATAAAATACTTTTGAATTATATAACAGAATTCTCCTTGCAAAGGGAATCATTTTCATATATTTTTCTGCTTAATGATTCTTTTTTTTTAGCTCTTCAACACTCAAAAGGAATTTAATAATAAAAAAATAATGTTAATTTTCTATAGACTTGATAACAAGAACTTTTAACTTTTATTCTCATTTAGTAAATAGGAATATATTTGATTTTTTTGTCTTTATATAATTTGTGCAGCAAATAATATAAAAACAGAAAAATCAGATAAATTCCTATTTACTGAATGATTTATTATTATTAAGGTGGACAGGTGACACTGGTCTTCACCTATCCCCTAAATCTCTTACATGTTGGCTCCATGCATCATACCCTTGTAAACTGCTTCAGCAGGTGGGCTAAATCATGTGAAGGGGTAGTGTTTTCACTGCACTACTGGGTGGATGATCTGCACAAGTGGACAGGAGCTGAACAATGGACTCAACGACCAAGTGCACAGACCAAAGGCGATCTGCATCATATTAGTGGTTTCAGCTGTCGACCAAGGACTTGGAGAGGAGATGGGCGCCGCCATGTTATCTACAAGCCCACCGAAAGGATTATGAAGCAAGAGAAGCAAAATATAACTATGCTGGATCAGTCAAGGCCCGGATTAACAACGACCATGGATCCCATTGATTTCTTCAGGATCGGCATGTTAAGTCGGCTACCTCAAAACATATGATCAAGTTATCAATGGAAAAATTTACAACAGGAACCTGGAACGTCTGCATCCTATATGTCCCAGAAGAACCCAAGAACTTATCCATGAACTGAAACGTTATTGCTGGGACATCATTGGGATGTCTGAAGTCAGAAGGATTGGTTTTGGCAAAACAAACAAGATGGACATAAAATTTGGTTTGGAAGCACCAATATGGAGTGGCATTTATTGAAGGGAAAGAAATTTAGTGTCATCATCTTTAATCCAATTTTTAGAAGACTTATTTCCGTTCATGTATCAGCCAGACGTTACAACATGAGCATCATCATCCAGGCCTATGCTCCAACATTAAAGCACAATGATGAGAAAGTCTAAGAATTATTAGAATTTACCTTGAGAAAAGTCCCCCAGAAAGACATCACCATCATACAAGGGGATTAGAATGCCAACGTAGGACTGTATGCATACACAAACTGGGCAGGAACAGTCGAAAGATTTGGCATTGGGGAGATGAATGATAGAGGTCTCAGACTGCTTGAATTTGCCAGAAGTCATCATTTCACCCTGGCCAGCAGTCTGCACCCTCATAAGCTGTTTCAAAACACAACCTTGCACTCACCTAATGGGAAGATCCATAACCAGATCAATTTTATTTTGGTTCTGCAAGGCTATAAATCCAGCATTAACAAAGCAAACACAAGGGCATTTCCTGGTGTATACATCGGCAGTGATCATGATCTTGCGATGACTATTTAAAAGTTAAGGCTAAGAACTAAGTGCTGTTCAAAGGATTTCCGCATCCACTTTGACCCCTGAGAAACTAAAAGACCCTGAAGTTACTCAACTGTTCCGGACCAAAGTTAGCAGCAAGTTTGCAGCCCTGAACCTCATTAAAAGTGATGTAGACCAGTGCTACTCAAAGTGGTGGTCCATGGACTGGTGCCAGTACATGAACCATAAGCTACTGGTATGCGGCCAGTGTCCAGGCCATGCTAAGGAATCATTTGAAACTTTTTTTTTTTTATTACTATGTCCAATATCAGGAAGTGCACAGTGACATGAGGAGAAAAATGCGGGCAGCTAAAATGGAGTGAATACAAAATAAGTGCAAAATCATTGAGAAGGATATGCTTACTGGCAATAACAAACAGGCTTACAATACTCTCAAATCCCTCACGAAGACCAGCCAACAGAGAGCAACGGTCGTAGAGGGTGAGAATGGTAAATTGCTGACAGTGAGGAGGTACTCCATAGATGGACTCAATACTGTGATGGTTTATCCAGATGTCTCCATATTGCAAAGTGACCAGCACTCCACAGAAGAGGAGGAGACCAGTCCATTAATAGTGATGGAAGAAGCTGAGTTGGCATTAAAGAGCTTGAAACCTGGCAAGTCACCTGGAGGGGATAATATCCCCTCTAAGCTGATAAAACATGGAGGTGAAGAAACCATCAAATTCATAACAGCACTATGCCAGAAGATTTGGGAACAAAAGAAAGTGACCTAACAAGTGGACTCAGTCATTGGTAATACCCCTGCCAATGAAAGCGAGCCTCTGGCAGTGTCGAAATTATAGGACAATAAGCTTGATCGGTCATCCCTGTGAAGTCCTGCTCCATACTGTTTGAAATCCAAAGCTGAAGAACTTCTATCAGAGGAACAAGCAGGTTTTAGTAGATGAAGTACAATGAAACGTCTTCAATTGTAGGATCCTCATAGAGAAACACCTGTGACATCAGAAGGACGTGTTCCACAACTTTGTTGATTTCAAGAAAACATTTGATCATATATGGCATGGCGGACTTTGGCAAATCCTTAGGGAATTCAATGTAGATAACAGAATTATCCAAGTCATCTAGGCTCTATATCAAGACGCCACCAGTGCAATTCTTCTGGGAAAACAAATATGAGGATTCTTCCAGACAACTGTCAGCATGAGACAGGGATGTGTACTTTCACCCACATTGTTCAACCCAATTCTAGAGAGAATCGTTCAAGAAACCTTGAGTGACCATTATCCTTCAATCTCAATGGCAGACCCATCTCTAACTTACGTTTTGCAGATGGTATTGACCTCGTAACAGGTAGTAACAGTGATCTCCAGGACTTGACCAACAAAATTTTTGAAAGAGCAGGAAAAAAAAAAATAGCTTTTTAATATGGCAAAAAATATTTCAAAATCATATTCACTGGAAAATATTTTTTAAATATGGCAAAAAAATTTTTTTTACATATTTAAAATATTGTTTGTTTAAAGAAAGCTGAAATATAAATAAGCACACCCAAAATCTCAAAAGTAGAGAGAGAGAGAGAGAGAGAGAGAAAAAAAAAAAAAAAAAAGAGCTTAAATCATTATACACACCATTTTCTTCTCTCTCCCCTTCCTACATGATAATAAATTTATATTTTTCTTTCCCTCACTCTCTATATATGACTTTGTGTGCATGGTGGTAAGCAAGCAAGCAAAGTTTACAGAGTTTTAGTATTATAAAGATATTGAATTTTGTACCTCACTAATAACTAAATTATTTAATTATTGCTGTAAGCTTTGAGTAGTTTCTTATGTATGAAGTTTTGCTTTACTTTCTTTGCATTGTTCTGATTAAATCTTTCTTCTTACAACAACAAAAACTCTATCCTTTTATTGTCTGTATTTCTGTTTAGGATTTCTATAAGCTCAGTTAGTTCTGTATTTTAATTATTGTATTCAGACTTGTTGGAATCTTAAAATATAAGATCCTATATAACTATATTTCTGGTGTAGCTTTCACTAATATCAATGCAAATTTACATATAAGGTACTGCTCTCTAGGATGAAGTCATTGAAATGTACATTCACATTAATTTTGCTGTACTGCATCAACGTGGATATTACAACTGACAACACCATATGTATTGCAGCTGATATTATTGGGGTTTTGTTTATTCTGATATCAAGTCTAACAAAATATTTCAAGCTCCGGCAACTATCATTCATTATACCTACCATGTTTATAATCTGTCAAAGATGGAGAAACCTACAAAATGAACACTACTTAACAATTAAGCAGCCCATTCTTGTAAGATAAGAATATTTACTCAGTTTCATAGAATGTTAAAATATCTTGAATTTGATTTTGGTCATTAGAAATGAATATGCAAGATGTCATTTTGTTTTTTACATTTGAAAGGTGTTTATATTGAATGTCACTTTACTCTGAAATATAAACAGAAATGATGTTAAATAAAAGAGAAATTTGATTGACTATTATATAAGGTGTCTGCATTCTAATAAAGAGTCAGTAAGTTGTCAAAGTTGTATGGATGATAGTGTTAAAATTTTATTCTATGCTAGTGATTAATATGAAAATGACCCAATTTCTGTTTGTTACCATAACACAACAAAAATGACACATTTGAGCCTAATTTATTGTTAAAACATGAGAATAATTTTTCAGTCTAATTGGGTTTCTAAGCAGCTTTTTAAATAGTACTATAGACCACCTTTGTGTTTACTGTTTACATTTAGTTTCATGAAGAACTTGTGAAAGTAGAGATATTTTAAAAATACATTTATTTGTGGTTATTGAAGTTGCTTTCAACATTAAAAAAATCATCTGAAGAAAGTTGAACAATAAGAGCTTGGAATGTCAAAATTTGGACTTGGGATTCGATACAATAAAATATTGTGGGGCTGCACGTAATTCGGCCATTTAGAATAATCAATTTTCATTGAAAGAATGAAATTCAGTAGAAAAGACAATGTAGTTGCAACAAATCCAATCTATTGGTCATAGATCGGAAATTAACGTCTTTTTGTTTGGGTTAATAAAATTCTGAAATAAAATATAAATTCTCTTTGTGTATGTATGTGAGAAATAATGAAATATTGTTATATGTGTGTTTGTGTGACAAAGTCAACACATGTGCATGGTTCATAGTAAAGAGAATACGAGAGATAGAATTTGTTTCTCACTGTGGATGGTGTTGCCGTAGTCTGAAGCAGTCTCTTTGAAGTTTGTCAGTGCTGTCGCTTTTAGCATGAGATCGTGAAGTTCACAAGTGAGAGTAGCATGGACCTTGATGACAGCTGTGCGTATCCTGTTTGGAGCCAGATTTTATGTTTTATACACTTCCTACACAATAGTAAATTTACATCTTTCTTTTCCCCACTCTCTATATATGACTTCTGGCAAACACACAAGATACAAAGTTCACAGAGTTTTATATAGTAATAAGATAAAGGAGATAAATCCAAGTGTATTAACTGCTAATTTTACTTTAAAAAATAAGAGGGATAAGCAGGTAAGAATTTTTGACATGTCTGTACACTACTCCATCAACTATAATAGTGAAGATACTATAATAATAATAAAGCTGAGTGATATTTAGTATTTGAAAATATGAAATTGATGAGCAATAGATACCAAAGGCAGCATTTAAATGAATAAATATTGGCTTCATTGCTGGTTAAAACAACACACTTTTGTTTTTCATATTTTATAAAAAAAAGATTACATAAAATAATATTGATATATGCAAATTTATTAGAAACTTACATCACAAATTCAAATCCACATTGAGGAATTTTGTAGATGGTGATAATTCATTTTTATGATGAGATATATTATGTCCTATTATTAGCACTCATAACCCTGAATTTACTACAAATCCAAGCTTAACTTTCTCTGAAATTGACTTTTTTTTTCTCTAAATGTTTTCAAATGCAATTTTTATTGTTTACAGATAAACAACCTTCCACAAATATCTTCCTTTCTATAGAGTGTATACAATTTTTATATAAGAATGTTTCACTTTGACAATAAAATATATTTTTATACATCCACCTCAAGTGTCAGTTTCCTTCCACAACCTTTTGTTTCTACCTACAGTATAACAACATTGTATTAGGTGTTATAATTATTATAGAGATTAATTAAAGATATACAGAGGTTATATTCAAATATTATGCAATTTTATTTAGGGCACTTGAGCATCCTTGGATTTTAGCCATATCTTAGTAGATTTTCAGTTAATTTCTAAAACCTGTTTTTCCATATGAGATAATGACTGATGATTTGAATAAAAAAAACAAAAAGCTTTTTGATAAGATTTTTCTTTTTGAAATAACTAATTTCTCTCCATTTTTGTCTACCGGTTTGCACATTCAAGAAAACTTGAGAAAATATGCCATCTGGCAAGATTTGAACTGGCATCCTCTGAAATAAAAATGATTGTGTTACTCTGCAAAAGGTTTTTGTTCTGGGAGAACTATTGTGTACAGATGAGATTATCCTCTTTTCAGATGAAACTGTGTTGAATTAACTTTCTGTAGTCAACAAACTTTAGGATTCATAAGGTTATTTAATTTTTCTGGAGAATTTGCCTGGAAGAACAAGCTAAAGACTGTGATAAGTCAGCCTGCATAATTCTGAAACAGAAAATGGTGTCTACTTGATGCAAGAATGCACAACTCCATATCACACTGTTAAAAAAATCTTAAATTTAAGAACCTAATAATATTTGATTTATTAATCTTCTTTCTTTACTTTTACAATTTAAAAGCTAAAATATTTTAGTTTGTGTATATAATTTAATATTAAAGCAAAAATAAGCATAAAAACTGCCCTTAAAAATACATACATTTAAAAATAATGGACCTTCATATACTAGTTAAATAACCTCAAATATAAATAAAGAACTAACTTCCAACAAGAGTTGAACTTGAACTCAAATCTTATTGGAAGCAAACACTTCATTTCCGACTTAATTCAATTCCCCTTATGCAGGTGAACATTATTATTGTGAGAGAAAGCTTTGATTTTTTTTACAGCTTATCAACCATTTCCAGTTTATTTAAAGCCAGAAAATATTTTCAGATTATAAAAAGATTTTGGGGAGATAATGATTTACTGATACAAGTCCTACTAATTAAGCCCTAGCTGGGAGATTCATACTTTTCCAAGGGTATTTGCACATAAGGTAACATAACAAATCTGACTGCAGCTGGAACTCAGTTCTCTGATTTCCAATTCTGAGCTGATATCCATTACACCAACTGCACACCCAAGCTTAAAGCACCTGGTATTTCCAAGCAATCACCCATCTAGGTACTGATGTTGCTTAACAAGATATGGCCTTAGCCTGTGTTAGAAAACAATAATATTGAATAAAACTAATAATAATAACTATCATAGCCAAAGAAGTTTCCAAACTTTGACGCTAAGAAGGCTACCTGTCCAGATAAAATCCTGGTGGTTGTAATTAAGAACATTAGCCCAGAGTTATCTCCAATGTTGGCAAAATTATTAAACCACTGACTGAAGGAGAAATACTTTCCAAGTCTATATAAGGTGTTCAGTGTATTTCAAGAATACAGGTGAGTGCAATATCAACCCTTCAGTCTTCTTAGTGCTATTGGTAAACTCTTTGAAGCTATCTTGAACAAGAAGGTTGTTGATTACCTCAACAAGGACAACCTCCTGAGTGACAAACAATATGGATTTCATTCTGCTAGGTCCACTGCTGATATCCTGTCATTACTCACAGAATCAGTAAGGCATTAGACAATAAATACATTAAGAAGATTGCCTTAGATATATCGAAGTGGTGGTTGCTAAACAAGCTCTCCAGTTATGGAATTACTGGGAGAGTTAAAGATCTCTCTAAGAGCATATTCTGATCTTTTGTGAATATCTATGCAGATAATAAAACAGTGTATAGGTGCATCTCCAAAAATCTAGATGACTAGAGCATGGAAGCTGATCTCTCCTCTCAATGGAGAAAAAACTGGTTGGTCACATTCAATATCTCAAAAAAAACAAACTAGTAGTAATATTTCATCATCACCAAGCAGGCCCTGAATTTTTGACTATCACAATGAATGGGTGTTCTCTCAAGGAGGTGCCTTGCCTTGAACATCTATTGGCACTTAAGCTCACCCCAGTCCTTAAGAGGAATGCCTATATATAATACATCCCTAAAGATGCTGGAAAAATCGTTGGTTCCCTGTACTGCGGTAGTAAGTACCTAACTTCTGCTGGGCTCTACCTTTACAAGAGCTATAAGTCTACCATTCGACCTTGCATGGAGTATTGCTGCCATTTATGGTCTGGGGCCCCTGCATGTTGCCTCGGGGTTCTTGATAAGATCCAGAGACAGATATGCAATGTGATTGGCCCTGATCTGTCATCTCGTCTGCAGTCGCTCTCTCACAGACGCAATGTTGCATCACTCTGCCTTTTCTACAAGTACTTCCACGGTAATTGCTCTGAGGAGTTGCTTTCGCTTGTCCCTAAGCCTCGTGAATTTAAGCGTCCTACGAGGCTGGCATCCCGTTCCCACCCCTTCACCGTTGAAACTGTTAGGTGTAGACGTCTTTTCTACTCCAATAGCTTCATGTCACGCACATCTCGCCTATGGAACTCCCTTCCCTATTACTGTTTCCCTGACAAATACAATCTCCAACGGTTTAAGTGTAGCGTCAATCGTCATCTCCAATTGCCTTGATCTATCCACTTCCTGACATCTTTCATTCCTATCTGCTCTCGCTCTATATCTCCCGTAACCCCCCTACCTCGATCGACCCTCCGTCCTTCTCTTTCTCCACATCCCTTCCTTTACCACTCCTATCTGCTCTTCCTCCAACCCTTCTGTAAGCCCTTGCGTGATAGTGGCCACCGGCCTTGCTTGGGGTGATACGCTTAAAAAAAAAAAAAAGACCAAAAATGGGGTACTGCTGCCATATCTACGCTGGAGCTATCCAATCCTCACTTTCTAGTCTTGATAGAGTTTAAAAGTGCCTATGCGGTCTTGTAGGTGATGAATTATTTTCTCCTCTACAATCCCTTTCCAATGAACAAAACATTGCAAGCCACTTGCTACTCTATTGCTATTGCCATGGAAAATGTTCTTTCACTGGCTACATTCCTGAGTTCTGTCAACTCTAACCCTCACAGAAGACCTGCCATGCTATATATACTGAGGCGAACCACCATCATTCCTTTCATATTCCATTAGTAAGAAGTAAGTTCCACTTGAACAGCTTCTTCCCACAAACCACTATTTTGTGGAGCTGACTCCCAAGAGGATACTTTCCCAATCACTACAATCTTAACCTCTTCAAGTCTAGGTTTAACTGCTATCTTACATTTTACTGTAAAATTACTTATAAAACAAAGAACTGGGTCAAGTTATTCATTTCAGATGAGTTATGTTGAGGTCCAAGATAGATCTGTCTCAATAAATTATGTAAATTTATTTAAGCCCCTACCCTAATCTAATTTCAAACTTGAAAAATATAGAAAATAGCCTGGAAATATCAACAAAAGTATTTGATTGAAAGGAATCCTTTGGAAGAATTACATATTCACTTAAGTCAGCATGTTGAAATTGCAAATGATTAAAGAAATGACTTCACTTAAAATGAGATAAAAATGGTATCCCAATTTGAGTAAAGAGTTATAGAATTATGCTATGTCCATTTGAGTAATATAAAAAAAGATGTCAATTTCATCATGTGAATAAAAAGATAGACAACCAGAAACAAAAAAAAAAAAGGGATTCTTGGCACTGGTTGACATTTGACTTTTAAAAAGCAACTACCGTTATATACAATTGAAAGTTATTTAAGAAATAAAAGGAAAAAGTGCTCTTGACTAAGATACATGAAACATGCTTTTTGCAACTTATAAAACATAGGTTTAAACAGAATAGCCTTATTCATGCTACAATTGTATTGTGTCATGAATATTACGAGAGAAAAAACTGAAGCATGAAATACTATAAAAAAGAACAAAGAAAACAGCTTCAAATTAAATAATATGAACAAAACTTTTACTGTTTCATTTATGACGTAAGAATTTTTAAAATGAGGAATTATTATTATTATTCTTAATGCCTTACTGGTTAAACCCATGATCGTAGGTTAAAGTGTCATGCCTGGTTCCCAAACAGTTATGCGTTAAATCCTTGGGGTTGATAGTGCTGACAAATCATATACAGTGATTCAGTGAAAGAAATGGACAAAAGACACAAAGGTTTAGGGAAAATTCACTGATATGACATATCCTCTAAGCATGCTTAGAGGATAAGAACAATCTGCCCTCATGGACTGAATAAAGGGGTTGGTTGAATAATTCTGGGAAGGTTAGCAAATATGACAACAGACACCTGAAGAAGGCCAAAGGGTAGAACAGCTGAAACATTGTTGAGTATAACAACTACGGTAAGTGTGTTGGTCTTGATAGAAAAGCATATTTTAGCTTTATGCTTTAATATGTTTGTCAAATCATAATCATCAATATTACAAAAGGAAAATCCCTATTGTTAGAAATGTTGGCTCCGAAAGTAATTATGTTGATTTGCTCGGATCAGAAATGGAGAATATGAAGCTGAAATGGACCAACATGAGATTGTCAAAGAAAAACATTTTAGTTTCTGTTTGAATTTCTGGGATGAAGAGTTATTATTTACATATACGAAGGGAAAAAAGGTGGTCACCAACTGCTGTATAATGAATTAAAAATACTAGACAGAGAAGAACACAGGAAAATCAGACGTTTGAAGAAATCACTGCATATGCTAGTCTAAGAGGGCCTCTTCAGTAGACCTAGCATAGAAATAAATACCATATGTGAGCTGTGAATAAAGAATGGTAAACAACAGCAGAGAGAGCCAAGCTTTACAGCAAAATTTCAGCAGCATAGGAAAGAGAAGTAGTAGCAAAAGTCAAGCCTGATAGCAAGGCAGCAGCAGATAGGCAATAAGAGTAGTGTAACCTTGGTTCTCAAATGAATCACATGTCGAACAAATCAGTTTTTGAACAGAATATTCAGGATGAAAATACCTCCGTTATCAAACAGAATTTCAGTTCTCAAACAACATTGCTGAACCGAGTTAACCTGAACAGAATCATTTCTTAGTTGACCGCCATATTGTACACATTCATGTGTTGTGCTGTGCTTTTCTAATTTTATTGTACTGTGCCTTTTTTTACTCTTCATTAGTCCTCACTCATGGCTCGAATTAAAGCTGGCAGTGATACTGGTAAAGGAAAAAGAAAAGTTAAGAGAAAAACAACTGCTGATGATATTGTCTCTTTCTACTTAGTTTCATATGGCAAAATCAATGATCTATATACTGTTCTTATAAATAAAGAGACGATCATGTCTTTGCTTCTCTTTTCCAAACAATAACATCTTTTTACTTCCCCTTCCACTATCAACTCTCCTACTTACAGGTAAGGTAAAATTGAAGTGTTTGCCTATATTTTATCTGCTTAGTATAGGGTTTATTTATTTTTTATTAGATTTAATGATTATCATTAGTGTTGTGTATAAACCTGTGCACAAAGTACCGTTGTTAAAGTTTAAATAAGCAATCATCTTGGGAGCAGGAACAGATTAATCCATTTTACATTGATTCCTATTGGAACAATAGTTTTGGTTTACGAACATTTCGGGTTACAAACAGGCTTTAGGAACAAATTTGTGAACCGGGGTTCCACTGTATTAGGTTTAAGGCTCAAAGTTCTCGTTCTTTCAGGCTAGAGGATTAAAGGATTTGATCATGAATTTGATGGCATAGAAATTGTGAGTTCAATCCCTCGGCCAGGTAGTAGAGATTCAGACTCGATGCAAACAATAACTGGGCAGCTCTAAAAAAAAAAAAAAATGAGATGAAATGAGCACAATGATTGAAGCCCAGTAATAATGAAGATGAAGGTATTAGTTTCACTGTAAACAATAATTTCTATTGCAGCAGGAAATTTTCTCTAACATGATCCATGCATTAGAGGACAAAGACTATCACTTTCAAAAGAGACTAATGCTATTTTCCTTTTTTAAAGTTCAGATTTGCCTTGTCTGAAGGCCTTTTTACATTTCATACATGGTATATGTAGAACAGTGAAAGCAACACAATAAAAAATACATTTCAAAGAGCAATGAATGCCACAATGATAACCAACTAAAAAACAAGGAAATGTGGAATGCATTAATACTGTGTAAACTACCATATTTGACAAGATACAAGACTATTCCCTATTTGTATTTCATATTACAATATTATGAAGTTAGGCTAAGTAAAAGTATTGGTCATCGACGGTGTCTTCTAGATTCCCCAATTTTGCATATAAAACCTAGGAGATACATTTTAGTCCATTTTTGGAAAAAAAAAAGAAAGATATCTTATATGCCATTGTATCATTTTGTAAAATAACCTCAAAATGTTAAGTAGAAATGATACAAAAACCAAGTTCAAGAAAGAGGCAACAGAAGTTGTTTAAGAAGTATACAGTATTTATTTTCACTATTAGGTTGTATACTTATATTCTTACAAATGCAGTATAGTGAACATTTTTATCTTATTTTTACTACAGATTATAAATCTATGTAAAAAGTGGATAACGGTACAGACAGTTCACATATCGAGATTAATCACTAAACTATCAACAAAATTCTTTATTAAGGCTATTGTTAAACTGGTGTATTCGTTTTCTCCACACTGAAACCTAGTTTCTAGAAAATTGTCTCAAGGTAAGCAATTCAATGCAGTTTGTTTGTTTTGGTTTTACGGCATATCAACCTCAATGGGTTATTTAATGCCGACAAAATTTTTATTGTTGGTAATATTATATTTTTTTAAATCTATTTCTGGTAAAATCTTTCTTTTAAAAATTCCATTTCTGGTAATAATTGTCTTTCAAATATGTATTGCTGGTAATATTTTTCTTTTTTTCAAAAAATGTATATTGTTTTTCAAAAATGCATTGCTGACAACATTTGTTTTTCAAAAATGCATTGCTGACAACATTTGTTTTTCAAAAATGCATTGCTGACAACATTTGTTTTTCAAAAATGCATTTTTGGCAACATTTGTTTTTCAAAAATTCATGGCTGGCAACATTTGGTTTTCAAAAATGTATTGCTGGCAACATTTGGTTTTCAAAAATGTATTGATGGTAATAATTTTTTACAAAGAATTTCTGGTATTAAAACCTATTTTTACACTTTCATAGTGTTTTGACCCCAGTTACAATTCTATTGAATAAGGTTTTGTTAAAAAACGTATAGCTGGTAATATTTTTCTTTTTTTAAATGTATAGCTGGAAATATTATTTTTCAAATGTGTATAGCTGGTAATATTTTTCAAAAACGTATAGCTGGTAATATTATTTTTTCAAAAACATATAGCTGGTAATATTATTTTTTCAAAAACGTATAGCTGGTAATATCATTTTTCAAAAAAGCACTGCTGGCAACATTATTCTTTCAAAAACGTATAGCTGGTAATACTATTTTTCCAAAAACGTATAGCCGGCAACCTTATTTTTTCAAAAACAACCTTTCTGTTGGATGTAGTTTATCGTCATACCCAGGACTCGGATGTAGTTTATTGCCGTACCCAGGACGTGGATGCAGTTTATCGCTGTACCCAGGGCACGGATGCAGTTTACCATCATACCCATGGACTCGGATGTAGTTTATCGTCATACCCAGGGCGCGGATGTAGTTTATCGCCGTACCCAGGACGCGGATGCAGTTTATCGCTGTACCCAGGGCACGGATGCAGTTTACCGTCATACCCATGGATGCGGATGTAGTTTAGCGTCATACCCATGGACTCAGATGTAGTTTATCGTCATACCCAGGATGTGGTATAGTCTGGGAGTTCACTATTCGCCCATAGCTGGGACCCTGACAGATGCTACCACCCCGGGTCAGGGTGGATCTGGGAACACCAGCAATTAAGAGGTGGTTCCACACTCCTCAAAACCTCCTGATCAGAGGCCTTGCTGTTGGATGCAGTTTAACATCATACCCAGGATGCAATTCAATGTAGATCTACTCAAACATACCATGTAATGCACAAAGCATTAAAGGAATTATGGCAAGAAATTTAAAGACATAATTCATTCTGCATCTTTTTGATCCCTCTATGTTATGGACTTGTATTTGTGAAAATAACTTACAAAAACCTTTTGAAAATTTAAAGAAAACTTAATGAGAATAAACACAAAATAAACATATGTTTTATAACATTGTCTTGAGAATAAATAACATTAATATAGAATTGAAAGTTAAAATAAAAATAGATTAAATACAAAAGTATAGAAAACAAAGGAGAATCCATTTTGATAATGTTTCATAAATTTTCAGAGGATTGGGAGCTTTTTGGTTCAAAAGCATTTCAAGTCAGATGTTATCATTTAGTCTGTTAAAAATAAAACCCTTTATCATCAAAGATTTTTTATTTCATTTGCACTATACTTTGCATAGAGTGAATCATTTTATAAAGTAACATTGAATAATCAATATTAATTCTCTCTGAAAGAGTTGTTCTATTTTTCTAAGTTTCATAAAAAATATAAAATCCCAAATGAGTGTTTTTCATATTTTCATTGTTTCTTATACTGAAATATTCCAAAGATGTTAAACTAGTTTCACAATGAATAACTCTTTCTCAAATGTGTGAGTGCATGTTTTTTAAGACTTGAACTTTGTGTAAATTCTGATCCACAAATATTACAATGAAAAGGCTTTTCACCAGTGTGTATTCGCATGTGTGTTTTAAGGTTTGAACATCTTGAAAATCTTGATTCACAAACATTACACTGGAAGGGTTTTTCACCAGTGTGTGTCCTCATGTGCATCTTGAGATTTGAACTACTTGAAAATCTTGATTCACAACTATCACAGTGAAAAGATTTTTCACCAGTATGTGTTACCACATGTCTCTTGAGATATTTACTTTGTGAAAATTTTGCTCCACAGATCTCACATAGATGTGATTTTTCTGTGGTGTGTGTTTTCATGTGGCTTTGAAGATATGCTTTCTGGGCAAATTCTAACCCACAACTGTCACAGTGGAAGGGCTTTTCACCTGTATGGCTTTGCATATGTCTCTTGAGTTGGTAATTTTCTGAAAAGTTTGATCCACAAGTGTCACAGTGGAAAGGTTTTTCACCAGTGTGTTTTCGCACATGCCTTTGAAGGCGTGAATTCTTTGAAAATTTTAACCCACAAATCTCACAAGAGAAAGGTTTATCTCCAGTATGGATTTGCACATGACTTTTAAGATCTGAACTTTTAGAAAATTTTGACTCACAAATTTCACAGCTGAAAGGTTTTTCATTTGTGTGCTTTCGCATATGTGACTTGAGGTGAGAATTCTGTGAAAATTTAGATCCACAGATTTCACAGTGGAAAGGTTTTTCACCTGTGTGTATTCGCATATGTCTTTTCAGATGTGAACTGTTTAAAAATTTTGACTTACAAACATCACACTGATAAGACTTTTGGCATTTAGAATGTGTTCGGATATGTATTTTAAGATTTGATTTTTTTGAAAACATTAACTTACAAATCTCACAATGGAATGTTTTTTTGCTGGTGTGTATACTTATGTGATATTCCAAGTTGATCTTATCAGAAAAATTATATTTGCATTTTTCACAATAAAAGGGTTTCTTTTTAGTATGCAATGTTACATCCATTTTTTGTTGGGAACATCCAGGATCATCAGAAGCATGATTTGTAGATTCAGAGTTTGTGCCAGTCATTTTTTCCATGTCTTGATAACTATTGTAATTCTTAATCTAGAATTTTAAATTGTAAATGTTTTATTCTTCACAGTATAATATTGTATTACCATAAATGATTCTTCCTTATGGCATGTTTTCTAATGTTTTATGATATGGATCTAAAATTTAGCCTTATTGTAAGAGAAACTCCTTTTGAGTCTTTCAACAACTGATGTTTCATTGGTAATTTCTTTCTGATCTTATGTATAGATTCACAAGGCTTACGGTTTTCTTCAGAAGGTAAAACCTGGAAGTAAACAAAAAATGCTGCATTAAAATTACAGCATAATCTTGAATTGAAATGTTTTGGGGAAAAGAACACACATTTGACATTTTCAAACTAGAATTAAAAAAAAATGAAAACAGACGTTGATATTCTGTAACTGAAGAATTAGAATAATTTCTTTCAAAGAATAATGAAAGATTTGTCAATATGAACGAATTTATGGATTTTTTTTTACTGATAAGAAAAAAAATTCCAATCAGTTAACTTTAAATTCGGTTTTACTTTTAAATACAGCAAAAAAGTATTTTGATTATTTGGAAATATTAAATTTTAATCTAATAGCTTGGAAAATTCATTCAAAAATCAAAATTAATTTGATTTTTGAAGAAAAATAGCGACAGATGGAAATAAGCAGACAGGTTAGAATAAAACGGAAAATAAAATAGCATGCCAAGAATAATAGCACGTAGGCTAAAAAAAATAAAAATCTAAATTTTAATAGCCAGACAGAGTCTATCTATTTTGAAAGTGAGATGTGTATGTTTGGAACAATTAATGAGCAGGTTAAAAAAAAAAAAGGTTGTCTTTTAAAGGGAAGTAACTCATGTAGATCATAATCGTAATGTTTATTTTTTAGTGTAGCACCGGCATCACCTTTTCTTTTAAAAAAGCTATCAATAATTTTGAGAAAATGATAAATTTTAACTAGTTAAACGTACAGTATTTATTATATTAAACATTGAATGAATTCTATCAATTGAACTTAAAAAATCAATATATAAGTTAAAACTAAAATTATAAAAACTTTTCTTAGAACGCACGTCTTGATCATCAGTGGCAAATAAATATGGTCTCTTTTTCTGTTTTAATTTAAATTTCATAACTGTAAGAAAAGAAAAGAAAAAAAAAAGAACAGAAAGAAACCTCATCATCACTTACTGTCTTGGAGATTTTTTTTATCGCCATCCGTTCACAGACTTGCTCACTTGCATTAAACAGAAACTAAATTGAACAGAACATTCTTGTCAAATTTAAAATATGTAAAGAAAAACAGTTGTAACAATGCATCTTCCTCTTAGTAACCAAACGCGTTTAGAATAAGGGCGTACTTAATAAAGATGTAAATAACATTTCAGGATTTTTCTAATTTTTTTTTTTTTTTTTTTTTGTGAGAGCGAAAAGAAATCGGTCAGTAGGAAATCCGGTGTATAATGATACTGGTTCCGTCTAAACTTTTTTTCCTGAACACATATTTTTACTAATTTATTTTCAGAAAAAAGTTAAGGCACTACTAAAAACAGAAAAACATTAAGTGAAATTTAGTATTCAAAATCAAGCCACAGTCTAGATTCGAACAATTGAAGTGACTGAGATATTTACGTCGCTATGCCACGGAACTCAATATCAAATGGGTGGGGCAAATAAGCAAATGACTGAAAAAAAATAAAACATGCGTCCGCACGAGCATCGTTTACAGAAAAAGAAAGTCTGCCAGAAACACACACACAAAAATGATTTTTTTAGAAGTTAAAGGAAATTAAATTTGTAGTCTTAAAAGACTACAAATTAAATTTCCTTTAACTTCTTAATTAACGTTAGTGTGGAATCTTCCACGACAGCCAGTCTACCCTCCGCTGGAAATGCACTCTTCTTGCATCCATTGGTCGATTACCGTAAATCCGGCTTGCTGATTGGTCAGCTTCGACCAATCAGATCGCTCCCACGCGCACGATCATTTTGCGCGCCATTCTTACCGGAGCTGATGCGACGTTATAAAAACCGGAAGAACACCAGAAACAAACTTTGTTTACCTAAAGTGAACAGAACATTCACTACTAAATAAGTAAAGAACTTTACGACACTTACGCAAGTACAATCTACTACTTCTTCGTTATGAGCTTAGGTACAAATATATCAAGTTAAGGGTACGCAACTTCAGTTGTCCTAAACCAATCTAACACTACTTCTAATATTGAACATTCGGCAACATAAAAAATATTATTGTAAAAATATTGTTCAGTTGTATATAAATGTTTGTATTATTTCAATTTATTCTTTGCCTTGTTTGTTTCATATTTTTGAACTTTAATATTGTTGAGGATGAATGTAAAGAACACACCAGTCTAACAATCTAAAAACCTTCTGATATCACTTAACACATTCTACTCGTCCCCAACATTAACATTAATTTAAATTAAAAAATCTTTTGTGTTTTTATAGAAAAAAGACATTTGGAAGGTGTAAAAAAAAAAAAAAAAAAAGTTTTCGACTGATTTGTGAATGAAAAATATAAATAAATTTTCTTTATTGTGGCTAGAGAGAGAGACGATCCATACATTTTTAAGTTTGTATCAAACTTAAACTAAGTAGAAAGAAAAGGAAAATATTGTAGAACCAACAAAAAAGATGGTACATGTGTCAAAATTGACCTGAAGTTGGAGATGCCGAGGTGCGAAGGAAAACTACACCTTCGCAACCCACTCCCAACTTGGGTCTGGTAACAGAAACAATTAACAACCAACGTCTGTGGTTGCAAAGAAAAAAGTGAGGAGGAGGCATCTTATAATATTGTAACTGCCTCCACTCCCTCCCAGTAGGAGACTATAAAGAAGGGTGTGGACGTGGCACTCGCGCCTTATGAGACAAGTCGCGGGGCCAGTCCCCATCCTGCTGCAACCTTAGGTAAGTTACCCCCCCCCACCTCTTCCTCTTTCTTTTTCCACACATGCCAAGATGAAAAATGAAATGTACTTAAAAATACTTAAATTGAATTAAAATATTTTTCTTTCATTACTTACCAATTAAGTGAGATATGAAGTATCCTGTGGTAGTGTTTTCTACAGTATCTAAAAAGATCGCCACAAGAACTTTTTCTCCTTCAAATGGACAAATCCATTACATAGTCCCTAAAGTAGACTGTATTTTGAACAGTATTACAAAAATCAAACAAGTATCCGATCCCAAATATAAACCGTTTTATCACAACATAGTGAATAAATGTTATATCTCTAATAATGCTGCTTTAAAATACCAGCTTATTTTTATTATCAAATCAAAATGCATCCAGGATATTTCAAGAACAGCACAAACATCAAACACTAATTAAAACTTATACTGAACAAAGAAAATCTTTCTTGTTAGGAAATAATCATTATACATTGCACTATGGATTTTTGTTTATTAATCCAACAGATATTACTTTAAAAATTTTCATTTTTAGTGGATACTCATATTTGAGTAAACTCCCTGTTTAATTAAAATGATATATTTATTTATTTTTGTTAATATTTGAGAAAATCTTTGAGAAAAATATGGGCTCTCTGGCAGGAGATATATTTTTCTAATAAGATTTCTTAAATATTCAGGTTGGTCAACGAAAATAAATAAATATACTCACTGTTTAATTAAATAAACAGAGTGTCTACTCAAATATGACTATCCATTAAGAATAATGTTAAATAACACATTGCACTATGTATATGCAGATCCATATTTGATAGTACATCCAACTCCAAGTATTAAATTGTCTATCAAGATGATAAAATTTACATACTATTGATTATGACTGGACAAAACTTTATATAAAAAGTATAATAAAAAAGGCACATTATCTACTGCCAACAATAAAAATGAAAAATACATCAACACATGAAATCTCCACAACAAACTTCCAAAATACTTTCGGTAAGATTTCAAACAGTTCATATCAATATAGTTGGTCCTCAACTGCGAACACATCACCCAAATAATTCATATATCAATCCATGTAGTAGGTACTAAAAAAAAAAGAAAAGCAATACCTAAGGTTTAAAAATAAAATGCATTTTAAAGGTGACAAATCTTGAAGCTTTTTTAGTTTAGGTTCAATTCCATGTTAATAGATGAAATTTAATATTTTTAATAAGCAAAATACTTTGCCATATATCATTTTTTATTAGTCAGTAATACGAAATAGTTAAAAATGATAGTAAAAAAGATAAATAACCAAATAAATATTATAATCATCTAAGTTAGTCTTATTCACATACTTTTTAGAGAAGTGTATTTTAAAGAAAACCAAACAGTTTATGAAAAATTGTTATATTTGTCCGTAAAAAAATTCTGTTTTTAGAACTGGCTGTAAAAGAACTACCAAAAATATTTTGCTCAAGATGGATTGTTTTGAATTCATTTAAAAAAATCTTTTGAAATATATACTATTTATATTTATCCAATCAAAAGTGTGGGCTTATACCTACATAAATTTGAAGTTATGACTCACTGGAGCCCCTTCAACTGTTATATAGGTTGTGGCAGAAAATACATAATAGTAAGACATTAGTGGCAATGGTGTCTTCATCTGGCCAATGTCTTACCATTATTTGGGAGGTATTTCTGCCACACCCTGTATAAGAGAAGAGCTAGCAGATAATCTTGAGAGGGTAATCAAATTTTCAAAGAAAGTAAGTAATATATTTTTTCAGCCTGAAGGCACTGTAATTGTCAAGGAAGAAGTAACTGAATTTTTTGACCAAGACAGAAGACAGTGGCATGGAAATTTTGAACTGAAGGTAGCATAAGGACCCAGAAGGGAAAACAATTTTTGGCTGCCACCTGGGAAGCATACATAAAAAGAAACTGAAACCTGTGAATAGAACTGTGTTATATAAAAGATCAATTGTAAAAAGCCCCTGTGGCACTAGTGGTTTGAATTTACCAAAGCTCCCTTCATTCTGGGATTTTTTCATCTTTCTTTTAGGTGGATGAACCTTTTTTTTTTTTTTTTTTTTTTTAGTTTATTCAGAGTTTCGTATTACCTTAATTTGAAGATTGTTTTGTAAATCTTTTATGTATTCTTTGATTTGTCATCTATGTCAGAAGATGCATGGAAGCCCATTTGTAAAATATTGTATTTTTGTTGTTTTAATGTTTTGTAATAAATATTTGTACCTTTTAAATTTCACACAGTAGTTTAGTTTTGTTCATATGCACCTTTGTTAATGTTCATGATAAGAGAAGGGATATTCTCTTTTCTCCCATTCCCTCCCAAGGAAAAAAATTCTTTTATTATTACAAACTGAATTTAAGTTGACTGGAATTTTTTAATTGCTAAATTCATCCACATTGACAAATCTAGCAACACAACACAATTCTCTTTATTAAAAAAATCTTTCAAAAATAAAATATAGTTTTCTGAAATCTTATTTGAGGAAGATTAACTTATTTGATTTTTAATTTATTTGAATTAAAACAAATATTACTTACTTTTAATTTAATATATCGCATAAAAGCATTTTTTTTTTTTAAACTCAGAGGTGGATGTTTTTATGAGGTGTTGAGAGATTTATCAATAATTTAATGTTTGGTATTTTTAAGTAAAGGGCCCATAACTGTACAAATTACTTGAATACAAGATGAATGCCTTTTTTTATATAATTTTTTAATGACTCAGCAATCTTAAAAATTTATGAAACTGTTCTAATATTAAATTTTAGGTTTGTTGGTTTTATAGTCTTGCTTGCAAATTTGCTTTTTGAGGAAATGTTAGAAAATTACCAATAAATTTTAAATTTATTATAGTTATCACTCTTATTTTCTGATAATGTCATGTATAGATGTATGTATCTATGAAAATTGGCACATTTATACACACACAAAAAAATTCAAAATTATTTTTAAAATACTGGGGAGGGGCTTATTGAATTGTAGTAAGCTTTTCCATTTATGATTAGAAAATATAGTTTTTACTTATTAACAATATCACCTAACCACTACCAATTAACACATCATTTTAAAAGATTTAAAAATTATTATAATTAAAATTAAAAATAATTCTTGAAAAAATACATCATTCATCAAAAAAAATTTTTTTTTCAAGACAATAGTGTCCATAATATATTTTCTTATTCATAAAAGCAATTAAAATCTTTTCTAATTAAATAATATCTGAGTTTTATTGCATTTTTATTTTACAATTCTGAGCAGATTTTTGATAACTGGGTGGGGGGGGTCTGTTTGATAAAAAAAATTGATGACTTAAATTCTCCAAGGACTTGTCCTTATAACTAACATTCTAAGCAGTTCAAAAATGAATTTCTTGAAATTTCATATGGCATATAGATATCTCCTGATATGCATTGACCTTTCAACACAATAGACTGAAGCACAGATAATGTATGAAATAACTGCTTAAACTTTTGTGTGAATTTTGTGTTATGCAACAAAAAAACTCAAAATGTTTTGAAGCTTTACAATGAAGTAATCAAGAAACCAAATACAGAACAGTGAAAGATAATTTTGTGTGTGTGCACCCACACAACTAATGATGCTTCAATACAAAGGAAAATAATGCTTTTATAAAAAAAAACAAGTCATCTTCAAGTCGGAAAGTGACCTGGAGAAATACCATAAAAAAGGTTACAAGGACAGAATGCCTTCCATCCTACAACCCCCCCCCCCAAATAAAATGGAGGTTTGAATTCTTTAAGTGTTCTTGCACTCATTGTTTCTTCAGTTAGTTCATTCCAACTTTTTACAACTCTCTCTGAAAAGTAATGATAACGTGTTATATTTCTTAAGGAGCTTGATTATTATTTTGTTGTGTCCTCTTATACTAATAGTATCGTCTCTCAGTTTGAAGAATCTTTTATAATTTACATCAGTAAAACTGTTTAAGATCTTGAACGTTTCAATCAGATTACTACAATCTCTTTTACTTTCTAGTGAAAGAATATTACAGAGCTTCATCTCGTGTTACGTAAAATCTATCAGTTATTTCGGTTGGTCTTCAGTTTTTGTAAATATCTTTGATCAACCAAAAGTGCCAATCCTGGTGAGCATATTCAAGTATTAATTTGACATAAGGACTTATTTTCATTACTTATACACTCTGCTTCTAAAATGGAAACTTGAATTTCTTGTGTCAAAGTCAGATGAAAACATTTACCAAAATAAGTAAAATTTAAAACTGACAACTTTAAATGCAACATTTTAAAGTAAAATATTCAAGAATAACCGGAAGATAGTCAATGTACACAAGATTTTAGAATTTAAATATTAGGGTGAAATGTTAGGATAATTATCCTCATCTTTGGCTGAAATGTTGGGGTAACAACAACAATATGCCCTCTGTCCTTCATCAGGTGTATGTCAGTTTGGGTAATCCACCGGAAATTCTGAAATGAACTGTTCTTGTTCTACTATTAGCACATCAGTGGTAGACCTAGCTAAATGGAAGCCATGTTTGTCAGAGAATAGGTCATGATAGGTAAAATGCTTAACCACTTCAGCATTGAATAAAGCCTTGAATACTTTGCCAAAAAGTGGCAGGAGACTAATACAGTGATAGAGGAATCAGGAAGTTCTCCAGTGTTCTAAAAGAAAGAAACTATAGAGGAGGACTTCCAATAAGCTGGGAAGCAGGAAGCAGCAAGGAAATAGTTGTAGAGTTTGGAGAGAACTGGAGTCAGCTCGGGAGGACATTTCTTTAGGGCGGGGGCTGGGATCATGTCACCTCCGCTTGCCTTGTGGGAGTCGAGTCTAATTTAGAAATGATGTCTGAGACCAGTGATGGGGTTATGCACATATCATTAAATAGAACCTCTGTCCTATTGGGGAAACCAGGTGTGGGTACTCCAAATGAGTAGAGTATCGAGTTGGAAGAGAATTTCTGAGCAAAGCATTCAACTTTATCTGCTGTAGATGTCAGGACTTTGAATTGATTAAATAGAAGAGGGATTGAGGATTTTCAGAGCTGCCAATAATCTCTAGAACCGAATTTGTGAGATGCTATACACTGGTTCATTCTATCAGCAACTTTGCTTCTTTGAGGAAATGCTTGCATTCATTACGAGCAGAGACAAAGAGACCTCCGTTGCAATCAGACGAGTCGTTCTGGTACAGCCAGAAGAAATGATTCCCGTAGGCTATAGCAACAGAGCATGCAGGTGAGAACCAGGGAGATAGTATTTTCTTGCTGGAATGAAAGCATTGATGCCAGCTTTCATTCAGGAGGAGATCTCGGACATGTATTTTTAAACAGGAAGATTAAAAACTTCATCCCAAGGGACATCATGAAGGAAATCATGGAACGAGTCCCAATCTTATTGTTGATAACAGAAAGATATTCTATTGGTAGGAGGTTCTTGGTTGGTGGTGGAGTGGAAAGAAATGTTTACAGACACTACCTCAGAGTTGCCAAGAGGGCAGGGCTGCATGGTATGACATGAGTCAGAGATAAAGGTAAAAAAGAGATCTAGAAGAGAAGTATGTCCATCAGGGTTACCACTACTTGGGAAGTTCAGGGTTTGGATGCTAGTGAGGTTATTGACAGAGTGCTTAAGCCACCTGGCTTGGTGGACATTAAAGTCACCAAATACAAATACATTTGCAAATGAGTGTATGGCCTTGTCTGTATTATCAGAAATACTATCTAGCATGCAAAAGTCACAAGAGGAAAGGGGAACAGTAAAGAAAGAAGAGATAGCTGAGTGAATTTAGTTGGGAGAGATGGAGACACATGTTAGAATGGTGTGGAAATTAAAGAGAGAGTTCCCTAGCCAGTGGGAGATGATCACAGACATAAAGTCCTAGGCCATGCATGTGGACATTAGAGTTCTTTCTAAGAAGAGGAAGATAGCCAGGAATCAAGAAATCAGAGGAGGGGATTGAAGAGTTAAGATTAGTTTCACAGAGAGCTAAGATGTCTGGAGACTTTTTGAAGAGGAAAGATTCCACACTGCAGAAGTTGGTACGAATACCACGAATGTTAGAGAATGAAAGGTTTAGGTGTCTTTTTGGTGAGCTGGTTTAGTTTTATATATTCAACACTTCATTTCACTCATGACTGAAATTTATGATCTATTTACATCTTCATTTACACATTCTAAAAGGTATCATTTCAGCATGTGTTTGTGTATGATCCATGTGTGGATTGTGAATTTTAAATGTTTTTACATTAAAAGTTAAAAATGGACCCAAATGAGCTGAATTTTCATTATTTGATGCTGAAAAAAATGTTGTACAAACAGCAAAAAGGAAATATGCCATTTATAGAGATAATGACACTGCTGGGATTACTGTATGTGCTTCATTAGGTTCAGAAGTAAACATTTTGCTCTGGAAGACAGAAAAGGTTCCAGCAGGCTTGCAGAGGACCAAATCAATTCTTAGATTAAAAATAATCCAGATGACATGCCAAAGGACACTACAGATATATTCCATATATCTCATTCAAACCAAAGAGCCAAAGAGTGTGAGTTCAATACCCGGTTAAGGCAGTGGAGAACTTTCAGAGGGAAATTAACAGGAGATATAAATGATAACTGACATTCATTTAAAAAAAAAACATGGCACGTGGAACTAGAACAGTCTACCCCAGTGAGCGAAATAAAGGGTTCAGTTCGACATTCCAACCATCTGAAGAAGGCCGGAGCGTACAACGGCCGAAACGTTGTGAGAAACATGGCGACAAAGATGACAGTGGTCCGAGTAGTGTAAATAATGTACAGAATTTTTAAGTTTGTCATTCATTTTTACCTTACACTAAAAATGTATTAATGAAGTAACTTCCCTTTCATTTTAAAATTTTACCAACCGAAAACAAGACTGTCAATAAAAATAAATAAATAAATAAAACCATTTCAATATTTTAAAAACTGTTAAGTGTTAATTAACGAGATATACAAAAAATGTAGCAATAAAAGTTATTATCCATACTAGAGATAGTTAGAAGATAGTTTATTCATTTTGTAATCTAATGAACTATCAATGAATTTGTTTCTTAGATTAGAAAGTTTTTTTTCTTTCAAGTTGTAATTTTTACGACATTTATATTTCTCGCAAGAAAATTACAAGGCTTTAGGTTTATTAAAGTATAAATTTTGATTCCGATAAAAAATATTTTGTAATTTATGTAAATAAAAAATGTATTGTAGTTACTAAAATTTGGGCGTCATTTTCGCGTTCAGCATTCATTTTTTATTACACGAAATTATATGACCATTTGGGAAAGTTATTTTCTTTGCGGGGCTTAAAAAGCAAATTTACCAATGTAATTTTAAAAGAGAATAAAAAATTGCCCGAATATTTTAATTTCCACAGGAAGATATTTTCGGCCACAGAAACCAATTAAAAATATTCTTGTTTTGACATTTGGGAATATTTCCTTTACTTTAGTTTACTTTAGTAATACATTTTTCTTTATGAAGGATAGAAATAATTCTTGGCAAATAAATTTCTTTAGGTACTTCCACTAAGTTTCAATATCTATGGTTTAAAAATGAATTTTTATAAGTGAACTGAAAAAGCTTTTTTTGAGGCTTTCATTTTTAGCTTTAATTGAAAGGTAAAGGATTAAATTTACTATTTACACTACACTACAGTAAGCAAAAATCAAAATACTCTCTGGTGTATTTCAAACAGAAATTTTGTGATTAAAATGAAACTAACAGTTCTTTTCTTCATGATTCTTCTTTTTTCATTATTGACTTACGCATTTTTTGCAAACATTGATTTATCTCTCGAATGCAAAGAATATAAGACTTGTTAATAAAATATTCAAGGTTAAGTGAAATAAATTATCTTTTTTAGTATGTAGAAACTAGAAAGTCTACTCTTTTGAAAGGAATATTTACTTTTTTCTCTTTAACTACTGTAAAAAAAGGGAAGTGTTTTCTAACGAAGTACAACAGATTTACAGCAAAAAAGGTTATCTGGGTGGAAAGAGTCGCTTTTGCTTTTAGAATCTTATGTGGACATTGCAATATTTGAGAAGGTAATAAAACAAGTATTTCCTTTAGATTACAGGAAGAATTTGGAGGCATTTGTTTTGTACTGTAAAAAAATGTTTTGTTTTGTTTTGTTTTTTTGCACCGGACACTACGTCCAAGAGAAAATAACCGGACGGTGATTAATGAGATTAATTCCTTGTTAAAAATAGAATGAAAGCGGCGAAACAATATCACCGCTGACATGGACAATTTCCCGATTTTTTTCTTTCGCTTTCTTTTTGTTTTATCTTTGTACATTTTTAAATTATATTTCTTAGTAAAATAAATACAACTGAATTTGCGTGGGAAAGGAGTCTGCTTGTTTATACGATAAAGCATGATTTTCTTCCAAAAATAGTGTCAGTTTCAAACTTTAACAGTTTACTCAACTGTTTTTTAGTGTTACTGTTTAATAATACTTTCTCTGAGCGGGACAGTTAGGCTTTCCGATTGAGAAATCTAATAAATTGGGAAGGAATTTGAAGAGAAAAAAATGTGTGAATCTTAAAGGATCTGAGAAGAAAGGTAGAGAAAAACGAAATGAAAAGCAAATGAAAGGAAAATGAATGTGTACGTATTGGATTTGGCAAAAGAGAGACAGACATAAATTTAAGCGAAATACTGAAAAGCTAAAGCATTACTATTAAAAATTAAAGCAGTGTACTAATAACAAATGCTGGTCATAGCTTTTCCATAAGAAACTATTGCAGAATGGGATATAGACGTTTATTTTCTGACTCCAAAAATGTTGCACCACAAAACAGCCTTATGCAAGTCATAAAAGACTGAATTAAATAAACAACATGGGCAATCATTTACAAGAGCAAGTCAGCATATTCTAGGAGGTGAGGAAAATGAAAGAGAACAAGTCAGATGTACAAACAAAATTAAATGTACAGGGTGGTCCGAAAGTCTTGTCGCCCCACCCAAAGTAATGAGATTGAGAACAATATAAATATTAATGAAATATCACACATCTTTCATGCTCTTGCCAGAATGCACACGATCATGTGTCCATACATTTGCAAGCAGCCTCTTTTCCAAACTAGGAGCTCATGTCAGCCATTTGAAAAAGAAAATTATATTATGTAGGGTGTGACAAGACTTTCGGATCACCCTGTACATTCCACAATGCCCACAACTTTATGGAACAGCAATACAAAAAAAAAAAAGACTTCGTTAACACAATTAGAGTAAATATGTTATATATTAATTATTAATATATAACATATTTACTTTCTGGTGTCTGATAAATGTCCCACCCCACGTTTGTTAATTTGGGGAGTTTTTCCAAACTCCACAGTGCTTATTAGAACCTGCCATTTATTAATTTTTCTTTGACTATATACCCACTCACTCTACCTGTACAATATTGTGTAATGTTCGAAAGACTATAGAAATATTTTTGATTTTATTTATTTAATAACATTGATGGAAAGTTAGTTTTATTTCTCAGAGGCCTTTTGTTAAAGGTTGATACTTCTTGATCATCGAAAACTGTTTCAACAACAGTGTGATTTCTCATTTTCAACAACTTCATAAATATCTCTTCTTATCAGTCCTTTTGAAACCTGTGTTCTGCTAACTTACAAAAGGGCTGCAGGTCTTCATAGCTTTTCAAAGATTTTACGGGGAATGATATTTTAGTAACCCTCATTTCAATTTCAAATATTTTCTTGAATTTTATTGGTTGTTAAATAAAAAATAAGCTTTGAGAAATTTCCATAACAAAACAGTCAAAATTTGTGCAAAAATAGGCTCAACCAACATAAAATCTTTCTTAAATTCATCCCTAATTTAAATTTTTCAAGAAATCCTATTGGCTAAAAAATAAAAAATACAACATTCGCCCACACATTTCTCAGAAAAATTTACAACAGCTACTAAGCCTCGTTGGAGCTGACTTTGTTGTTAAGAAAACTATAAATAGAAACAGCAAATTAATTTTTGTCGCATTTGAGATTCCCACACGTGAAACATACACATGGAATTATGTGCCACCAAAGAAGCAAACTCCCTTTATGAGAGATTAGAAAAATTTACACAACAAACTTTTTCACTCAATATCTTTCATAGAAAAATCTTTTGTCTAAGTTAAATTCAACCTTTTTAATCAAAGGCAGACAACTTTTAGACATTGAACATTTCCGAAACAGCAAAGAACTTTTTCTCTAAAAATATACCTTTGCACACATTATTATAAACAAAGAAATTGTAAATTGTGTATATAAAATTTAATTTGCTGTTTCAAACATGTATTTTTTGCTATGATTGAATATTGTTACCATTTGGCCATTTCTTATAATTTATGTTTGTGGATATTGCATATTTTATCTACAGCACAATCTTAAATATTCATACAAACTTCTTAGATCCACTACAATGTAATTTTGTCGCAGTTAGCTCCTCCTCATTTCCTTAATCCTTCAACAGGGGTCTCTCTCCCACGAGTATAAATACTGGCTGACCTTTCACCTCTTTCTCTTTTTACGGCTTACGCACATGTGCGGCCAGCTGTCTTGACTCAGGCCGCAAGCTTGCGCGTGAGGCGAGGTAAAAAAAACTTTCTCTTTTTTATTTTTCTTATTCCAATATGTGACCTCTCACACATACAGCGTTTCCCATATTCTGGGAACACGCTAAAAACAATATACGCGTCCGTACGGACACTCAACTCACTCACCATAACTTCTCCATACAACACTCTGTAACCCTTCATGTCATTGTAATTTGTTATTAATATATATTTGTTTGCATACATGTATATCGGTCTTGTTTGTTTCTTTATCTTCTTTGGACTCCATTATAGTCCAACATTCCTATGTAGCTGGACCAGCCAGCAGGAAATCTTAACCCAGAGATATCCCCTGATTTCATCATCCTCACACATTCACCCCCTCGGTGCCCTACAATTTTATTGATAGTTCTTTTAATGTCATTTTTCAATGTGTATACTAGGGTTGTTTGTCCACAATATCTATGGACATTATTCTTCCATTTGGTATTGATGACTAAACCATTTCCATAATGATTATTGTCTGTTTCCAAAGCTATTCACTTGTGCTGTCTAACTGCCATTAATATCAAGACCTTCTTTGATTTTGGTTTCCTGTAGGCAACATACGTCGATGTTATAACTATCAACCTCTTGAGCCAATAATTCCTGCTTTTTCCCTTGTAAGTCCTCTAACATTAAAAATGTCTTGATGGCAAAGTTTTTATACACAGTTGAAGGCATTTACACATTTTTAAATAAGACCTTACTAACTTTTAATGGTTGACAACCAAAGAAGTCATTATCTTCTTCACCAAGATAAGGTTGAAATACCTGTTTTTAATTATTTCCAAACAGCTCATTTATTGAAACCACCTGTTAATTAGATTTTCTCATTTTTCCAACCATCTTTTAGCATCCTGCTATCACTTTTCTCTCAATGTCAATTTTTGGGCAAATCTGTGCAAAAAGTCGATGCCAGGGCCTTGATAATTTTTCTCACTTCTCAATGGTCAGTTAATATTTAAATCATGTTCTCAACTATGTCTGAATAACATCGACCTAGTTCCTGACCTGATGAAAGTACAATTCCACCAAAAATCTGGTGATGATCATGTGATTATGTTTATTATAAATACTGTGACACAAGTCCTTTCTTCCTCTTTTTGATTCCTTTTGCTTACTAGAATGTAACTGTTTAAAAAATCACATTCCAACCTCTTTTGGGCAAATGCTATGAAAACACATGCACACATGCACACATACATGCATGTACAGAAACTTCATTACAGAATATTACAAGCATCAACATATTACGAATATTCAACTACAAGCAATGGAAACTGAAAACTAATTAAACATTATGGAGCATTCACTCCTTCAACTCTTTTGAAGCTAAAAGTTTATCAATGTATTCTCAGCTTTTCAACTCTCTCATGGTGAACATTTTGAGCGGCAAGTTCATACAACTTTCTATGAGCTCAGATAAAAATATTTTCTTTAGTAAAGACTTTAATTCCAGTCAAAGGGAAGTAACTCCTATCAATTATGCTCGTATATCATTGGCATACATAAATATGAATCTTGTTTGTTATTGTCAAACAGTTTTCGTGTTGTTTCTCTTGTTTGCTTTTTGTTTGCTTACACATATGTAAAGAAAAAAATGTACGGGTTCGATTTAGGCTGTCAATACTGCTATAATCTCAGTTTATTAATATTTTGTCCACTCCACATACTTTTATTACAAACCTACCTCCAAATATAACTTTTGCTTGGACCCAGTAATTATTTTTGTGATGCATAAATAGAATAAGAAACACATTTTAACATAATGGAAGAGTGATACAAAGGACTTCATTGCTCAAGGCCATTACATAATTATGTAATATTCATAGTCAAGTTATTCTAAGTTGTTTGATAAAGTTGTGATTTTGACATTGAAAAAAATTACAGACATAATAAAGAAAATATACATACAACAGTGGTGATATATCAGAAAATCTAATAGACCCATTTTCATAGTGCTGCTTAAGAAGCCAGGTGCAAACGAATGTAAACTCAATTGGACAATCAGCCTAATGAGCCACATAAAACTTATCATCCAAATTCTGATGAATAGAGTGTGTAGCAGAATTAGAACAGAAATAAAACAGGATCAGTGAAGTTTTGTTAAAGACACTAGAACAAGGAATGTAATATTTATACTAAGAATGATAACAGAAAGAGTAATACAAATGTAGAAGGATGTATACCTATGTTTTATAGATTATGAAAAAGTGTCTGATTAAGTATGCCACGAAGAACCATTTGAATTGCTAGGTAAGCTTGATTAATTTGGTAAGGATATTAGAATAACGCAGAACTTATGCTGGGAGCAAACCACCTCCATACAGATAGAAAATAAATTCAGTGAATGCAAAAAAAAAGAAAAAAGAAAGCAGCATAAGATAAGGATGTATCTTCTCACCAGACTTATTCAATCTATACAGTGAGGTGATCCTGAGGAAATTAGAAGTCCCACTGGGATTCATTATTGGTGACCAGAATCTTAACAACATAAGATATACTGATGATACAGTGTTGATAGCAGATATGGAAAGGAAAATACAGGAACTGCTAGAGAAGGATTATAAAGGAAACTGGAAAGAATCTATCTGTTTATATTTCCGAGATGAGGTATTATGTACACTATTTACATTATTCGAACTACTGTCCTCATCTTTGTCGCCATATTTATTACAACGTTTCGGCCGTTGTACGCTCCAGACTTCTACAAGTGGTTGGAATGTCGAACTGAACCCTTTATTTCGCTCACTGGGGTAGACTGTTCTAGTTCCATGTGCCATGTTTAATGGATGTCAGTCATCAGTTATCTCCTGTTAATTCCCCTCTCCAAGTTCTCCACTGCCTAAACCGGGTATTGAACTCACAACTCTTTGGGTCCTGTCACTGGATCTAACCAATGCCTTTATCCACTGTCCCATATGTCCTTGAGTATTATAAACCTAATGTCTTCAGTACCCATTTTTTTAACAATGATCATATTGCAAATTTTACTGTTCTCATTCATGTTTTTACCAGAGCTCATATTGCAATTTTTGTTATTATGCAATATGAGCTCTGGTAAAAACATGTAATGATAACAGCAAAAATTGCAATATGAGCACTGGTAAAAAATGTTGCTGAAGACATTAGGTTTATAATACCCAGAAATTCATACACAGATGTCTTCAAGGACACATGGCACAGTGAATAAAGGCATTGGTTAGATCCAGTGACAGGACTAAAGAGATTCCTTTTTTTGTTTAATTTAATTGTAATAGTTTTTACTGATTAATTTCTTGAATGACTATTTTGATGTAAAAACTCACAATACACATTATTTTTTTATGTATGAAACAAATTAACAGTAGAAATATTTTTGTTTTATTTTTTAATTAAAGTAATTATATTCTTAGAATTTCGCTGCCATATATGGTCTGGTACCCCTGCTGTTTACCTTGAGCTCCTTGATAAAATTCAAAGAAGAATTATTGGTCCTGGCTCAGCTTCAGTCACTTTCTCACTGCCATAAGGTTGCCTCTGTGCCTTTTCTATAAATACTTTCATGGTAATATTTCAGATGAGCTCTTTGCAATGGTACTTAGACTTTTTTTCAGTACTAGACTGGCACTGAGATCTCATCTATTTACAATTGAGCTGGCTAGACGTAGCTGCAAGTTCTATGCTACCAGTTTCTTGTCTCACTTGTAGAACTCCCTTCTGGTTCCATGCTTTCCAGCCAACTTTAATCTACAAGAATTTAAGTGCAATGTCAATCACTATCTACTGTCCTCCTGATTACTTTTCTCTTTCAACTCATTATTAATTCTCCAACACCCTGTAATCCCTTGTGCCTTAGTGTCTTCAATGTCTTACATGGGTGATACTGAATTTGTTGGTGAGGGCCTCAGACTCATCATGGAGGCCTAGATCAAGTGCCTTGAGGAGTTAGTGCTGCCCCGTGTTAAGAGGGTGTCTACTGGAAGACCCTATGTCTGGCAACAGGACTGCACCATGCCACAGAAGCAGGAGAAACCAGTAATTGCTATCAGACAATTTCTGTGACCACATCACTCCTTATGTCTGGCCACCTAACTTCCCAGATTGCAACCCCCTTGATTATTATTTGTGAAGCAGTTGAGTGAGAGACCATCAAAACTCCTTGTAATACCAAAGATGAACTGAAAGCAAGGATTATGGCAGCATTCACCAACTTAAACAAGGAGTCCATCTAGAAGAGTTGCAGGAGATTCCGAAGTCATTCTCGAGGCTGTGGCTGAAGCCAATGGCAATTTTATTGAATAAATTTACTCTTTAGTATGTCAAGATATTTTTGTGTAAATTTGGTAAATATATCAGTTAAAATGAGATGTCAGTGTTAGTTTCATTTTTGTGTAATTTAGATGACAATTTATCCATCGCACCTTGTATATCACATTTTATAAATCAAGTCAATATTACCACAACAAAATTGGTATTAACCAACAGATACTGGTAAAACTTTTACAATATATTTATATATATCATGTAAATTTCAGATTAAAATATGTTTTTAGAAATATTTACAAAAATGCAGCCATGGGCCTGCTGTTGAAACAGATACTACACTTTGATTCTAGTCTTTATTTAACATGAAAATACATGTTTGTGGCACAAGACTGTAGGTGAAGTGGGAAAAAGCTGGTTATCACTGACTATCCTAAACCCAGCTGATTCATGGCCCATGCATTCTTACAATTAACTCATTCACCATAAGAACACATCCAAACCATCACTTACCAAATTACCACATATTCTCCAGGGAACCTACTCAGAAAATCTCCATGATATAAAAAGACTGATATGTAAAATTATTATTTTTTTTTTTTTGTCAGTTTATTTTTTTATGTTGAATGAGTTTTACAACAGTTGATGATCCTGGAAGGTGAAGTTTCTTCTTACATTTTTTTTTTAAATGTGGGAGTGCGACATGATAGGACAGTAAATATAGGTGTTGATATAATTCCAGTTAAAATGCTAGAGTTTTTGTATATTAACCGGATTCACCAAGGAGACGGCAAAAGAAATATTTTCTCTAGAATTTAAAGTATGCAAAAAATAAAAGTAAATGGTTAAAAAAATGTAATTCCTTGTACGAAATGAACATTTTAGTGATACAAAACATGTATTGGTTTTCAAAGAGCATAAAATTAAACTATAAAATTACTCTGACGGTTTTGTAAAAATAGTTGTGTTTTATTTACATTATTCGAACTGTTGTCCTCATCTTTGTCACCATAGTTATTACAATGTTTTGGCCATTGTACAGTCCGGCCTTCTTCAGGTGGTTGGAATGTTGAACTGAACCCTTTATTTCGATCACTGGAGTAGACTGTTCTTGTTCCACGTGCCATGTTTAATGAATGTCAGTTATCAGTTATCTCCTGTTAATTCCCCTCTTCAAGTTCTCCACTGCCTTAACCGGGTATTGAACTCACATTCTTTGGGTCTTGTCACTGGATCTAACTAACACCTTTATCCACTGTGCCATGTGTCCTTGAGAACACATGGCACAGTGGATAAAGGCATTGGTTAGATCCAGTGACAGGACCCAAAGAGTGTGAGTTCAATATGGCGACAAAGATGAGGACAATAGTCCGAATAATGTAAATAGTGTACATAATACCTCATCTCAGAAATATAGACAGGTACTAATTGTGTTTTGCCAAAAATGTACAATTGGTGTAAAATAAATTGCATTTTAGTGTATAATTATCTACCACAACACTTGAATAACGATGATTAATTAACTGTAAAATTTGTGGTAATTAATAATCATGTGTATAGTTCTAGTGCTTCTCATCAAATGGAATGAAAGAATAATGGAATGAAAGAATAATGGAATAAAAAAATAATGGAATGAAAGAATAATAGAATGAAAGAATAATAGAATGAAAGAATAATGGAATAAAAGAATAAAAATGGTAATAGGCATAGAGGGTTAAAGGTTTCAGTAGAGAGAATATTCAAACTTAATTCCATGTTTATTTAAAAGAACCATTACAAAGAAAATCTCATTTGCTTTGAGCTCCAACGATTATAACTTAATGAAATGAAGTACTTTGATGAGATAAAATTAGAAAAGAATTAATTAAACAGTAACATTTATTTAAACTTAATTGAATCCAATCCCCGGGTTTGGTAGTGCTGAAAATTCATATATTTTTGTTCAGAAAAAAACAGACAAGTAATACAAAGGTAAATAAGACTGGTAAGTATTGATATGAATCATCCACTAAGCAGGGAAAAAGTAAGGCATTATTTTACTATTGCACCCGTCTCAACACCGACTATTATTTTATGGTCTTTTGTAAAAAATTTTATTCCCTACCAAATCTAAGTTCTTGTGTCAAACACAAAAACTTAGGAATAGCAAGTCATGATAGCCACTAAATTACAAACGAGACTCAATCACTGGGTAAAATTTTAAAAGGAAAACATATTTATTACACAATTACGAAAAAGGTACAAATACAAAATTTGCACAAAAATTTCCTTTTGTATGCTTATTAAGGCAGGATAACAATTTCTGATTTAATGGATTCTCATTGAAATATGGAAAAAAATTACAGTGTGGGATTAGACAAGGATTTTTAAAAACAGAAAACAATTCAAGAAGGCAGTAGTAAAACAAGAGTGCAACCTTTGAGAAAAAAACAAAAACACCTACTTTTACTTGCCCCACAAGTGTCTGTGGGACATATAGTAATTTTTTAAAAGTCCCTTTTAACTTCACAATTGGTGCTTGGGAAAATTTCTTTAAATTCATTTTTTGTTGTCCAACCACAGGTAAATTTTCACTTGAACTTCACAATTCTTTAGTCTCTCTGCAACTGGCTGGTAACTGGTGTTGTATACATCGAGTTACTTCCCGTTGATTGTGATTACTCCCACTATCATCATTGCCTGCAACCTCCCACCACATAATCACGTGTTATACCGTAGTAGTAAAACTACTTCTTTAGCAGTGTTTAATAAAATCTTGTTGAGTTCAGACCTATGTCTCTCTTCTCTTTATGTCATCACTAACTCGTTACTAACATTATCCTTCAACAGCATACACCTGTATCAGCACAATATAAAAACTGGTGCCTTTTTGTGGTCAAAAGCTTTCTGCTCCTTGATGTTGATTTGTTTTGTCTCCTTGTTGTCAAAAGGTATTCTCCTTGCATCTACAGACCTGAGCACTATATATTTGGAAAATTAGGCTCACAACCCATTCACGTTGTTACTAGAGCATGACACTACATCTCTCATTGGTTTGTATATATGAATAAATAATTTTCCATAAACCGGAAATGGATCCTTCAAAATTTTGGTGGGTTTTAACAACTGAACCGAAAAAGATATACAAGTTTAACAAATTTTTACACAAACCATCTGGCCTTTATAAAAATACACATCTCTTAGAATGTATACTAAAAATCAACCTAGACAATTAAAGATTTTTCAAGGCTAACATTTTTAAGTAGCAAAAATAAAATTTTTATACTTTAAGTAATCAATTGGTCAATGGCAGTGAAGTAAGTGTAAGTGTGGAATTGATCATGCACTTTAGATCAATAAGGGAGATGGATGGGATAGTAAAAAATTTTCATCCTCAAAACTGCTCTGCCCTCTTTAAACAATTTAGCCCACTTGTAGAGATCTTTTTGGCTGAAACATGTGGCACCATACACAGTTGACATTCTCCTATGAATTTCAACTGGTTTGCACCCTTCAGCAACCAAAAACTTGATAACTGACTGCTGTTCAATTTTGGAGCATGCTTCTTGGTCGGCCATCTTTGTTAATCGCCAAAACTCTCAAAGTTTTTTTTTTAATCTGCAAAAGAAATTAAATCCATGTGAAAAAGAAGTAAAACAAAAAACAAAAAAAAACCCCAAAAAAACGTAAGCTTCTATCTGTATTAGAAGTCCTTATACCGAAAAATTCACCTTATTTATTGAATGACCCTCGTGTTTATTCAGAGTCAGCAAAGGGATTAAAATACAAGTCCCATGAATATAAAGCTGAATGTAACAGTTTAAGAGTTTCAGGATTTTTCATCGGGAATTGTAGTTTTAAGGACAGATATTTTTTGCCATCAACAAAGTTACATCATCATGTGAATATGAAATATTATGATTAAATTCCTCAGCTATAATTTAAAAAAAAAAAATAAGGGAGATGCTTTACAATAAATTTGGGGAGAATTCTTTCAAATAGTATAAGACTGTGTGGTATTATGCTGGAATAGGCTTTTCGCTCAAAGTCACACCAGACCATCAAAGGAAGCTGGGTGCATAGTTGATCTGAGATGATCCCAGCTGGGGTGGAGAGATCCATGATTCAGCTGGGGTGGAGAGATCCATGATTCACCTGTTGTCAGCTGACTCTATAGCCTGGTATGTACCTGAAAAAATATTGGACAGATGGATATATAAGCAACCACCTGAGAGCAGTATTGGAGCAGTCTCTCACCAATCACAGACAGAATATTATGGTACACTTATTGAACCCAGTGCTACAGGGTTCATACCATAGACTAACCAAGAGTAAATGATAAAGTATTGGAGGGAATAAAATGATGTCTTTCCTGTTCATAGACCATGTTCAGAAATAAGTATTGGTTATAAATTATCTGAAGTAAACTATTTTATTAAAGAATCTAGATTGAAAGATAGACGTCTGATATTAAATAGAGGTTAATAAAAAAACAAATCTGCTTAAATTCTTTTGTTTAGTGCAATGGATTGATAATAGACTTTTTACTTTATAATCTCATTCTTGTTTATATGAAACCATCGTTTCTCCTTTCTGTCAACATGTAATAATATTTCAGTTTGTGAAACATGTCATCTCAACTGCTTTATATTTTTTATGTTAACCAGTTTAATAATCTGCTTCATTTTCATACTTCTTTGTAGTTTAGTGATCATTATCTTAGTGGTAGGACTGCTAAAATACAACTTGAATATTTGGCTGTTGAGTTCTTACTTTATTTAGAATTTTGGTTAGGGAGGGAATGAGAGGTTGAACAATGAATGTCTACCATATGGCGGAGAGGACCAAAATGATTTCTTTCACATTTCTGCTGATGTTGGCACAAACCTGGTACTGTCTGTTGTTGCTGAGTGTTGACTGTTTGAATGGTGAATAATCTGACCCCAACTGATTCCTGAATGTGCATGGCTGAATATCCTGTTAGATGAACATATTAAAAACACTTCTTTACACAGAATTGATGCCAGGTTTTTTCCTTGGACAACATTTGATCTGTATCATAGAGTCTATAAAACGCTGTCGAATATAATACGTATGTAATTTTATTCATCGGTATCTAAGTGATCTAAGGAGGGCCAAACAATACTGTGTCAATAAAATTCATATATTGGATTTTGTTGTGTTGAAATGTCTGTTCAAGATTTGAAAGAAATTACACAAGATTAAACAGCCATTTGTTTGTGAGTGTCATCCTTACTTTAAGAGAGTTAAACATGAATTGGCAAGAAAAAAATTCGTTCAACATCACCCTTACTCTCTCTCTCTCTCTTCCATAATTGGCAATATGATCAAATGTGTAAACTGTTGGAGTCATATCCTTTCCAAAAGAAATTAGCATAAAAGTCTCAATTCAAATGATCCATTTTTTTTTTTGAATTGTGAATTGGAGTTTGTTGATTCCAATTTTGACTAGGAATAAATATTTATTCTTGTAAATTTACAAAAATTGTAGCACAAAGCCGAAGGGGAAAGGCTGGTACTCAGTAACTATCCTAGTCAAACACAATCACGACCCATTCATTCAATACAATATACTCAATCACCACAAGAACTTGTCCATCCCCTCTCAATCCTACATGTACCATAATACATTTTGACTACGAATGGCTGCAAAATACTTTCCCCCTCCCCATTTTATAGGTAGAACCATACAAATGCATGCTGGGATTTTTTCCTAGTCAATAAAGTAGGCCAGTTTTCGGTTTTGATAGACGCAGTCCTGATCTGTTGTCTTGAAGTCGGAACGCTATGTATGCTTATCCGAACTTGTTTTTGTGTATCAATGCCAATTCTTAGTTTGTGAACTTTTTACCATATTATTATTAATTTGCCTTTCATATATTGTTTGCTTGCTTTATATTATTTTTTGCCCTGTTCTTTTCTTTTTCTTGCTTACTGCAAACTTTGTCACTTCTGTTTGTCGGACAGTTCTGTTACTTATTTTCACATTTGACCATGGCTACTCACTCCAGTGTTTCTATAGAAAAAAACAAACTAAATTAAGATTTTGGCTCAATGCTTGTATTTTTACTGGGTTATTTTTATTACAGTCTATTTATAAAAACAGTCATATTTTGAATTCGGTTTGTAAGCCTGAAATTAAGAAAGCTGAACTTAGCAGGTTAAAGAAAGTAGTTAAATTAAAAGTCTAGTGGCACAAAGTATAAATTACAACCTTGTGTAAAGATGGGACAATGGTTGAAATATTTTTGATAAGAACAAGGAAAGATAAAGATGTCGCTCTATTAGAAAAACTTATGTTGAAAGTTTTTTACGAATGGAAAACTTAAATGTTGTACATTTTTTTTTTTATCAAATTCCATAAAATATTCCTAAATAAAATACATGGTAGCCTGATGGTGAGAGACATAGCAGAATTCAGTATAATTCTTCTTTCTAGTTGAACAGAGATATACACGCCAGTCCTTTATGTAAATGGCTGTAATTGCAACAATAAAACAAAGCAAACACAGTTATCAAATGTCTAAAGTGATGGATAACAGGAGAAAGTTTTGTTTTGATATTTATTAAAGGTAATATATTAGTTATAACATCTGTTTCCATTGATTTTGCTTTTTAAAGAAAAACAAACATAATTTCATGCTGAAGTAAATTTCCAGATTTTTTTTTTTTTTACAATACATAACACAAGATCACAAATTCAGTAGACAACTTTGAAAGTGGCTTTGCACTGCAGACACCAAATGTACTTTTTGAATGTAATAAAAGTTGCAAATTTTATTCTGTATTAAGAATTAAAAACAGAAGCCAATTAAACTTTCAACTTTTTTATTAAAATTCCTGTCAAGAAAATTATCTCTTTATTGCATGCTTAGAACAGCTTTGATGCATGCAATAATTTCAACAAATGGAAGGCTTATGCTGAAACGGACACATGAATATTGATGCAGAGAAAAGTATGTTTTATTAATAAATAAATAAATTTAAAAATTATTTATGTGAATATGTAAAATATATACAAAATATGAATTTTTAAATAACTTTACAAAGGTTCTGTATTAAAGTCTCATTTCAATAATCATTTGTATGAAAATATATACAATTTAATAAGAAACATTTTCTTTTTGTCAGAACAGAATTTAAATATTACCGCTGAAGGCTTGGTTATTTCAAACGGTGAATAATTCGGGAGTTTCAATTGTTTCTCAATCTCTGCAGTGGTTAATTCAGTTATTTTGCTAAAAGCTATTTCATATTTTCGATTGTGTTTAGTTCAATAACTAACCGAAAAGAAATACAATGGATTTGGGAAAAATCATTTAAACATTTTGGTACTTTTTTTTATTATTTGAAAAGATGATGAATATTTTCAATTGCCTTATCTCCACTTGAATTTGTTCTTTTGTTTTTATATTTTATAAAAAATGTAAATGTGTGTAAGCAAGGAATAAAACTTATGTACTCCAATCAAAAAACAAATTTAAAGATCCATGATTTCTATGGAGAACGTTTTTCATACATATTTTTTAATGTGCTATCATAACACTGAGCATACTTTCATATTGTTTCTCTCTCATATTCATGTTACACTTCTTACATATCCAAGGGAAATAAATGTAGCAGAATGGTTTTCAGTTGAACTGGTACTGACAAGGAAAATATCACCATTTACATTATTCGGACTATTGTCCTCCAATCCATTCATTCACTCACCATCATCTGTAATAACTTGGAAAGGGGCTTAAACTTAGAAAAGAGTTTTTGCATGATTTCACAGATGCGAACAATAGTCCGAATAATGTGAATAGTGTACATAATACTTCACCTCAGAAATATGCACAGATACTGAGAATATCACCCAATGAAAACATTTTGAGGGAACTGGAGGTCAAGTAATGCCATAAATATTAGGAGTGGAATCAACATAACTTTTTGCAATAATTTGCTTCATACAAATGAATAGTTTTACTCTAGCTACATTGGTACACTAACTTTTATCACTCTGTATGTGACTATTTGCTGTGCAAAAACTTTATCCTGCCACTGAAGGTGACAATGATCCCTGAATTTGAATTTGTTTGAATTCATAGTTGTGTTGTCATATCCTGCCATGGCAAGAGAAAACACCTTTGAGTGAAATTAACAATAAAGTTACTGCAATTGAGAGACCTTGAAAAAGAATGCTGTGGAAAGGGAAGTAATATTAATAATGCAGAGTGATAAAGGTTAAAACCCAATTCTAGCATTTAATAAAATACAGAAATTCCTACATTGATCCAATACTTTTTCAGCTACTGGATACTGAATCTTATTTTCATCATGTGCACACATTAGATTTTATGATTGCCATTCAATTGAAAAGTCAATTATCAATTTTTTATTCACTTATTAAATATTTCAGAATGAAACAACAACTGATGATAAATTCAATTACTAAATTTTGGTTGGACATAAGCAAGATCAGTTATCTACCAATAAAACATCAAATGCAATAGTTAAGCCCAACTTATGTAGGAATACATTTTGTCTTAGCCTGTGATGAATAATTAACAAGTATGTTAAAATCAGTTCAGTTTATTTTCTCCTCAACTTTCTTAAAACAAACATACATTTAGAGATAAAAATAATACAATTTAATGTGTTACATGTAAAATATGAATCCAATTGTTGTGGTTACAAAAAGAAAACAAAACAGGAAAGCTCACAAAGAACTATTACATATTTTCCAGGTTTTACTATTATAATAGTAAACTATATATTATAGTTATTATAATATTAATATTATAATTTCAAGTATTAAGAGTTATTCATTATCAGTTCTAGAAAATATTTACAAGAAGGAATTACAAAAATATATAAAGAATCATAGAAAACAATAATGTTTCAAATTTAAAAGACTAAGATGGGTTTTAGTATCTTTTTCCTCTTTTTTTTTCTATTTCCAGTGAAATGTTTTCTTTTCAATGTAGATAATATGTATAAAAAAATGATGATCTTCCGGACTCTTTGGCTACTTCCAGTGAGTGTCTGGTTGAAAGATTTTCCCTGAATTCATTTCAAATCTGGGTGTGACCAGTCTGCTTCAGCTCCACTGCAACCCTACTCTTTCTGCAAAGTGTTACCCCAGCCAATTACACAAAAGTATACAAATAAACAGTCCGATACTGATAATTTAAATGTGTGTGTGCCAATTCAAATTCAAAATGGCAAAGAGTAGCATCTTAAATTTCCACAGCACAACTAGTAGATTATATCAGTATAAAACCCGAGATGTTTCTGACCCTGTGTTCTGTTGCAAGGTTTCCTAAAATAAAAAGAAAGAAATCATAAATTGCATTTCTTGTCATCCATACGTGTTCTACTTCTACATTTCTATTTCTAAAAACATTCTCAAAATACAAAGAACAGAAAAAACACATTTTATGGAATCATTGCGCACACATTTTTCATACACATTGAAATTAAAAAAGTGTTTAAATATTTAGTATATTTACCATTATGGAGAATATTTAATAATAAATTTAATTTTACAATCAAATTTTTAATCTGTAAATTTTGATGACATAAAAATAGATGGCAAATTAACATTTAAATTTTAATCTTAATATATTTCATTTTATTATTGTTTGCATATCTTTGTGTGTTGAAAGAGATTTCAAGCTACAGATAGTGGTAAGAGACATGAAGAGAGGGACCTTTCTTTTAAAAAAAGAAAATCCTTCCTATGTTGAAAGATATGGAGATCACTGTTACAATATCCTGCTAAGTTGAAAATATATTTATCGAGTCATCCCATACGTAATGTCCAAAATCTGATAGTGATAAACCGAATGATATTTTCATTATTTTAACCTGACTAAACAATAGCAATACAAACTAGGACATGTTCATACACTTTTAAATAAGTTATATGTCAGTACAACTCAGTTAGTAATATGTCTCTCCTAAAGATGGATACGTCTCTATGAAGCATATGGGCATGCTCTACAAGTTTAGAAACAATCTGACATATTCATAGTGTTCATGTGATGCTGAAGATGGTTTGAATGGACACTTTAGCTCAAAAGATTCACCACAAATTCACTGTTGACATAAACAATGCCATGTCCTTGACAGAAATAGTGCTGTTGAAGAAAGAATTAGCTCAAACATGGGCTCCAATCTATTCATTGGTTCACCATCATCTGTAATGACTTGGAAAGGTGCTTAAACTTAGAAAAGAGTTTTTGCATGATTTCACAGAAGTTAATCATAAAGCAAAAATGGACATCTGCACTTCTTGGCATTCTTGCAAACAAATGTTGCCATTCTACAGGATGTCCCTAAAGTCTTGACACACAGGCAAAAATGCATATTTTCAAGAAATGAAATTTTCAACATTTTCTTGAATTGGAATATTAACAATAACATCTTCAATGTTATTTCCATCATTTGTGATGCGCTTTGCAAGATTCACATGAACTTGATGCAATAACTTCACATTGCATTCATTTTTTATGTGTTTAATCAGGTGTGTTGCATTTGTGATTTTCACTGAGTACATTCCCTAGAAAAAGAAGTCAGTTCTTTTTTCTTTCGACAAAACCATGTTTAATTTGTGGGGGTAAAAAAAAAAAATATTTAATGAGATTTCTTGTGTCCCAACTTTAGAGACCACCCTGCAGAACAGATTCAGGAAATGGAGAATATAAAATAATATAGACAATGTTTTGGTGGAGGTTAACAGGATAAAAGCACAACACGAAAAAGACCAATCCAAGGAAAGTTTTAACTGTTTGGAAGGATTGTGTTGGTGAACTTCAGTCTGAGTTGTTACCAATGTTAGGTATGCAACACGCACTTATTATCAGCAGTTAGAATATTTAAACACTGTATTCAAAGAAAAGAAAGCCCAATTTAAACAAATGTAAATGTATGGTGTGCTAGGCAGCAAAAATCGCATCTGTAAAGATTGAAGCCAACAATCAGGAAAGAATTCCACAACCAACATTATTTCCCATAATTTGTCCCATTTCATGACTTTACAGAGCCATCATGACAGAAGAGTTCTTCAAAAACAAGATGAGGTAAAAACTACTCTCTTGACATCCCTTTTCATCAAACCAAAAAACTTTTACAAAAATTCTATCATGAAGCTTGTTGGTTATTGAAAGAAGATTATTGATAATGATTAAACATGCATTCTTGATATTTTTTCTGATGCTACATCTGGAATTTATTTACCTTAAGAAATCAATTCTGACTTTGTATTCTTTCTTTATTGCAGCTCATTTCAGTTTCCGATAATCAGATTATTACAAATCGCACTCATTGCAGATTATCCAAGAGGAATACACAGATACGAAGCCTTCACTATAAACATTCATGTCCCCTGGGTAAACACAGACAGTTCCAAGATGGTTGTATAAGGCAGATGTTAGCCCTAACTCTAACTATAGGCAGTGGTCTACACTGGAGAATAGTGTAGTCAATAAATGCACGTCTGATACCCAGCTACAGTTACATAATGTTAAGCCAGGCACTGAAACGGGTTTGCTCCAACAAGAACAAGCAGATACACATCAGTAGTAGAAAGTCAAAAAATAGAGGGGGAGGAGAACAAGGTTTCAATGTGATGCAGCCAACATTACAGACATTGAGATTAGAAGAAAATTCATCACACAAAAGTTTGAACCTCTCCTTGATTCTCCAACATCTATGCACATAAATTACAGTAAATAATGGCAATGTTCTGAAAGCATTTTATTTAAATTCCCATTATGGTTTGGAAATTTGTTTTTAGAATTTTAAATAATATATTTGCAGACTTTATTTCATTACATGTGAATAAAAATTTTACTTTGAAATTCAAAAATGATTTATTTTTCATTTGCTTTCATTTCAAATTTAAATCCTATCTAACTTGTATGAAGATGTTCGTAAGAAAATGCAAAACAAATTGTTTGAGGTAGAGGTTCCACTATTTAGGCAATATACTGATTGTCAATAAAAGATACTCTTGAGTACAAATTTTTTTTTGTTTAGTTATCTGTGAATAAATTTACACGGGAAAATAGAATAAGATTAAAAGTGAATTGAGTAAAGTTAAAAGTAAATTGCCACTGTAGTTGTAGAGAAGGGAGAAAATACTTGCCTTTCTCTTCTTGATAAATTTTATGCTTTGTTAAAATCAGTGTATCTAGCCGCCATGATGCATAGAGCAGACTTGATAGGACTATGGCTTTCTTTTCTCTCCCACATCCACATATGACATGCACACTGTTTCTAACCCACACATGTAAATACGTATATGTGTGTGTGTGTCAAGAGAGGGCTTACATTGTGTTCATACAATAGCAGCAGCAGTAGCAGCAGTCTGTACACCAGGATACACACATCTTGTCTCGTCATACATTTGTGCTTCATCGGTACAACCTTGCAGGTTAGTTGATATTCAAATTTTTCCATTTGTCTTTTTTCTTTCATTTTAATCTACTCTCTTTCATTTATTTTTATGGGGAGTTTTTTTGCATTATGGCAAAATAGCAAAGTCAAACCAGAAAAGCTTGATTTAATTGCCTTTCTTGCTTGGAAAATTGAAAATTACACTGTTCATACACTTAATTCTTCATCTTGTAAGCTACACACAGAGAATATCTGAGTCATATGAATGGTATTTTCTTTTGTTTCCTGTAATGCCTAAGTTGTATTATAGTTTAAGAGATTTTATTGTGTTATTTTAAGGCTTGGCCCATAGATATTCCATGTGCTAAGCTATTGTAATGTTATTTCATGTCAAAGTTATTTAAAGACTACCAAAGAAACATGACGAGATTAAATGATTCAAGTTGATTGAGAAATGAGAAAAGACAATCAAATTCTACAAAGACAATGGAATGCACATATATATTTATTTGTTTATTGTAAATAATCAAATGTATGATTATATTTTACTTTATCTGTAGTAAATTAGTCATTTGGATGCACTTCACAACTTGCATTGATTAAAATAAATTACATCTTTTCTGCTGTAAGTATAAATGTTAATATTGCATTATATTCAAGCATTTTCTATTAAATGTTTATACAAAATATTAACACAAAAATGATTTTTAATCAAATTGGTCATAAAACTAATTATTTAATGACAGCTATTTACAATACACTTATAAATTAAGGAAAAAAAAATTATTAAAACATAATTATTAACCTGGATGTATAATTCCAAAATTTACCAAAGACAGAGTTCTGTCTCATTGAGTAAATATGGAATGAAAATTTGTATTACCGGGTAAAGGATAAGAATATGAAAAAAACAAAAAAAAAACAACAAAAAAAAAACAACAAACATGTTTGCTTTTCAAATCATTATTTGATTAAAAAATGAAAAAGTGTGATTTATTTTTTTAATATTTCAATGTTTATTCACATCATCTTCAGAACTTGATGACATATATGGAGTCATTGCAGCCAGAATGATTTTTTTATCTTGAAATTATCTAACAAAAGTTATGGATAAGGTATATAGTGGTTTCTTTTAAAATTAAGGAAAAATAAATAAAAATTTCCCTCATATTTATATTGTATCTAATTATACTGTTATTTAATTTTTATGAATGTTCTTAGATTTTATATTTGAAACTTCATTTAAAACAGAGTTTCAAAGCTGTCATTATCTTGCAATGTACATTGTTAAATCAAGTTGGTCAAATTTTTACAGTAAATTTGCAAGTTGATTTGAGATTTCCATTTAGAATAGACACAAAGATAAGTATAACTTTATTAAATCTGGAAGGTATAAAACAAAATACTGAGAAATGCATTTCCAGTATTTATAGGACTATCTTTCTCTGTCAATTATGTAATATGTATATGTGCGCATGTGTAAACTAATGAAAATCTATGATTAGCTTTGAGTAACAGTAAGTTTCATTTTCCTTCCTTCATTTGTTTGTTAGATCATTTTAAGCAAAATAAGTGTCTGGAATCTCAAACAGATTGAAACTAATTAGAATAAGAAAAGGAGATTGATGACTTAATTACTGATATATCTGCTTGTACAATTTCAAAGTAAATCAAATATGTGAACAAGTAAAGAGTTGAAAGATATTCAGTTATTTCAAAATGTTTTTCCTTCTGTGTTAGTCTTTCGTCTTGTCATATGGAATCTGGAGAGAACTTGTTTAATAAATGATAACATTAAATTTTAATCAGAAAAGGAAAGCAGTTGATCAGAGAAAATAAATCACAATATAACTGAATAACTAAAAGAAAGAAAAGTATATTGAATGGAAGATGCCTGATGACTGCAGAAATTACTTTACTTACACACTGTGTTCATTAACAAAATCCACTGTGAAGAGATTGATATGAAAAAATATTTCTTTAATGATTGTTTTATATTGTGTAACTTCTTGGAATGTAATAAATGTAATTATTCAGTAGATATTGTAATTCAGGTATTTTAATATTTCAGGAATAAAAGAGAAAAAGTGTAATCATGCTGGTGTTTATGTACCTGTGGTTTTCTGTACTACAATTCAGCCACAGTGCTGACCTGACATATAGTGTAGATGAAGGAAAAAGTCCAGGTACCTACCTGGGCGACATTGCTGCAGATTCCCACATCATGGATGATGTTCCCTTGGAAAGCAGACGCCTGATTACCTTCAACCAACTTCGACAAGGAATGGCAGGCACTTCCCAATTATTCCATGTCTCCCAGAAGAAAGGAAAACTCTTCACTGCCCAGACATTGGATGCTGAGTCCCTTTGTACCTATAATACAGAATGTTTCCAAATGGTTGATGTGGCTGTACGACAAGGAAAGACCTTCATGAAGATTATAAAAATCAAAATAATCATAAATGATGTCAATGATAATTCTCCAGAATTTCCAGAGAAGCAAATTAATATGCATATTTCTGAAGGAGTAAGAGAAGGTTTTAAAAAAGCCATTCCCAATGCTGTTGATAAAGATATTGGAATAGTTAATGCAAGAATTACATATGAACTTAAGAAAAATGATAATGACCCATTTTCTTTGTCTGTACATAATACACCGTTTGGCACACCAAAATTGAGTATCTCTGTGAGTGGAAAGCTAGACAGAGAAGAAAAAGCTTCATATGAGATACAAGTGATTGCCAAAGATAGTGGACTTCACCCCAAACAAAATGTCTTGAATATTTACGTTGATGTTACAGATATAAATGACAATTCTCCAGTGTTTACACAGGATATTTACAATATTTCTATGAAAACTCAAGAATATGGAGATAAACCACTTGTAGTTGTATCTGCGAGTGACCGGGATGCCGGAGAGAATGGCAAAGTGTCTTACCATTTTAGTCCACAGACAACCACAGACATCAAAAAACATTTTCAAATAAATGAAAACACTGGTGAAATATTTTTGCAGCAGAAATTACCATCAAATAAAAATAATATTTATAAACTTTTTGTAACAGCAGTAGATGGAGGTGTTTCACCATTAAGTAGTTTTGCTGGAGTTCTTGTGAATGTTGTAAATACGCAGAACAGACCACCCAACATCTTTGTGACTTTCATGTCTGAATCAACAGACAACACAGCGACCATTTCTGAAGATATTGAGGTGGGTAGTTTTATTGCTTATGTCAAAGTGACAGACCCTGATGCTGGACAAAATGGAGAAGTGAACTGCGAGTTGCACCATGATAAATTCCGATTGCAGAAACTGAGATCAAAAGAATACAAAGTGACATTGAAGCACAAAGTTGACAGAGAAATGCAAGATCACCATGATGTTACAATTAGCTGCAAAGATGAAGGATCTCCTCCGCAACACAGTGATAGCAAATTCTCCATCAAAGTGAAAGATGTCAATGATGTCCAGCCACAATTTGCAAAAGATACTTTTAAATTCTCTGTAAATGAGAATGAAAGTCCAAAAACACCAGTCGGTTCTATCAATGCCACTGATCCTGATCTTGGAGCTGGCAGTAGACTCACATATTCGTTGCTCACCAAAAATGAAGACTTCTTACCTTTCAAGATCACCAGTGATGGTTTGATTTCTACAATCATGTCTCTTGACCATGAGTTCAAAGACATTTATAAATTCAAGGTTTTAGTGAAAGATAACGGAAGCCCTCCACTTGATAATACGGTCAATGTGATTGTGGAGATTGAAGATAAAAATGATAATGCTCCATATTTTACATTTCCCAGTGTTAATCCTTACAATCTGGATGTGAAATATCATCCCCATCATACAAAGAATATCACGCTTCTCAAGGCTGCCGATAGTGACAGTCAAGAGAATGCATTTCTCAAATATGAAATAACTGAAGGCAACGATAAACAGTTGTTTGCCATCAATCATTATACTGGATTGTTATCTTTCAGTCGCTTACTTAGCCATCAAGATGCTGGCTCCTATCACCTGCAGTTTATGGTCAAGGATAGTGGTAGTCCCGTTTTGTCTGCAAAGACGTCAGTGTTTTTGACATTGGCAGTTAGTAACAATACGGCAGACATGTTAAATGCTGCACATATGCACACGGATATCAAGATCCACCAGTATTTACTGATTGTCATTGTGTTGGTTGCAGTCACCGTTGCTATCCCAATTACTGCTGCCATTTCCATCTGCATCCTTCGTTGCATTGATACCAGAAGTGTTGCACATGCACATCCATTGGCTGCCGCTTCCAGCAAATATTACCCTGATCAGGCACATCCAATGCATCCATCTTACCAGACTACTTATTGGTCTGGTGTGTCTGTTGCTGTACGAGCAGAACAAGATGTGCTTTGTAGAACTCTACCGGGCAGAGGCAGAAGGCCCCAACATTGTGCAGATGTTTTGGATGATGGACGCAGAAGTTCAGCCCTAGGAATAAAAGTACAAACTGCTACTGAAGTCATCTATGAGGTAAGACATCATTTAAAAATTTTTTTTTTTTACAATTTTCATGATGTAGAAATTAATTGTCAACTATTGCTTACTTATCCACTTAATATATTTATGAAAAGTTCAAATTTTACTAAAATTTGTTTGCTTTTCTGCGTTGAAAGGAAATCCGAGGTGCAACTGGTGGTAAGAGACATGAAGAGAGAAACTGTATGGCATCTGCCTGTCACCCTGACATGGGACCCTCTTCTCATCCTGACAAAGAAGATCCCTATGCTGAAAGATATGCAAATCACTGTCAAAATGTGTCTGGTAAGTTGGAAATATGTATTATTATACATTACATATTTTTATTAATATAGAACTTGACTATTATACAATGAAGATTTGAAAAATGTTTCATCACATTAAAAAGATCAATTGTGACTTTTTCTTTGCTTATTTCTGCTCATTTCAGTTTCTGATACATCTGATTATTATGAACCGCACTCATCACCGAGTATCCAAGAGGAATACACAGATATGAAGCCTTCACTACAAACATTCATGTCCCCTGGAGATACAAGGACTGTACCAAGAAGACTGTATAAGACAGATGCTAACCCTAACTCTGACTATAGGCAGTGGTCTACTCTGAAAAATAGTGCGGTCGATAGATGCACATCTGATACCCAGCTTCAATTACACAATGTAGATGCAGACAGTGTTACATCTGAGGCCCAACAAGAACAAACAGAAACAGCAATAGCAGAAAGTCAAAAAATAGAAGGGGTAGGAGAACAAAGCTTCAATTTGGAGCAGCCAACACAACAGACACACATATTAGAAGAAAATTCATCCCACAACAGACAAAATGATGAACCTCTCCCTGAATCTCCAAGATCTATACATGCAATACACATATAAGTAAGATCTACACACACAATATACATATAAATAAATAAATAACAGTAAATGAAGGCAACGGTCTTAAAGCAATTAAATTCTAAGCACTTATTTAGAAATCTGTTTTTATAATTTGAAATAATATCATATTTCAGGCTTTATTTCATTGCATAGAAAGTTTGATTTGCAAAATGATTTGCTTTACATTTTCTTCCATTTCAAACTGGAATCCTATTAACGTGTATCCAATGCAAGTCAAGTCAAGAAGAAAATACAAAACACACTGGAAGAAAATGTAAAACACACTGCTTAATTTAGATGCTTCAATATTTAAGCAATGTATTGATTGTTGATAAAAGATCCTCTTGAACACACTTTTTTTTATTTATTAGTTACTCTGAATAAATCTACACAGAAAAATAGAATAAGATTAAAAACGAATTAACTAAAGTTAAAAGTAAATAGCCATTGTAGATCTAGAGAGGGAGGAAAATACTTGCCTTTCTCTTCTTGATAAATTTTATGCTTTGTTAGAATCAGTGTATCTAGCCGCCATGATGCATAGGGCAGACTCGATAGGACTGTGGCTTGCTTTCTTTCACTTCCATAGATGTACACTCTCCCACATCCACATATAAACATACACACTTTGTAAAACGCATGTATATGTGTGCATGCCAAGAAAGAGATTGTGTTCATACAACAGCAGCAGTAGCAGCAGAGCCGTATGCCAGGACACACACATCCAGGCTTCATCGATACAACATTGCAGGTCGGATTAAATTTTATTTTTACTATTTCAATCTATTTTCTTTTATGTCTGTTTTATTTTGTGATAGATTAGGAGAGAAAAACAGAAAGAGCTTCATTAAAAAAACTAATTGGTTTTCTTCATTCTCGAATTATAAATCGTTCAATTTTTTTAATGTGAATTATGCACCATCTTAAAGTCCATACACAATAACTGACTCATTCTTTTGGTATGTGTCTGTCTTTTTTGACATTTCAGTATAAAAAGGTTTTTATCTTTTTGAATTTGGACTCTTCTAAATTCAGCAACATATTAATCAAATTTTTTTTCTGCATCAGACAATTCCATCATATTTATAATTTTCTTTATATTTTCATTTCATGTAAACTTTATTTCATCACAATCAATACAAATAAATATTGATATGAATTATTAAGACAGCTTTCATACTGATTATTAGATTTGTCATGATTAATAATAAATTTCCATTAAAGTTCTCTTTCCTTAAATGTTTTCAAGATGATGTTATAATGTATTGTGTCAGTGTGATTACATTTTTCCCTCCAATGTGAAGACTCATAAGATCCGTTATTATGACAAAATGGCATGAAGCAAAAAAGCAAGCAAAAATAAATTCTGTCATATATTTTATTCTCTTTTTTATAAAAGATGCTTTTCTGTACAGATATTTCAGTATATTTTAAAGATATATTTAACATAAAACAACAGTTTTTGTGCCTTTATGTGTCAAGGGAACGGCTCCCAATATAGTGAACAAATAAACCCTCTTCAAAACTGTGAAAAAAAAAAAGAAAACAACAAAAACATATTTATCGGTTAAAATTTCACAATTGGACTGAATTTGTAAATTGAAATTCTGAATAGATAATGTATCAATTTATTATCAAATAATTTTAAAATTAATGAAGATAAAAATATTTTATAAATTATCAAAATGTTTTTTAAAGGGAAAAATAATCAGGTTTCATTTTAATTACAGAATAATAATTTATCTCATGAAAAGGGAAATAATTCCTAACGTGTCTTCATTTATAACAAAGGAAGTTATTCTTTGAAATGAAGTTATTGACTAACCAAAAGAAAAAAATATTTATTACAAAAAACTGACAGTATGGGAAAATTGTTTCAATTGCCATTATCTTAAATTTACAGGAGGAGAAACACACCTGACCAAATAATTATGTTCATAATTGTATACACATTGCTATCAGTCTTACAAGTATGCCTCAGTGCTGACCTGACATACAGTGTAGATGAAGGAAAGAGTCCAGGTACGTACCTGGGGGACATTGCTGCTGATTCCCACATCATGGATGATGTTCCCTTGGAAAACAGACGCCTGATCACATTCAACCAACTTCGACAAGGAATGGTCGGAACCTCACAATTATTCCATGTCTCCCAGAAGAAAGCAAAACTCTTCACTGCCCAGACACTGGATGCTGAGTCCCTTTGTACCTATAATACAGAATGTTTCCAAATGGTTGATGTGGCTGTACGACAAGGAAAGAATTTCATGAAGATTATAAAAATCAAAATAATTATAAATGATGTCAATGATAATTCTCCAGAATTTCCAGAGAAAGAAATCAGCAAACAAGTCTTGGAAGGTGTGGGACAGGGATTCAAGATATCCATTCCAAATGCCAAGGATAAGGATGTTAGTCTTTCCAATTCAAAAATTACTTACGAATTAAAAAAGAATAAGAATGAACCATTCTCATTGTCCATTCAGAAAATACCATTTGGGCCACCAGAATTAAGTATTTCAGTTGAGGGTAAACTTGATAGAGAAGATAAAGACTCATATATGATACAAGTAATTGCAAAAGATGGAGGCACTCCAACTAAACAAAACCTCTTAAATGTTCATATAATAGTTGAGGATATAAATGATAACTCTCCAATTTTTACGCAAGATATTTATAATGTTTCAATAAAAAACCAAGAATATGGAGATATGCCAATTGTGACTGTTTCTGCAACTGATTTGGATGCTGAAAAGAATGGACAGGTCTCATATTATTTCCGACCTCAAACATCAGAAGAAATCAAGAATTATTTCAATTTGGATAAGGAATCAGGAAAAATATTTTTAATCAAAAAATTACCTCTCAAAAAGCTTACATATAATTTGTTTGTAAGAGCTACTGATGGGGGTCCTTTACCAATGAGTGGCTATGCTGGAGTTTCTGTAAGTATCCTGAACACACAAAATAGACCACCTAACATCTTTGTGACATTTATGTCAGAATCAACAGACAACACAGCGACCATTTCTGAAGACATTGAGGTGGATAGTTTTATTGCTTATGTCAAAGTGACAGACCCCGATGCTGGACAAAATGGGGAAGTGAACTGTGAGTTGCACCATGATAAATTCCGATTGCAGAAACTGAGATCAAAAGAATACAAAGTGACATTGAAGCACAAAGTTGACAGAGAAATGCAAGATCACCATGATGTTACAATTAGCTGCAAAGATGAAGGATCTCCTCCGCAACACAGTGATAGCAAATTCTCCATCAAAGTGAAAGATGTCAATGATGTCCAGCCACAATTTGCAAAAGATACTTTTAAATTCTCTGTAAATGAGAATGAAAGTCCAAAAACACCAGTCGGTTCTATCAATGCCACTGATCCTGATCTTGGAGCTGGCAGTAGACTCACATATTCGTTGCTCACCAAAAATGAAGACTTCTTACCTTTCAAGATCACCAGTGATGGTTTGATTTCTACAATCATGTCTCTTGACCATGAGTTCAAAGACATTTATAAATTCAAGGTTTTAGCGAAAGATAACGGAAGCCCTCCACTAGATAATACGGTCAATGTGATTGTGGAGATTGAAGATAAAAATGATAATGCTCCATATTTTACATTTCCCAGTGTTAATCCTTACAATCTGGATGTGAAATATCATCCCCATCATACAAAGAATATCACGCTTCTCAAGGCTGCCGATAGTGACAGTCAAGAGAATGCATTTCTCAAATATGAAATAACTGAAGGCAACGATAAACAGTTGTTTGCCATCAATCATTATACTGGATTGTTATCTTTCAGTCGCTTACTTAGCCATCAAGATGCTGGCTCCTATCACCTGCAGTTTATGGTCAAGGATAGTGGTAGTCCTGTTTTGTCTGCAAAGACGTCAGTGTTTTTGACATTGGCAGTTAGTAACAATACGGCAGACATGTTAAATGCTGCACATATGCACACGGATATCAAGATCCACCAGTATTTACTGATTGTCATTGTGTTGGTTGCAGTCACCGTTGCTATCCCAATTACTGCTGCCATTTCCATCTGCATCCTTCGTTGCATTGATACCAGAAGTGTTGCACATGCACATCCATTGGCTGCCGCTTCCAGCAAATATTACCCTGATCAGGCACATCCAATGCATCCATCTTACCAGACTACTTATTGGTCAGGTGTGTCTGTTGCTGTACGAGCAGAACAAGATGTGCTTTGTAGAACTCTACCGGGAAGAGGCAGAAGGCCCCAACATTGTGCAGATGTTTTGGATGATGGACGTAGAAGTTCAGCCCTAGGAATAAAAGTACAAACTGCTACTGAAGTCATCTATGAGGTAAGTACTGAATTTTTTTATTTTCTACTATTTTCACGATATAGAAATTAATTCATATCTCCTATCTTATTTATCCCCTTAATATATTTATGAAAAGTTCAAATTTTACTAAAATTTGTTTGCTTTTCTGTGTTGAAAGGAAATCCGAGGTGCAAGTGGTGGTAAAAGACATGAAGAGAGAAACTGTATGGCACCTGCTTGTCACCCTGACATGGAACCCACTTCTCACCCTGACCAAGAAGATCCCTATGCCGAAAGATATGCAAATCACTGTCAAAATGTGCCTGGTAAGTTGTGTTTCACTTTCCACTTTTCTAATATTTTGAATAATAGAAAACAGAAACATTGCTCAATATTTACTTTAAAAGATCAACAGTGAATTGTTTTTGTAAACTTGTTCACTTTTGCTCATTTCAGTTTCTGATACATCTGATTATTATGAACCGCATTCATCGCAGAGCATCCAAGAGGAATACACAGATATGAAGCCTTCACTACAAACATTTATGTCCCCTGGAGATACAAGGACTGTTCCAAGACGGTTGTATAAGGCTGATGTTGACCCTAGTTCTGACTATAGGCAGTGGTCTACTCTGAAGACTAGTACAGTTGATAGATGCACGTCTGATACCCAGCTTCAATTACACGTTGTAGATGCAGGCCATGAAACATATGACACAGAAAAAGAACAAATAGAAAAATCAGCAGCAACTGCAGAAACTACACTTGCAAATGAAAAGGGAGAGGGAGAACAGGGGAAAGATGTGGGAGAGACAATTCTAGAAACATCCGTTGCTAATAAAGAAAATCTACAGTGAAATTTCTTTCCAGTATCATCTCAGCCAATATATCCTCTGTGCAGACATGAAGTACAAATATTAAAATAAATAAGTATAATAATATAACTGATTCAAGGTATATCACAATATTCATGATATATATTTGATATATTCATGATTTTTAAATGGATGGGAAGTATGAAAAAATGTAACTAAACCAAGTTATTTTTTTTATTATTGTAAATAGTTGGGAAAAAAATTGATGTCTAAAACTACAAAAATGAACAGTAATCAGTTTTGATAAAATTGGAAAGAGGAAAAATAGAAAGAATGAATATAGAAAATGTAAATTGATTTTAAATGCAGGGAGAGAAAATCATAATATATTGCACAGTTATAAAAATATCCCAATCTTTTTATTTTGTTAACCTTTTATATTTTTGCCACCAGTAATACATTATAGCAGTAAATGTTAAAATGGCAGATTTTAATTTTAGATTTAAAATGCAAAAATAAAAAGGATGATTTTTTTCTTCTTGATGAAACATAAATTAATCAGGTTTAGATCAGCTATAACCTATAATTTACAACATGAAAGATAATTCTTTCTTTCATTATTATATCTTCTTCAGCCCTGAATTTCTTTTTTCATAATTTTGAATGTATTCACCTAAGGAAAATAAAGTGAGTTTAAATAAGAAGAGCAAGTTGCGGTTATGGTGGTGAAAGAGGAAAACACTTGCCTGTTTCTTTGTGGTAATTTTTTTGCTTTGTTAGAATCAGTGGTTCTAGCCGCCATGATGCATAAAGCAGACTTGATTGGACTGTAACTTGCTTTCTTTCTCTTCCACATATGCACACTCTCCCACATCCACACATAAACATACACATGTGCCCAAAAGGAGACAGACATTGTGTTCCTACAATAGCAGCAGCAGAGTTGTACACAAGGATATACACATCTTGTTTCACTATACATCCTTGCTTCACCGATACAACATTGCAGGTTAGTTGAAATTAAATCCTTCCAGTTCTGTTTTGTTTCTCCATTTCAATCTATTTTCTCTTATGTCTATTTTGCATTGTGGCAGATAAATGTACAAAACTCAATTGGATTTCTTTCTTATAAAATTGTACATTTTATTGTCAAATAAAATGAATCCATTTTTTACAATCAATACACATACAAAATATCTGACTCATGCACTTGCTATGTTCACTTGTCTTTAATAGTTATCTATGATTTTACAAATATATATATTCGTTTAATTTGGTAGTTTTCCACACAATACAGAAATAAACATTTTTTTCATTCTTGATTCAAAATATTTATCCATCCTAAAAGCAGTCATTTTGAATGTTTCTTTATATTCTTAATAGCTTTTGTTACTATTATTTGTGAAAAAAGATAATTGGAGTGAGATATTTATTTTTGTCATTTATATGAAAACTTCAGAAATTGTATATTTTCATTATGTATTTGTTGAAGTTATTAAACATTTCTTTTATCATTATTCTTTTACCAGAAACATTTACTTTATATACGTTGCAATGAGATTTAGATGCATACATGTCACCTGAAGTGATCTTTATCACATGAATCAAGTATTTATATTTTTGCATATAGAAGTTGCATTTTCTTCTCATCAGCTTTTAAACATATTTTATTTAGATATGATCTTTGTGTCTGAGAGAATGCCTATAATATTAGGCAGCATTTCATTTCTAAGCATAAAATCAATCCTCTTCGAGGAGTGAAGTTTTATAATCATTGGATCATAGCAATGAATCAGACAGGCTTTCATTGTCTTTTTATCATCTCGTCATTACAATTCAATGAGTAGATCAAGTCAAAAGATGAGATGTAAGAAAAGATGTGTCTCTCAACATTAAGAAAAATATCACTAGAAGCAAAAGATGAAATTCATTGTAGTCATTTTTGAAGAGCTTTAACCATTAAGCCATTTTGCCTCTTATTAGATTAAATAAAAGTAAGAAATAATTACATATTAAAAGTGAGCAAACATTTTGTTATGTTTGAATTTTAATTTATCTTCATCTAAAATACTGAATTTTTATTTAGTGTAAAAAAAAAAAAAAAAATGATTGAAAATTATTATTGCAAATATCTATGTTCAATGATTTCCAAAGATTTACTAGTGCCTAAAATTATATTACAAACGTTTATATCTAATTATTTATAGAATATTCAGTATGAAAAAAAAAAAAAATGAAATTTTATTAAATAATCAATCTTTATTTTAAATTCACGGATATTAGAAACACAAAATAAATAATTCTTAATGTATATTATTACGCCTACCTTTTTTAGTTTCAACCTAGCAGGAATTATGAAATAAATGCGCACGTGTATTTTAGCCGAAGATCTTTTAATAACGGAGACGAAAAAATGATACATGAACATTCATCAGAAAAATTCTTTTGATTTTAGGAAAAAGAAATTTGACGAATTACCATACACAAATGAGAAAATGGTGGCAGGTATAGGCTTGTTTTTGTCACTTTTACCAATTTGCCTCAGTGCGGATTTGTCATACAGTGTGGATGAAGGAAAGAGTCCAGGTACTTACCTGGGTGATATTGCTGCTGATTCCCAGATCATGGATGATGTTCCCTTGGAAAACAGACGCCTGATCACATTCAACCAACTTCGACAAGGAAAGGCAGGCACTTCCCAATTATTCCATGTCTCCCAGAAGAAAGGAAAACTCTTTACTGCCCAGACATTGGATGCTGAGTCCCTTTGTACCTATAATACAGAATGTTTCCAAATGGTTGATGTGGCTGTACGGCAAGGAAAGACTTTCATGAAGATTATTAAAATCAAAATAATCATAAATGATGTCAATGATAATTCACCAGAATTTCCTGAAAAAAAAATCAGCAAACAAGTCTTGGAAGGTGTGAGTAAAGGTTTTAAAAAAGCCATTCCCAATGCTGTTGATAAAGATGTTGGAATTTCAAACTCAAAAATTACTTATGAATTAAAAAAGAATAAAAATGAACCATTCTCACTGGCAATTCAGAGAAGACCATTTGGCCCACCAGAATTAAGTATTTCAGTTGATGGTAAACTTGATAGAGAAGATAAAGACTCATATATGATACAAGTAATTGCAAAAGATGGAGGCACTCCACCAAAACAAAATGTTTTGAATATTCATATAATTGTTGAAGATCTGAACGACAATGCCCCTGTATTTACTCAGAATATCTACAACGTTTCCATCAAGAACAAAGAATATGGTAATGTACCTATTGTTACAGTGTCTGCAAGTGATATGGATGCTGGAATAAATGGACAAGTTACGTATCATTTCAGAACACAAACATCAGAAGAGATTAGAACGTACTTTCAGTTGGATAAAAGGACAGGAAAAATATATTTAAAGCAGATTTTACCTCCAGACACAAAGTCAATATATGAACTTTTTATAACAGCAGTAGATGGAGGTGTTTCACCATTAAGTAGTTTTGCTGGAGTTCTTGTGAATGTTGTAAATACACAAAACAGGCCACCCAACATCTTTGTTACATTCATGTCAGAATCAACAGACAACACAGCAACCATTTCTGAAGACATTGAGGTGGGTAGTTTTATTGCTTATGTCAAAGTGGCAGACCCTGATGCTGGACAAAATGGAGAAGTGAACTGTGAGTTGCACCATGATAAATTCCGATTGCAGAAACTGAGATCAAAAGAATACAAAGTGACATTGAAGCACAAAGTTGACAGAGAAATGCAAGATCACCATGATGTTACAATTAGCTGCAAAGATGAAGGATCTCCTCCGCAACACAGTGATAGCAAATTCTCCATCAAAGTGAAAGATGTCAATGATGTACGGCCACAATTTGCAAAAGATACTTTTAAATTCTCTGTAAATGAGAATGAAAGTCCAAAAACACCAGTCGGTTCGATCAATGCCACTGATCCTGATCTTGGAGCTGGCAGTAGACTCACATATTCGTTGCTCACCAAAAATGAAGACTTCTTACCTTTCAAGATCACCAGTGATGGTTTGATTTCTACAATCATGTCTCTTGACCATGAGTTCAAAGACATTTATAAATTCAAGGTTTTAGTTAAAGATAACGGAAGCCCTCCACTTGATAATACGGTCAATGTGATTGTGGAGATTGAAGATAAAAATGATAATGCTCCATATTTTACATTTCCCAGTGTTAATCCTTACAATCTGGATGTGAAATATCATCCCCATCATACAAAGAATATCACGCTTCTCAAGGCTGCCGATAGTGACAGTCAAGAGAATGCATTTCTCAAATATGAAATAACTGAAGGCAACGATAAACAGTTGTTTGCCATCAATCATTATACTGGATTGTTATCTTTCAGTCGCTTACTTAGCCATCAAGATGCTGGCTCCTATCATCTGCAGTTTATGGTCAAGGATAGTGGTAGTCCCGTTTTGTCTGCAAAGACGTCAGTGTTTTTGACATTGGCAGTTAGTAACAATACGGCAGACATGTTAAATGCTGCACATATGCACACGGATATCAAGATCCACCAGTATTTACTGATTGTCATTGTGTTGGTTGCAGTCACCGTTGCTATCCCAATTACTGCTGCCATTTCCATCTGCATCCTTCGTTGCATTGATACCAGAAGTGTTGCACATGCACATCCATTGGCTGCCGCTTCCAGCAAATATTACCCTGATCAGGCACATCCAATGCATCCATCTTACCAGACTACTTATTGGTCTGGTGTGTCTGTTGCTGTACGAGCAGAACAAGATGTGCTTTGTAGAACTCTACCGGGCAGAGGCAGAAGGCCCCAACATTGTGCAGATGTGTTGGATGATGGACGTAGAAGTTCAGCCCTAGGAATAAAAGTACAAACTGCTACTGAAGTCATCTATGAGGTAAGTACTGAATTTTTTTATTTTCTACTATTTTCACGATATAGAAATTAATTCATATCTATATCTTATTTATCCCCTTAATATATTTATGAAAAGTTCAAATTTTACCAAAATTTGTTTGCTTTTCTGTGTTGAAAGGAAATCCGAGGTGCAGCTGGTGGTAAGAGACATGAAGAGAGAAACTGTATGGCATCTGCCTGTCACCCTGACATGGAACCCACTTCTCACCCTGACAAAGAAGATCCCTATGCCGAAAGATATGCAAATCACTGTCAAAATGTCTCTGGTAAGTTGGAAATATGTATTAGTATACATTACATATTTTTATTAATATAGAACTTGACTATTATACAATGAAGATTTGAAAATGTGATTTCTTCACATTAAAAAATCAATTCTGACTTTGTTTCCGTTGTTCATTTCTGATCATTTCAGTTTCTGATACATCTGATTATTATGAACCGCACTCATCACCGAGTATCCAAGAGGAATACACAGATATGAAACCTTCACTACAGACATTCATGTCCCCTGGAGATACAAGGACAGTACCAAGACGGTTGTATAAGGCAGATGTCAACCCTAACCCTGACTATAGGCAGTGGTCTACCCTCAAGAACAGTGCTGTTGATAGATGCACGTCTGATACCCAGCTACAATTACATAATGTAGATGCAGACAGTGTTACATGTGAGCCCCAACAAGAACAAACAGAAACAGTAAAAGAATTTATACATACAAAGGAAGAATTAAACTTGGTGCAACCAGTGCAAGATACACAAAATTTAAGCGACAAACAAAATATTGATGAAGATTGTCCACCAGACTCTCCGAACTCATTCACTACACATACAAACAAAGAAATTACATAACTGAAAGTCCTTTACTATATATACTTTGAATCTTAAAAAATAATAATACTTAAGCTATTATGTTAAATATAAATGAGTAATATTTTATGAATAATTTTTTTAATTTAATGACCTTGATGGATAAAACTGCATAAAAAATTATATGAATTCCTTGTTAACTAATAAGCTTTATTATTCAAGAAATTTTGATTTTTGAAAAGAATCTCAAAAAGCAAAGGATTAATAATTAGCATAAGAAGTTAAGATAAATTTGAAATGTTTACAACCTTTGTTTTGATTGCCGTGGGATGATTCTGAAATGTTCATTAGTTTTTGCATTGAAGACATGAGGAAGTGATTCGTGTAAATATTTCAGGAAACAAGCAAAAAAAAAAAAAAATTATTTTAGGTGAAAATATAAATTAATTTCCAAATGTACTTTTTAACATTGATATTAAAAAAATTAATATATTTATAAAGGAAAATGGATATAAGTCACCGTTGTGGTGTAGGGGGAAAAGAAAATACTTGCCTTTCTCTTCTTGATAAATTGTATGCTTTGTTAGAATCAGTGATTATAGCAGCCATGATGCATAGGGCAGCTTTAATAGGACTATAGCTTTTTTCTTTCACTTCCACATATGCACACTCTCCCATATCCACACATAAAATACACACTATTTCTAACATGTACACACGTATATGTGTGTGCCAAGAGAGAGCTTACATTGTGTTCATACAATAGCAGCAGCAGTAGCAGCAGAGCTGTACACCAGGATACACGCATCTTGTCTCGTCATACATCCATGCCTCATCGATAAAACATTTCAGGTTAGTTGGTAATAATATATTTCTAGTTGTCATTTTTCCTTCATTTTAATCTATCTTCTTTCCTGTTTTTTTCATGGCCATCTGTTTTGCTTTATGGCACATTAATAACAAAGTCAAATACACAAAGCTCTTTTACAAATTCAATCAGTTTTCTTGCCTACAAAACTGCAACTCTTACATTTGGATAATATAACCAATTCAGTATTTCACAATCAACACGCAAATATCCAAAATGTCTGACTCATGCATTTGGTATGTTCATTTGATTCTGTAATATCAGAATATAATTACAACTTATTTATTTAGATTTTTTCCAAATCTATTAGTTCATCTGTAAGAACAATAATTTAATTAAAAATTTTAATCATCTATTTTATACATTAAAATGATATAAAGATGATAGAACACTATGCCATCATATTTTGGTTGTAGATATTGTTAGAATAATGATAAATCAATATGTACTCTTAAATAGTTCCTTTTAAAATTTATGTCAATACTGATGGCTTAATAGTTCTGGATCTAAATAGGATTTAGCATAATAAGGTGTTTATTATATTGTGATTAATTGTATTTGACTACCTGTCTTCATTGGAGATATTTTATGATTCTGTTCAGAATATAGGGGGAGGGTATAAATTAAAAATATATTATTTAAATCAGATAATATTCTTCAAAACCTTCACTGTTTTTTAATTTAATGAACAATTAAAGATGCACCCAAAAAGATATTTGTACACGCACACACACACACACACACGTCTGAACACAAAGCTTTACATTATCTGCAGTCATATTTTATTTTGTTCCAAGAAGCTATATTGCCATTTTATATTCTTATTTTATTTTAGTAGGAAAAAAATGCAGTAAAACATGAATGAGAGGAGATTGACATGTGTCTATTGTGATATATATCAACGTTTTTTTGTTTTTTCATTCAACCATACTTATTATCAGAAATCATTTTCCTTTATATAACATGTTCGAATGTGGTAGAATCTATAAAAATAACATCTTTATAATTAAAATTTTTGACTGAAATGTGATGGATTTAAGAATTTCATGATAATGACCACAAATTTTCTGAATTAATATAAAAAGTTTGTCACTTTTTCTGTAAAGTCTATTGAAACAACATTGTGTGAAAAGATATTATTGAATGAAGAGGAGGTTTGTCAGTTAAACGTGGAATAAAAATCAAGGGAAATAACCGTTTCAGAACTATTTCCGAAAAATTGTATTTTGAGAATAAAAGCAGTAGTTTTGCTTGAGAATATAAGTAATTTGTATTAATGTTTTTATTTAAAACATTGAGAAAAATTATAACATTTTTTCATACGGATTTTTAAAGCACAAATTCATTCTGTTTAAATTTCAGATTCAACTTTAAAATTTATTTTGAATATAAACTGAAGCAGCCATGATAATAATAATATATCTTTTCCTGCCTGCCTTACAACTATGCCTCAGTGCTGATTTGTCATACAGTGTAGATGAAGGAAAGAGTCCAGGTACGTACCTGGGAGACATTGCTGCTGATTCCCACATCATGGATGATGTTCCACTAGAAAACAGACGTCTGATTACATTCAACCAACTCCGACAAGGAATGGCAGGCACTTCCCAATTATTCCATATCTCCCAGAAGAAAGGAAAACTTTTCACTGCCCAGACATTGGACGCTGAGTCCCTTTGTACCTATAATACAGAATGTTTCCAAATGGTTGATGTGGCTGTACGACAAGGAAAGACTTTCATGAAGATTATAAAAATCAAAATAATCATAAATGATGTCAATGATAATTCGCCAGAATTTCCAGAGAAACAAATCAGTTTGCAATTCATAGAAGGAGTTAGTATAGGGTTTAAAAACTCTATTCCCAATGCCATAGACAAAGATATAGGAACTGTGAATTCAAAAATTACATATAAATTAAAAAAGAATGAAAATGAACCATTTTCTCTATCAATTAAGAGCATTTTATTTGGTCCACAAGAATTAAGTATTTCTGTTGAAGAAAAACTTGATCGTGAAAATAAAGACTCCTACAACATAAAAGTTATTGCACAAGATGGTGGATCACCACCAAAACAAAGTATTTTGGATATTTACATTTATGTGACTGATATCAATGACAACCCACCAATATTTAATCGTGACATCTATAACATATCAATTGAAAATAAATTCTATGGGGATACACCAATTGCAGTGATATCTGCAACAGATCTGGATGATGGAGAAAATGGCAAAGTGTCCTATTATATAAGATCACAAACACTAGATACAGTGAAAGAATATTTTGATTTAAACAATATAAATGGAGAAGTTTTACTGAAGAAAAAAACAATTTCAAATCAAAATAAAATATTTAAATTGTTTGTTGGAGCTGTAGATGGGGGTCACCCACCACTGCGAGGTTTTGCAGCCATTCTAATTCAAGTAATAAATGCTCAAAACAGACCACCTAACATCTTTGTGACATTTATGTCTGAATCAACAGATAACACAGCGACCATTTCTGAAGACATTGAGGTGGGTAGTTTTATTGCTTATGTCAAAGTGACAGACCCCGATGCTGGACAAAATGGAGAAGTGAACTGTGAGTTGCACCATGATAAATTCCGATTGCAGAAACTGAGATCAAAAGAATACAAAGTGACATTGAAGCACAAAGTTGACAGAGAAATGCAAGATCACCATGATGTTACAATTAGCTGCAAAGATGAAGGATCTCCTCCGCAACACAGTGATAGCAAATTCTCCATCAAAGTGAAAGATGTCAATGATGTACGGCCACAATTTGCAAAAGATACTTTTAAATTCTCTGTAAATGAGAATGAAAGTCCAAAAACACCAGTCGGTTCGATCAATGCCACTGATCCTGATCTTGGAGCTGGCAGTAGACTCACATATTCGTTGCTCACCAAAAATGAAGACTTCTTACCTTTCAAGATCACCAGTGATGGTTTGATTTCTACAATCATGTCTCTTGACCATGAGTTCAAAGACATTTATAAATTCAAGGTTTTAGTGAAAGATAACGGAAGCCCTCCACTTGATAATACGGTCAATGTGATTGTGGAGATTGAAGATAAAAATGATAATGCTCCATATTTTACATTTCCCAGTGTTAATCCTTACAATCTGGATGTGAAATATCATCCCCATCATACAAAGAATATCACGCTTCTCAAGGCTGCCGATAGCGACAGTCAAGAGAATGCATTTCTCAAATATGAAATAACTGAAGGCAACGATAAACAGTTGTTTGCCATCAATCATTATACTGGATTGTTATCTTTCAGTCGCTTACTTAGCCATCAAGATGCTGGCTCCTATCACCTGCAGTTTATGGTCAAGGATAGTGGTAGTCCCGTTTTGTCTGCAAAGACGTCAGTGTTTTTGACATTGGCAGTTAGTAACAATACGGCAGACATGTTAAATGCTGCACATATGCACACTGATATCAAGATCCACCAGTATTTACTGATTGTCATTGTGTTGGTTGCAGTCACCGTTGCTATCCCAATTACTGCTGCCATTTCCATCTGCATCCTTCGTTGCATTGATACCAGAAGTGTTGCACATGCACATCCATTGGCTGCCGCTTCCAGCAAATATTACCCTGATCAGGCACATCCAATGCATCCATCTTACCAGACTACTTATTGGTCTGGTGTGTCTGTTGCTGTACGAGCAGAACAAGATGTGCTTTGTAGAACTCTACCGGGAAGAGGCAGAAGGCCCCAACATTGTGCAGATGTGTTGGATGATGGACGTAGAAGTTCAGCCCTAGGAATAAAAGTACAAACTGCTACTGAAGTCATTTATGAGGTAAGACATCTTTTTTTTTATGATGTAGAAATGAATTCTCAACTATCGTTGATTTATCCACTTAATATATTTATGAAAAATGCAAATTTTACTACAATTTTTTTGCTTTTTCTTTGTTTAAAGGAAATCCGAGGTGCAAGTGGTGGTAAGAGACATGAAGAGAGAAACTGTATGGCATCTGCCTGTCACCCTGACATGGAACCTTCTCACCCTGACCAAGAAGATCCTTATGCTGAAAGATATGCAAATCACTGTCAAAATGTGTCTGGTAAGTTGAAAAAATGTACCCTAATCCTCATGCAATAAACATTACAAAAGATTTATTCTCGTTAGAATCAATATAAAATTTAGCAAAAATCACATCTGTAAAGATTGAAGACAATGGTCAATAAAAAAATTCCACAACCATCATTATTTTCCATAACTTGTCACATTTGATGATTTTACAGAGCCATCATGTAGGAGGAGTTCTTTAAAAACTACCCTCTCAACATACTTTTACAAAAATTCTATTATTAAGTTTGTTGAAAGAAAATTATTGATAATGATTAAACATGCAGTCTTGAAATTTTTCTGATGCTTCATCTCAAAGTTATTTACCTTAAGAAATCAATTCTGACTTTGTATTCTTTATTTATTTCTGCTTATTTCAGTTTCTGATACATCTGATTATTATGAACCACACTCATCGCAGAATATCCAAGAGGAATACACAGATATGAAACCATCGCTACAAACATTCATGTCCCCTGGAGATACAAGGACTGTTCCAAGACGGCTGTATAAGACAGATGCTAATCCTAGCTCTGACTATAGGCAGTGGTCTACCCTGAAAAATAGTGCAGTTGATAGATGCACATCTGACACCCAGCTACAATTACATAATGTAGATGCAGACAGTGTTACATGCGAACCCCAGCAAGAACAGACAAAAGCTGTAGCATCAGAAGAGCTTATACAGGAAAAGGAAGATGGAAAATTTGGTTTAGATTTAGTGCAACCAGTGGAAGATGAACATAACTCACACAACAATGAAGATACAGAAGAAGCTTTAGCACACACATCCAGTTTAATAGTGACATGAAGAAAAACGGAAATTTCCCACCCCTAATTAGAGAAACTTAGTAATGATAGTTATGATACTCTCTCAAACATCTTTAAGAATGAAACTACAATCTGAATAAATAATTCATTGAATAAAACTGAAATACTAATAAATGCACCTTCTACCAGCAAAGATTATATTTGAAAAGATAACCTGTGTCCATTGAGTATTGAAGCCATGATTCCATTAATAACATTCTGATAGAATAAGTCTAGAAATTCACGAAAAAATCTTTTGACAAAAATCCTCAAGTATATTGTAGAACTGATTTAAGTAACATCAGAAATAAATGAAATAGTATTTAACATTGAAACCAATAAAAGGTAAATTTTTTAAATTTTCTTTGAAACAAAATACAAACAGCCATATTTAATTACTAAAAAAGATCAGTAGAGTAATAACTTGAAAACATTTTGAATTATTCAAATATTATCAATAATTACTATAATTTCAAGTAAATTTCTGGATTATTGCCAAATGCATTTAAAATATTACTGTTATCATCAATAGACACTAATTTGATTTGTATTCTTTAATATTGCACACACTGAGTGAGTATATTTTTACTATTAGTTTTTTTTCTTATCAAAGCAATTCAGATAAATACAGCAAAAATTTGTCAGTTTTTATGAGAAATAATATTTTAAACTGTTTTTCAATGTAAAAAAAGCCTTTCCAAAAATTTTTTATTCCCTTAATATGTGAAAATGAAGTAAGATTAAAATTTAAATACAAGTCACTGCTGTGATGGTGAGAAAGCAAAAATACTTGCCTTTTTCTTCTTGATAAATTGTATGCTTTGTTAGAATCAGTGGCTCTAGCCGCCATGATGCATAGGGCAGACTTGATAGGACTATGGCTTTCTTTCTTTCACTTCCACATATGCACACTCTCCCACATCCAAACATAAAAATACACACAGTTTCTAACATGTACACACGTATATGTGTGTGTGTGTGTGCCAAGAGAGGGCTTACATTGTGTTCATACAATAGCAGCAGCAGTAGCAGCAGAGCTGTACACCAGGATACATGCATCTTGTCTTGTCATACATCCATGCCTCATCGATACAACATTTCAGGTTAGTTGATATTAAAATCTTTCTAGTTGTCTATTTTTCCTTCATTTTAATCTATCTTCTTTCCTGTTTTTTTCATGGCCATCTGTTTTGCTTTATAGCACATTAATAACAAAGTCAAATACATAAAGCTCTTTTACAAATTCAATCAGTTTGTTTTGCCTACAACAAAGCAACTCTTACATTTGGATAATATAACTAATTCAGTATTTCACAATCAACACGCAAACATGCAAAATGTCTGACTCATGCAACCATTATTCTTTTGTAAAATAAATATTCCAGCTATTTTCTGAAATTTTTATTTTACCTCCTTACTAATTTATGCATTTTCACAATTTAGAAATTTTTCCCCCTATTATTTTAGCATCTTAATAAATTATGTAGATCTAAAATATTTCCATTTTGAGTTTTCAAAACTATGTTAATTTTCCATATAATTGTAATTTTTGAATGTTGAATAATTTTATTAAATTCCTAAAACAATAAAAATATTTTAATAAGCTTATTTTCATATATAAGTAAATTATCTTTGCTTCTGTGTTTTTTAGTATAAGAACCATTTTAGGAAAGCAATTTATTTTGTTTTACTAAAAACATTTTACATTAGCTGAAAAAAATAAAATAAAAAATTCACAATTAAAAATGATAAATCACGTTAAAAAAGTAAAATTTATCCTATTTTTTGGCTTAGTACATATATTTCTGGCATTAATAAAATATGTAGACGAGTCTAAAATATTGTCAATAAGACTGCATTTTGCTGATTGTTTTATGTCCTCTTTTTTTATATATTCTTAATAAGCAATAATAATTTATAAATGTTACTCATGAGGTCATTTGTACATGAAATGTTTACAAAATAATTCCATTTAAACAAACAAAAAAAAAACTAATTTAGAAAGGTGAGTAAGTGTATATTTTCCTACAATAATAATATATTTTTTTCTGTTTAACTGAAAATATTTAAGAAACAATTAGCTTTTTCTTTAATTATTAATAAGAATTAAGGTCAAAACAGGATATTTTGAATAAATAAAATGTATTTCACAGAAAACAACTTTCTTTTCAATTGTTATCCTTCATATTTGATTATAGGAGTAAAAATTGAGGAGTAAAGCAAAACAATATAATTTTTTCCATTAATATGAAAAATGATTGAGAAAATAAGAGGGCCATAATATTTGTTTAAAGCTACATAATTTTAACATTTTCAAGAGAATAGAATCTTACCTTTTTCATTACAGGGGGAGACAACTATTATGTAACATTCTAAAGTCCAGTGATACCTTCAGATACGAGTAGCTTAGTATCCAAGTTTGTTGAGATGCAAGTGGTGGCTCGGGCTATTTTTTGACTGAAATGCTAGTTAATTTCTGAGATATGAGTCATGCTTTGGGAAGCTGCTTCTAGTTGGTGCATGGGTAAAGCTTCTTGTTCTTTCTCACGTGTTACCTGGACAGTAAAGACGTATCTCATTCGTTGAAAAGTGAAATTCCAAAAAGGCAAAAACAAGTGACGATTAAATTAGAAATTTATACAATACGTAATGTTAAGTTTAGGTTTAGTTTAAGAAAGTGAAATTTTAATTCATTTAATGTTAAGAAAGTGAAGTTTTTAGTTTGTTTTGTATTAAGAGAGTGAAGTTTTTGTTTATGGGTCTACAGTCCGCATCATCATCTCCTCCACCATTCATCTCTGTTAGCTGCATATGTCTGTCTCTATAGCACTGAATAACACTTTTTTCCTTTTATTTCATTTACGTTAAGCATCGGTAAAGTATACATATGTTTTTTAATCAAGTGCATGTTTTTTTCATAACTTAGGGTGGTTTGGGGATGTTTTACAGGGCTGGAACGGATTAAATCTATTTCAGTTATATTAAATGTGAACATTTTTTTTGACATACTAGCTGATTGACATATGAGCTCGGTTATGGAATGGATTAAACTCATATCTCAAGGTACTATTGTACTTTAATTCTGAGATGAAGGTATTTGCCATATTGGTTATTAACTAGTATTATTTTTATTGCTTTTTATGAGATCTTTTTTTAGGTTGAATACCTTCTAAACATTTGAGTAACATGAAGTAGAAATAAAGAGGTAGAGCTTTTGATGTAAGTGAAATCATATCGCAGATCACAAAAACTTGTTCATAAACAATGCCTAAACCGATTTACACATGGACAAAGCACAAGTTGGCAAGGGGATGCTCAAAAATTATTAACCTGACCAAGAAGCCCTTCTGAAAAAAAAAAAAGGAAAGATTTTGATGTTTGCTCATTTGATCAGACTTTGAGAAGTGAGTTCGATCAAGAACATTTCTACACCCACTTATATAGTTATCCTGCCAACTTATTGGAAGCTATTTCTTTATTTTAGCTTCATTCTAAGTAATTTAACAGTCAGAAGTAGTAATATGACTGTAGAGGTTGAATTGGTTAAGGCATTATCCATCACCACCAAGCAGACACTGAATTTTCTATAGTCATGCTGAGCCAGCTGTACTCTCAATGAAGCTCCTTGACTTGAATTTTTATTGGGAATTAAATTCATCACCTACCACAAGTGCAAATCATATAGTAATTTTCCAAGTGTAGCTTAGATGTGGCACAAGGCCAAAAGTATGGGACACCCAGTGAGGATCGAACTCACTACTCAGTAATAACTGTCCTAGCAAGACAAACCTGCTAACCATTACACTGCCTTGAGGTACCCAAAGGGCAAATCATATATATGGCTTATTGCTGATGATGCTAGAAAAATGACCAGTTCCTGATACTGTTACAGAAAGAAAATTTTTCTTCCTGCCATGTTCTATCTTTACAGGAATCAGGTCGAATCAAAAATGGAGTATTTCTGCCATATTTGAACAGAGCGTTTCAATCTTCACTTTACATCCTTGACAGAGTTTAAAAGCGTTTATCCAGCTTTTTCAACCCTACAGTCCCTTTTCCACAGACGAAACATTGCAGACCTATCGCTACTCTGTTGCTATTTCCATGGCAAATGTTCAAACCATCTGCATTTGTTAGTTCAGACCTTTACAGCTAGGACCTATCATGCCACATACTCAATATCAAATCCTCTTTATTTATTTTTGTATTTTGTTAGTAAGGATGAAGATGCAGTCAGCCAATGTTTCCCTGAGAATCACTACTTTGTGGAAGAGGCTCCTGAGAGAATGCTTCTCCAAACACTACAATCTTTTCTTCAAGAGTAAGGTCAATCGTTATCTATTCTACATATCCTTATAATCTGTACTTACTTCCTCCTCTTATGCTCATACAGCCTCATTCAGTAATCAACTGCTTTTAGTGGAACTTGGGCCTTGTACTAAGTGAACATTTCATCAAAAATAAATAAGAACAATGAATAAAAAACTGAGAGATGAGTGCCAAATATAGGTACTGCAAGATTAAGTTTTGTTAAAAGTTATATTTGATTCTTACTTCGTATGACTTTAATGACCAGAAGGTATTCAATCAAGAAAGTTGTGAAAAAAAAAAAAATTAAACAAAGGAAAATGTCTAAATAGCAATTAATATGATTTTCATTTGATATATCATTTTCAGGAAGAATAAAAATTAATTTTACAATGCTGACAGATGGATATATACTCCTGTCAATCTTCCACCTGTGTCTCACTGCAGACCTGATGTACAGTGTAGATGAGGGTAAGAATCCAGGTACCTACCTGGGAGACATTGCTGCTGATTCCAACATCATGGATGATGTTCCACTGGAAAACAGACGCCTGATCACATTCAACCAACTTCGTCAAGGAATGGCAGGCACTTCCCAATTATTCCATGTCTCCCAGAAGAAAGGAAAACTTTTCACTGCCCAGACATTGGACGCTGAGTCCCTTTGTACCTATAATACAGAATGTTTCCAAATGGTTGATGTGGCTGTACGACAAGGAAAAACTTTCATGAAGATTATTAAAATCAAAATAATTATAAATGATGTCAATGATAATAAGCCAGAATTTCCAGAGAAAGAAATCAATTTACATTTCATAGAAGGAGTCAGTAAAGGGTTTAAAAAATCCATTCCCAATGCCATAGACAAAGATGTTGGAGTTGTGAACTCCCAAATTTCATATGAACTGAAAAAGGATGATGACATACCCTTTGCCCTTTCTATTCATAAAACATCATTTGGTACACCAAAGCTTTCCATTGTAAGTGAAGAAAAACTTGACAGAGAGAATAAAGATTCTTATATGATACAAGTGATTGCCAAAGATGGCGGGTCCCCACCAAAACAAAGTATTAAAAATATTAAAATTTCATTGACAGATTTGAATGATAATCCTCCAGTATTCACTCAGGATATTTATAATGTTTCCATTGAGAATAAGGAATACAGAGATAAACCAATTGTTGTTGTGTTGGCAACAGACAGGGATACAGGCAAAAATGGAGAAGTATCTTATTATTTTAGTCAACAAACATCAAACAAGAATAAGAATCATTTTAAATTAAACAGAAGAACAGGTGAGCTATTCTTGCATAAAATATTTTCATTGAATGAAAATATTGTTTATAAACTATTTGTGACAGCTACAGATGGGGGTGAACCACCAATGAGTGGCTTTGCAGGGGTTTTAGTAAATATTATTAATACGCAGAACAGGCCACCCAACATCTTTGTGACTTTCATGTCTGAATCAACTGACAACACAGCGACCATTTCTGAAGACATTGAGGTGGGTAGTTTTATTGCTTATGTCAAAGTGACAGACCCTGATGCTGGACAAAATGGAGAAGTGAACTGCGAGTTGCACCATGATAAATTCCGATTGCAGAAACTGAGATCAAAAGAATACAAAGTGACATTGAAGCACAAAGTTGACAGAGAAATGCAAGATCACCATGATGTTACAATTAGCTGCAAAGATGAAGGATCTCCTCCACAACACAGTGATAGCAAATTCTCCATCAAAGTGAAAGATGTCAATGATGTACGGCCACAATTTGCAAAAGATACTTTTAAATTCTCTGTAAATGAGAATGAAAGTCCAAAAACACCGGTCGGTTCAATCAATGCCACTGATCCTGATCTTGGAGCTGGCAGTAGACTCACATATTCGTTGCTCACCAAAAATGAAGACTTCTTACCTTTCAAGATCACCAGTGATGGTTTGATTTCTACAATCATGTCTCTTGACCATGAGTTCAAAGACATTTATAAATTCAAGGTTTTAGTGAAAGATAACGGAAGCCCTCCACTTGATAATACGGTCAATGTGATTGTGGAGATTGAAGATAAAAATGATAATGCTCCATATTTTACATTTCCCAGTGTTAATCCTTACAATCTGGATGTGAAATATCATCCCCATCATACAAAGAATATCACGCTTCTCAAGGCTGCCGATAGTGACAGTCAAGAGAATGCATTTCTCAAATATGAAATAACTGAAGGCAACGATAAACAGTTGTTTGCCATCAATCATTATACTGGATTGTTATCTTTCAGTCGCTTACTTAGCCATCAAGATGCTGGCTCCTATCACCTGCAGTTTATGGTCAAGGATAGTGGTAGTCCCGTTTTGTCTGCAAAGACGTCAGTGTTTTTGACATTGGCAGTTAGTAACAATACGGCAGACATGTTAAATGCTGCACATATGCACACGGATATCAAGATCCACCAGTATTTACTGATTGTCATTGTGTTGGTTGCAGTCACCGTTGCTATCCCAATTACTGCTGCCATTTCCATCTGCATCCTTCGTTGCATTGATACCAGAAGTGTTGCACATGCACATCCATTGGCTGCCGCTTCCAGCAAATATTACCCTGATCAGGCACATCCAATGCATCCATCTTACCAGACTACTTATTGGTCTGGTGTGTCTGTTGCTGTACGAGCAGAACAAGATGTGCTTTGTAGAACTCTACCGGGAAGAGGCAGAAGGCCCCAACATTGTGCAGATGTGTTGGATGATGGACGTAGAAGTTCAGCCCTTGGAATAAAAGTACAAACTGCTACTGAAGTCATCTATGAGGTAGGAAATTATTTTATTATTTCTTTGATTTTGTTAACATAGAAATTCATTCATGAAAAAGGAAACATCCTTCTTCAACTACCTTGCATGTTTATTAAAAGTAAATTTCTGTAAAAACATTATCATTTGTTTGTCTTTCTATGCTAAAAGGAAATCCGAGGTGCAACTGGTGGTAAGAGACATGAAGAGAGAAACTGTATGGCATCTGCCTGTCACCCCGACATGGAACCCACTTCTCACCCTGACCAAGAAGATCCCTATGCTGAAAGATATGCAAATCACTGTCAAAATGTCTCTGGTAAGTTGGAAATATGTATTATTATACATTATTTTTATTAATATAGAACTTGACTATTATACAATGAAGATTTGAAAATGTGATTTCTTCACATTAAATGATCAATTCTGACTTTGTTTCCGTTGTTCATTTCTGCTAATTTCAGTTTCTGATACATCTGATTATTATGAACCGCACTCATCACAGAGTATCCAAGAGGAATACACAGATATGAAACCTTCACTACAGACATTCATGTCCCCTGGAGATACAAGGACAGTACCAAGACGGTTGTATAAGGCAGATGTCAACCCTAACCCTAACTCTGACTATAGGCAGTGGTCTACCCTCAAGAACAGTGCTGTTGATAGATGCACGTCTGATACCCAGCTACAATTACATAATGTAGATGCAGACAGTGTTACATGTGAGCCCCAACAAGAACAAACAGAAACAGTAAAAGAATTTATACATACAAAGGAAGAATTAAACTTGGTGCAACCAGTGCAAGATACACAAAATTTAAGCGACAAACAAAATATTGATGAAGATTGTCCACCAGACTCTCCGAACTCATTCACTACACATATAAACAAAGAAATTACATAACTGAAAGTCCTTTACTATATATACTTTGAATCTTAAAAAATAATAATACTTAAGCTATTATGTTAAATATAAATGAGTAATATTTTATGAATAATTTTTTTAATTTAATGACCTTGATGGATAAAACTGCATAAAAAATTATATGAATTCCTTGTTAACTAATAAGCTTTATTATTCAAGAAAATTTGATTTTTGAAAAGAATCTCAAAAAGCAAAGGATTAATAATTAGCATAAGAAGTTAAGATAAATTTGAAATGTTTACAACCTTTGTTTTGATTGCCGTGGGATGATTCTGAAATGTTCATTAGTTTTTGCATTGAAGACATGAGGAAGTGATTCGTGTAAATATTTCAGGAAACAAGCAAAAAAAAAAAAAAAAAATTATTTTAGTATTTTAGGTGAAAATATAAATTAATCTCCAAATATACTTTTTAACATTGATATTAAAAAAATTAATATATTTATAAAGGAAAATGGATATAAGTCACCGTTGTGGTGTAGGGGGAAAAGAAAATACTTGCCTTTCTCTTCTTGATAAATTGTATGCTTTGTTAGAATCAGTGATTATAGCAGCCATGATGCATAGGGCAGCTTTAATAGGACTATAGCTTTTTTCTTTCACTTCCACATATGCACACTCTCCCATATCCACACATAAAATACACACTATTTCTAACATGTACACACGTATATGTGTGTGCCAAGAGAGGGCTTACATTATGTTCATACAATAGCAGCAGCAGTAGCAGCAGAGCTGTACACCAGGATACATGCATCTTGTCTCGTCATACATCCATGCCTCATCGATAAAACATTTCAGGTTAGTTGGTAATAATATATTTCTAGTTGTCATTTTTCCTTCATTTTAATCTATCTTCTTTCCTGTTTTTTTCATGGCCATCTGTTTTGCTTTATGGCACATTAATAACAAAGTCAAATACACAAAGCTCTTTTACAAATTCAATCAGTTTTCTTGCCTACAAAACTGCAACTCTTACATTTGGATAATATAACCAATTCAGTATTTCACAATCAACACGCAAATATCCAAAATGTCTGACTCATGCATTTGGTATGTTCATTTGATTCTGTAATATCAGAATATAATTACAACTTATTTATTTAGATTTTTTCCAAATCTATTAGTTCATCTGTAAGAACAATAATTTAATTAAAAATTTTAATCATCTATTTTATACATTAAAATGATATAAAGATGATAGAACACTATGCCATCATATTTTGGTTGTAGATATTGTTAGAATAATGATAAATCAATGTACTCTTAAATAGTTCCTTTTAAAATTTATGTCAATACTGATGGCTTAATAGTTCTGGATCTAAATAGGATTTAGTGTAATAAGGTGTTTATTATATTGTGATTAATTGTATTTGACTACCTGTCTTGATTGGAGATATTTTATGATTCTGTTCAGAATATAGGGGGAGGGAATAAATTAAAAATATATTATTTAAATCAGATAATATTCTTCAAAATCTTTACTATTTTTAAATTTAATGAACAATTAAAGATGCACCCAAAAAGATATTTGTACAGGCACACATTTTGATGTATCTCAACACAAAGCTTTACATTATCTGCAGTAGTATTTCATGTAGTTCCAAGAATCTATATTACCATTTCATATTCTTATTTATTTCATGTTTAGTAAAAAAAGCAAGAAAAGTATAATATTTCTGAATTGAGAAAAATATTATGTGCAAAAATTTCCAGTGAAATAAACTTAAAAGTAAGATATTTATTAAATATAACATATATTATCTTCTACATATGACTTGAAAACATTTAGTAAAAATTATTATTATTGTGATTCAGTTGATAAGAAAAATTTCGACATTATTTACCAGTTATCAGGAGATGAAGATTATCTGAATTATTCTTTAATAGTTTTTAAATATTTTGTGGTGAAATTTTCTTCAATCTGATTTCAAACATTTCTTTTAATCGAATTCAAGGGAGAGAACCGTTTAAATGAGGCTTCCATAAGTGTTAATTACTTGTAATTTTATTCTTTTTAAATTCATAACTCTCTACTTGAGTATTTAAAGAGAAAGTTCTTAACATTATTTTCCTAAACAGAAAGTAGGTATAATACTTGTACTTTTAGCAAATTTTAAAAAAATCCAAATGACTTTGTTAAATTTCTTGATATCTATATTTTTTATTTCCAGCTGTTCATCTTGATACTGACAGAAGTTGCCATGGTGATTATTATATATATATGTCTATCAATCTTACAACTATGCTTCAGTACTGACATGACTTACAGTGTTGATGAAGGAAAGAGTCCAGGTACTTACCTGGGAGATATTGCGGCTGACTCCCACATTATGGATGATGTTCCTTTGGAAAACAGACGCCTGATTACCTTCAACCAACTTCGTCAAGGAATGGCTGGAACATCCCAATTATTCCATGTCTCGCAGAAGAAAGGAAAACTCTTCACTGCCCAGACATTGGATGCTGAGTTCCTTTGTACCTATAATACAGAATGTTTCCAAATGGTTGATGTGGCTGTACGGCAAGGAAAAACTTTCATGAAGATTATTAAAATTAAAATCATTATAAACGACATCAATGATAATTCCCCAGAATTTCCAGAGAAAGAAATACATCTTGAATTTCTGGAAGGAAATAGCAAAGGATTTAAGAGCTCAATTCCAAATGCAATTGACAAAGATGTTGGTGTCATTAACTCAAAAATAACTTATAAAATGAAAAGGGATGAAAATGAACCTTTTTCACTGTCTATTCTTAGTACTCCATATGGCCCACCAGAATTAAGTATTTCTGTTGAAGAGAAACTTGATCGGGAAAATAAAGACAACTACAATATACAAGTAGTAGCGAAAGATGGAGGATCTCCTCCAAAACAGAGTGTTTTGCGTGTTCATATTTCTGTAAGCGACATCAATGATAACCCACCAATATTTACTCATGGCATATATAATATCTCAATTGAAAATAAATTCTATGGGGATACACCAATTGCTGTGATATCTGCAACAGATCTGGATGATGGAGAAAATGGCAAAGTGTCCTATTATATAAGATCACAAACCCAAGACACGATAAAAGACTGCTTTGATTTAAACAATATAAATGGAGAAGTTTTACTTAAGAAAAAACCAATTTCAAATCAAAATAACATATTTAAATTGTTTGTTGGAGCTGTAGATGGGGGTCACCCACCATTGAGAGGTTTTGCAGTCATTTTAATTCATGTAATAAATGTTCAAAACAGACCACCTAAAATATTTGTGACATTCATGTCTGAATCAACAGATAACACAGCGACCATTTCTGAAGATATTGAGGTGGGTAGTTTTATTGCTTATGTCAAAGTGACAGACCCTGATGCTGGACAAAATGGAGACGTGAACTGTGAGTTGCACCATGATAAATTCCGATTGCAGAAACTGAGATCAAAAGAATACAAAGTGACATTGAAGCACAAGGTTGACAGAGAAATGCAAGATCACCATGATGTTACAATTAGCTGCAAAGATGAAGGATCTCCTCCACAACACAGTGATAGCAAATTCTCCATCAAAGTGAAAGATGTCAACGATGTCCAGCCACAATTTGCAAAAGATACTTTTAAATTCTCTGTAAATGAGAATGAAAGTCCAAAAACACCAGTCGGTTCTATCAATGCCACTGATCCTGATCTTGGAGCTGGCAGTAGACTCACATATTCGTTGCTCACCAAAAATGAAGACTTCTTACCTTTCAAGATCACCAGTGATGGTTTGATTTCTACAATCATGTCTCTTGACCATGAGTTCAAAGACATTTATAAATTCAAGGTTTTAGTGAAAGATAACGGAAGCCCTCCACTTGATAATACGGTCAATGTGATTGTGGAGATTGAAGATAAAAATGATAATGCTCCATATTTTACATTTCCCAGTGTTAATCCTTACAATCTGGATGTGAAATATCATCCCCATCATACAAAGAATATCACGCTTCTCAAGGCTGCCGATAGTGACAGTCAAGAGAATGCATTTCTCAAATATGAAATAACTGAAGGCAACGATAAACAGTTGTTTGCCATCAATCATTATACTGGATTGTTATCTTTCAGTCGCTTACTTAGCCATCAAGATGCTGGCTCCTATCACCTGCAGTTTATGGTCAAGGATAGTGGTAGTCCCGTTTTGTCTGCAAAGACGTCAGTGTTTTTGACATTGGCAGTTAGTAACAATACGGCAGACATGTTAAATGCTGCACATATGCACACGGATATCAAGATCCACCAGTATTTACTGATTGTCATTGTGTTGGTTGCAGTCACCGTTGCTATCCCAATTACTGCTGCCATTTCCATCTGCATCCTTCGTTGCATTGATACCAGAAGTGTTGCACATGCACATCCATTGGCTGCCGCTTCCAGCAAATATTACCCTGATCAGGCACATCCAATGCATCCATCTTACCAGACTACTTATTGGTCTGGTGTGTCTGTTGCTGTACGAGCAGAACAAGATGTGCTTTGTAGAACTCTACCGGGAAGAGGCAGAAGGCCCCAACATTGTGCAGATGTTTTGGATGATGGACGTAGAAGTTCAGCCCTTGGAATAAAAGTACAAACTGCTACTGAAGTCATCTATGAGGTAGGAAATTGTTTTTTTTACTGTTATATTTTCTTAATACACAAATTAATTTCTGATCAATATCAAAATTTTTCTCATCATCAATATATATCTGTTGGTTATCTCTATATATATTAACAAAAATGCCGCCATCAAAATAACTCATGTGAGCTGTTCCTTATACTACCCATTGACATGTGGCTTAAATGCCTCTTCTATCTTGACCAACTTTGCAGTTCTTCCGTAATGGAAATAACTTATTAAAATGATTTTTGTATATTAACAAAAAAGTTTTGAATGGTAAAATTGAATTTTCTTGCCTGTTTAAAATTTTCTGTAATTTTTTGTCTCAGATGCTAACTAAATTAAAATAATAGAAAAAAATACAAAAAAAAAATCATAATTATATAAACATTATTTCAAATTTTTCTTTAGTTTCTGATGTCATTTCTTTTAAATGTTTTAGGTTTTTGATCTTGTTAATTATGAAATATATGTATACAAATAAGATTTATTTTAAAATTTTCAAACATTTACTATGTTATCCATTTATTTAAAAAACAACACAAATTGTCCAAATATTTGAATCTTTTGAAAGAATATCTGACTGGAAGCATAAAATGATACTACCTTAATTCAAGGTTTTGTTTACTTTCATGGTATTACTTCCATAATTCATAATGTTATTACTTCCGTAATTCTTTCATGGTAATTGTTGTGATGAACTTTCGTCTATGGTATCTAGACTTCATGAAGTTAAGCAAAGTTCTAGATTGGCTGCACTGTCTCATCATTTTACAGTTGAAATGGCAAAATGCAACCCCAGGTACTATGCTAACAGCTACTTCTATCACACTTACCCAACGTGTGGAACTTACTTCTGGCTTCACAGTCAACTTTGATCTTCAAAAATGTAAATGCAATTGTTGTTTGTTAGAAATTATGTATGGGGCCTGTCTTATTTTTGTAGAATTATAGTCATAAATAAGTAGGCTGGTGTTTTTCAGCCAGATTCAGTCTTTTCTTCTTTCTCCTCTTTTTATTTGAGGGTTGCCTTCTTGTTAGTTGAGAGAGAAGTTTAGAGAGAGAGAGAGAGAAAGAAAGAGATAAGGGTTTTAAAGGAAAGTGCAAATGCCTTATTTTAATTATTTTTATTTTTGTTTATATATTTTATTTTTATCAGGATTCACTACACAATGTCAATCATTATTTTCTGTCTTCTTAATTATTGTTATTTTATTGTCCTTTCTGCTTAATAGTATATTTTTCTCATATTCTCTATCACTCTTGCATCTTAGTTGCTTTATTGCCATGCTTAGGGAGAAATGATAAAAAAAAGGCTTGTGCACATTTCTTGAGGCTTAATATACTTGCAATGTGAACTGACATTCTAGTTAGCTTACACTGCAAATATTTTAAGACCCTAAAAAATCAATTTCATTGAAAATGCATGCATTTGTAATTTCAATGAAAGAATTTGAAAGAAAAATTTGGTCCATAAATTCACTTAATTTTTATCTACTCAAAATATTACTATTGTTTTGTGTTTGTCAAGGCCTGTTTGTTAGACATGAAGTAGTAAATGAGGAAATCTTAACCTTGAATTTGTTGATCTAACTGCAAGAAAAATGAATTTTAAGTCATTTTAAAAAATCACATTCTGCTAATATATTTTTTTAGAAAAATAATTTTAAAATAGTTTAGCCGTTACTCGGGTTCAATTTAGCATAGTAAAAACTCTTATTTACTTATTGAAATAAGAATCAATTCTTATTTCAACATTGATTTTTTATATTCACCAATGCAAAAGTATAATCACAATTTATGTTACAGTAATGTGAAACAAGATTTAAGACAAGAGTCAAATTTACATTCTGAAAACTTGACATGAGCTTTTGTTCTCATCAAAAACACAATTCATAGAATTCTAAAACCTATTTTCACTTTAAAAATTTACTTAAATTATCACTATTCTCAATCTGACCGATTCATGAATGTTCATTAGTGCTGAGGAAACATTAGGTTAGCTAGTTTGTTGCAGTTAATTTTACTTTTCCAGTCTATTCTCACAGACAACATTAGGAATTGTGCAAGTTTAATATATTCATGAAGGAAATGAACAGTAATAATATGAAGGTAGCCAACAGTAGTAAAATTAATAACTGATTACTTATTAATTGATTTTATGATTGTTTATACTTTTACATTGAAAGGAAATCCGAGGTGCAAGTGGTGGTAAAAGACATGAAGAGAGAAACTGTATGGCATCTGCCTGTCACCCCGACATGGAACCCACTTCTCACCCTGACAAAGAAGATCCCTATGCTGAAAGATATGCAAATCACTGTCAAAATGTCTCTGGTAAGTTGGAAATATGTATTAGTATACATTACATATTTTTATTAATATAGAACTTGACTATTATACAATGAAGATTTGAAAATGTGATTTCTTCACATTAAAAAATCAATTCTGACTTTGTTCCCGTTGTTCATTTCTGCTCATTTCAGTTTCTGATACATCTGATTATTACGAACCGCACTCATCACCGAGTATCCAAGAGGAATACACAGATATGAAGCCATCACTACAAACATTCATGTCCCCTGGGGATACAAGGACTGTACCAAGAAGACTGTATAAGGCAGATGTCAACCCTAACCCTAACTCTGACTATAGGCAGTGGTCTACCCTCAAGAACAGTGCTGTTGATAGATGCACGTCTGATACCCAGCTACAATTACATAATGTAGATGCAGACAGTGTTACATGTGAGCCCCAACAAGAACAAACAGAAACAGTAAAAGAATTTATACATACAAAGGAAGAATTAAACTTGGTGCAACCAGTGCAAGATACACAAAATTTAAGCGACAAACAAAATATTGATGAAGATTGTCCACCAGACTCTCCGAACTCATTCACTACACATACAAACAAAGAAATTACATAACTGAAAGTCCTTTACTATATATACTTTGAATCTTAAAAAATAATTATACTTAAGCTATTATGTTAAATATAAATGAGTAATATTTTATGAATAATTTTTTTAATTTAATGACCTTGATGGATAAAACTGCATAAAAAATTATATGAATTCCTTGTTAACTAATAAGCTTTATTATTCAAGAAATTTTGATTTTTGAAAAGAATCTCAAAAAGCAAAGGATTAATAATTAGCATAAGAAGTTAAGATAAATTTGAAATGTTTACAACCTTTGTTTTGATTGCCGTGGGATGATTCTGAAATGTTCATTAGTTTTTGCATTGAAGACATGAGGAAGTGATTCGTGTAAATATTTCAGGAAACAAGCAAAAAAAAAAAAAATTATTTTAGGTGAAAATATAAATTAATTTCCAAATATACTTTTTAACATTGATATTAAAAAAAATAATATATTTATAAAGGAAAATGGATATAAGTCACCGTTGTGGTGTAGGGGGAAAAGAAAATACTTGCCTTTCTCTTCTTGATAAATTGTATGCTTTGTTAGAATCAGTGATTATAGCAGCCATGATGCATAGGGCAGCTTTAATAGGACTATAGCTTTTTTCTTTCACTTCCACATATGCACACTCTCCCATATCCACACATAAAATACACACTATTTCTAACATGTACACACGTATATGTGTGTGCCAAGAGAGAGCTTACATTGTGTTCATACAATAGCAGCAGCAGTAGCAGCAGAGCTGTACACCAGGATACACGCATCTTGTCTCGTCATACATCCATGCCTCATCGATAAAACATTTCAGGTTAGTTGGTAATAATATATTTCTAGTTGTCATTTTTCCTTCATTTTAATCTATCTTCTTTCCTGTTTTTTTCATGGCCATCTGTTTTGCTTTATGGCACATTAATAACAAAGTCAAATACACAAAGCTCTTTTACAAATTCAATCAGTTTTCTTGCCTACAAAACTGCAACTCTTACATTTGGATAATATAACCAATTCAGTATTTCACAATCAACACGCAAATATCCAAAATGTCTGACTCATGCATTTGGTATGTTCATTTGATTCTGTAATATCAGAATATAATTACAACTTATTTATTTAGATTTTTTCCAAATCTATTAGTTCATCTGTAAGAACAATAATTTAATTAAAAATTTTAATCATCTATTTTATACATTAAAATGATATAAAGATGATAGAACACTATGCCATCATATTTTGGTTGTAGATATTGTTAGAATAATGATAAATCAATATGTACTCTTAAATAGTTCCTTTTAAAATTTATGTCAATACTGATGGCTTAATAGTTCTGGATCTAAATAGGATTTAGTGTAATAAGGTGTTTATTATATTGTGATTAATTGTATTTGACTACCTGTCTTTATTGGAGATATTTTATGATTCTGTTCAGAACATAAGGGGAGGGTATAAATTAAAAATATATTATTTAAATCAGATAATATTCTTCAAAATCTTTACTATTTTTAAATTTAATGAACAATTAAAGATGCACCCAAAAAGATATTTGTACAGGCACACATATAGATGTATCTCAACACAAAGCTTTACATTATCTGCAGTAGTATTTCATGTAGTTTCAAGAATCTATATTACCATTTCATATTCTTATTTATTTCATGTTTAGTAAAAAAAGCAAGAAAAGTATAAAATTTCTGAATTGAGAAAAATATTATGTGCAAAAAAATTTCCAGTGAAATAAACTTAAAAGTAAGACATTTATTAAATATAACATATATTATCTTCTACATATGACTTGAAAACATTTAGTAAAAATTATTATTATTGTGATTCAGTTGATAAGAAAAATTTCGACATTATTTACCAGTTATCAGGAGATGAAGATTATCTGAATTATTCTTTAATAGTTTTTAAATATTTTGTGGTGAAATTTTCTTCAATCTGATTTCAAACATTTCTTTTAATCGAATTCAAGGGAGGCAACCGTTTAAATGAGGCTTCCATAAGTGTTAATTACTTGTAATTTTATTCTTTTTAAATTCATAACTCTCTACTTGAGTATTTAAAAAGAAAGTTATTAACATTATTTTTCTAAACAAAAAGTAGGTATAATACTTGTACTTTTAGCAAATTTTTAAAAAATCCAAATGATTTTGTTAAATTTCTTGATTTCTATATTTTTTATTTCCAGCTGTTCATCTTGATACTGACAGAAGTTGCCATGGTGATTATTATATATATATGTCTATCAATCTTACAACTATGCTTCAGTACTGACATGACTTACAGTGTTGATGAAGGAAAGAGTCCAGGTACTTACCTGGGAGATATTGCGGCTGACTCCCACATTATGGATGATGTTCCTTTGGAAAACAGACGCCTGATTACCTTCAACCAACTTCGTCAAGGAATGGCTGGAACATCCCAATTATTCCATGTCTCCCAGAAGAAAGGAAAACTCTTCACTGCCCAGACATTGGATGCTGAGTCCCTTTGTACCTATAATACAGAATGTTTCCAAATGGTTGATGTGGCTGTACGGCAAGGAAAAACTTTCATGAAGATTATTAAAATTAAAATCATCATAAACGACATTAATGATAATTCCCCAGAATTTCCAGAGAAAGAAATACATCTTGAATTTGTAGAAGGAAATAGCAAAGGATTTAAGAGCTCAATTCCAAATGCAATTGACAAAGATGTTGGTGTCATTAACTCAAAAATAACTTATAAAATGAAAAGGGATGAAAATGAACCTTTTTCACTGTCTATTCTTAGTACTCCATATGGCCCACCAGAATTAAGTATTTCTGTTGAAGAGAAACTTGATCGGGAAAATAAAGACAACTACAATATACAAATAGTAGCGAAAGATGGAGGATCTCCTCCAAAACAGAGTGTTTTGCGTGTTCATATTTCTGTAAGTGATTTCAATGACAACCCACCAATATTTACTCATGACATCTATAACATATCAATTGAGAACAAATTCTATGGAGATACACCAATTGCAGTGATATCTGCAACAGATCTGGATGATGGAGAAAATGGCAAAGTGTCCTATTATATAAGATCACAAACCAAAGACACTATAAAAGAATGCTTTGATTTAAACAATATAAATGGAGAAGTTTTACTGAAGAAAAAACCAATTTCAAATCAAAATAACATATTTAAATTGTTTGTTGGAGCTGTAGATGGGGGTCACCCACCACTGAGAGGTTTTGCAGTCATTTTAATTCAAATAATAAATGCTCAAAACAGACCACCTAAAATATTTGTGACATTCATGTCTGAATCAACAGATAACACAGCGACCATTTCTGAAGACATTGAGGTGGGTAGTTTTATTGCTTATGTCAAAGTGACAGACCCCGATGCTGGACAAAATGGAGAAGTGAACTGTGAGTTGCACCATGATAAATTCCGATTGCAGAAACTGAGATCAAAAGAATACAAAGTGACATTGAAGCACAAAGTTGACAGAGAAATGCAAGATCACCATGATGTTACAATTAGCTGCAAAGATGAAGGATCTCCTCCGCAACACAGTGATAGCAAATTCTCCATCAAAGTGAAAGATGTCAATGATGTCCAGCCACAATTTGCAAAAGATACTTTTAAATTCTCTGTAAATGAGAATGAAAGTCCAAAAACACCGGTCGGTTCAATCAATGCCACTGATCCTGATCTTGGAGCTGGCAGTAGACTCACATATTCGTTGCTCACCAAAAATGAAGACTTCTTACCTTTCAAGATCACCAGTGATGGTTTGATTTCTACAATCATGTCTCTTGACCATGAGTTCAAAGACATTTATAAATTCAAGGTTTTAGTTAAAGATAACGGAAGCCCTCCACTTGATAATACGGTCAATGTGATTGTGGAGATTGAAGATAAAAATGATAATGCTCCATATTTTACATTTCCCAGTGTTAATCCTTACAATCTGGATGTGAAATATCATCCCCATCATACAAAGAATATCACGCTTCTCAAGGCTGCCGATAGTGACAGTCAAGAGAATGCATTTCTCAAATATGAAATAACTGAAGGCAACGATAAACAGTTGTTTGCCATCAATCATTATACTGGATTGTTATCTTTCAGTCGCTTACTTAGCCATCAAGATGCTGGCTCCTATCATCTGCAGTTTATGGTCAAGGATAGTGGTAGTCCCGTTTTGTCTGCAAAGACGTCAGTGTTTTTGACATTGGCAGTTAGTAACAATACGGCAGACATGTTAAATGCTGCACATATGCACACGGATATCAAGATCCACCAGTATTTACTGATTGTCATTGTGTTGGTTGCAGTCACCGTTGCTATCCCAATTACTGCTGCCATTTCCATCTGCATCCTTCGTTGCATTGATACCAGAAGTGTTGCACATGCACATCCATTGGCTGCTGCTTCCAGCAAATATTACCCTGATCAGGCACATCCAATGCATCCATCTTACCAGACTACTTATTGGTCTGGTGTGTCTGTTGCTGTACGAGCAGAACAAGATGTGCTTTGTAGAACTCTACCGGGAAGAGGCAGAAGGCCCCAACATTGTGCAGATGTTTTGGATGATGGACGTAGAAGTTCAGCCCTTGGAATAAAAGTACAAACTGCTACTGAAGTCATCTATGAGGTAGGAAATCATATTTTTTCATTTCTACCCTTTTGTAAACATAGAAAGTAAATCATGAGGAAATAAACAATTTTCCTTACATCTTTATTAAAAGAACAAAATTTATTAAATTGTTTACTTTTATTTGTTTGCCGTTATATATAAAAATTAATTAAGTTTTATTTTTTACTGATCCCTTTAATATATTTATGAAAAGTGAAAGTTTTATTAATATTTGTTTTTCTTTCTGTGTTGAAAGGAAATCCGAGGTGCAACTGGTGGTAAGAGACATGAAGAGAGAAACTGTATGGCATCTGCCTGTCACCCTGACATGGAACCTTCTTCTCACCCTGACAAAGAAGATCCCTATGCCGAAAGATATGCAAATCACTGTCAAAATGTCTCTGGTAAGTTGAAAATATGTATTATGTATTATTATACATTACATATTTTTATTAATATTGAACTTGACTATTATACAATGAAGATTTGAAAATTTCTGCTAATTTCAGTTTCTGATACATCTGATTATTATGAACCACACTCATCACAGAGTATCCAAGAGGAATACACAGACATGAAACCTTCACTGCAAACATTTATGTCCCCTGGGGATACAAGGACTATACCAAGAAGATTGTACAAGGCAGATGTCAACCCTAACTCTGACTATAGGCAGTGGTCTACTCTGAAGAATAGTACAGTTGATAGATGCACATCTGACACCCAGCTACAATTACATACTGTAGATGCGGACAGTGTTACATGTGAACCCCAACAAGAACAAATAGGCACAGCAGCTGTAGAATCCACAGAACATGATGGTCAACAAAACATTGCGCAGTCAATGAAAGAGATACAAACTTTACAGAACACAGAGGACCTTCAGCAGGTTTCTCCCCCACACACTCCAACATCAATACATTCAATGCATACATAAAGCCATATAGACTTAGTCAATTCTTACATTCCTTATACTTGATTGCTTTTTACACCAATTCTTCAACAACACTTTTTCTGATTAGAAAATGTCATCCTTTTAATGGATCAGTTTAAGCAAAAGAACAAAAAACATCAATAAGATTGCATAGCTTTTGAAAGATAAACTATCTCTTCAGTTACTTTTCCTCCCTCATGATTCATGAAGTATTGCTGCATAGAAATAGGATCCTACATTTCCCAGGATGAAATAATTGATAATGATCATTATTTTTGTATGCATTGCAATTATTATAACATTTTATTTGCATTTGTGTACATGTAAATCTTTGAAGGAAAATTAACCTTTTAATTTCTTCATAGTATACTATTATATACATCATAGTATGTGAATTACTATCCTATGTATAAATTAAGTCTGAAAAACTAGCTTGCTTGCTTTCTTTCTTGTTGATGAAAATTAATTTAGCAGATTATAGATTAGATTGTGAAGAAGAGGCTCAAGACTGTGATGAATGAGATAAGTTGTAGATTAAGAGAGAGAAAAAAGAGAGTAATTACACCCATATGGACTGTTCATAAAAAAATATATTTTGATTTAGGCCAAAAATTGGATATTCTTCTTATACGTAAAAATACTAAGTTTTAATGTGAAACACTAAAAATGTTTTTTTCAGATAACGTTAAAAAGGAAAATCTATTTTTATTTTCTTTATGAATCTAAATTAAAAATAATTTATTCTTTTGAAAAAAAGCAGATGGAAATTAAAAATACATGCACAGTGTGTATCTTTTCATTTAGGAATGAAAATTACAGAGTAGATAAAAATCCATAGACTCTTTTAGAAGGCATATCATTTTCAAAATTCTCTTAAAAAGTTGACAATTCTTGAACAAATATTCATTTTACTTCCTAATGATCAAGACATGTTTTAAAATTAAAACCTTTGTCAGTTAGGCAATTCAAAGACTGAAACTTATTTTTAAATACTAAATTTTACCAGATTGTTTTATGAAGTAAAAGATTCATAGATTGTACTTTAAAATATTGAATTCTAAAGCAACATTTAAGTTATTATGTACATTGTAAAATGTTAATATTTTTAGGTTTATCATCACTGTCAATTAAGAAGTTATTTTTGTTTATATTGCAGTAAAAAAGTTAAATAGATTTTTTTTTACACGGATGACATTTGAAAGTAAGCAAAAATGATCAGTCACTTTAAATTTGCTTGTTTTTGGAATGAGATCTTAACAGAATAACTGAGAGATTACAATAACCAAGAAAAGTATAAATCTGCAGCTATTTTTTGTGTGCATTAATTATTATTTCCATAACTTCGTTTTTTCTCAAATATTTTACATAAAATTTTAAAAAGAAGATAAAGTAAAATTAAACATGAAAAACAAACCATTGTCATACTTGTGAGAAAGAAAAAAGAGAGGAAAATACTTGCTATTCTCTTCTTGTCAAATCATAGGCTTTGTTAGAATCAGTGGCTCTAGCCGCCATGATGCATAGGGCAGACTTGATAGGACTATGGCTTTCTTTCTTTCACTTCCACATATGCACACTCTCCCACATCCAAACATAAAAATACACACTGTTTATAACATGTACACACGTATATGTGTGTGTGTGTGTGCCAAGAGAGGGCTTACATTGTGTTCATACAATAGCAGCAGCAGTAGCAGCAGAGCTGTACACCAGGATACATGCATCTTGTCTCGTCATACATCCATGCTTCATCGATACAACATTGCAGGTTAGTTGATATTAATATCTTTCTAGTTGTCTATTTTTACTTCATTTTAATCTACCTACTTGGTCATCTGGTTTGTTTTGTGGCACATTAATAACAAAGTCAAATACATAAAGCTCTTTTACAAATTCAATCAGTTTGTTTTGCCTACAACAAAGCAACTCTTACATTTGGATAATATAACTAATTCAGTATTTCACAATCAACACGCAAACATGCAAAATGTCTGACTCATGCATTTGGAATGTTCTACTGCAATTGCATTCAATATTTTAAATAATATCAAGTATTATGAAGTAATATTTATATGGAGGTTTGTCTGATGATTACTGTAGATTTTATAAAATTTAAACTAATCACAACCATAAGAGTTTGCCTTAATATTAATTAAATGATTATTCTTCTCAGTTGAGAACCCATTGTAATTAGCCACATCAAGATGGCATTTTGTACTAAAAATGAAATATAGTTTTCTTGTCATAAACTATATCACTTAGAAGCCATACCTGCCTAGGGTCAAAATCCCTATATATGTAGATATTGTATTATTTCTTTGCAAATCTACCATTTCCTCAGAGCAAGTGTAAAATAGAATTATATGGCTGCAAAAGCTTATTCAGAGGCTTTCATTACAAATGTTTCATTAATAATATTGAAAGGCATTAAAGTCTTTCGATTGCGATAGTGAAGATTATAATGACAATTTGATAGTATTCATAATTCACTTTATTAGTACTTAGCTTTACTTTTGTACAAGAACAAATGGTTTGATTTTAGTGTTGCACCTCTCTACCAACAGGCAATGGCCTGCTTTGTCTGTCATTAAAATCAGCATGTAATGTTTATTGCCAGGGCCAGATCTACTGGTACGAGAACTCACATTGTTTGATTTTAAAGGATTTCCTGGAAATTAAAAATTCATATATGTGTGTAAGAAGAAAGTGTCTAAATTTATTAAACATATGAAGTAACACTACATCAATATTAGATTGTCATTACAAGACTCCATTTTAAATTTATACACACTGAATAAATAGTGAGCCTTATAAATAATCTCCAGTAATATGAAAAGAAAAATGTTATCAACTTAATTATTATGAACTTAATTATTTTTTTTCTATAAAATATATTAAAATAATTTTGCTAAAATGAAAATAAAATTTTCTAAGATTTTTTATAAGCCCCCAGTTGGCTTTCATTTATAATATGAATACAATATTTTTATCAAATGTGGAAAATATCTTTCCAAAATTTCTGAAAACATATTAAGTTTTTCTGGTTTCATTCAAGTTTGTGAGAAAGAAAATGTAAACGACAAGATAAAACTTTGAAATGGCTTTAATTTTTCTTCTTTTAAGGTAGTTTGTTTTTAGATTTTAAATTATATTTCATAATTTTGAATTTCATATTCTGCTTATTAATTGCATATAGATAAATTCAGGCAATAACAGTTTACCTAAAATGTTTCTAATTCTCTTCCAGGAATAATTTAAACTATAAAACACTTACAAATGAGAAAATATTACCCTGGGACTAATATGTTGATGACCATGTACATCTTCATCTCTGCTATACATTTGGGCCAAAGTGTGGACCTGACATACAATGTAGATGAAGGGAAAAGTCCAGGTACCTACCTGGGAGACATTGCTGTTGATTCCCACATCATGGATGACGTTTCCTTGGAAAACAGACGCCTGATCACATTCAACCAACTTCGACAAGGAATGGCAGGCACTTCCCAATTATTCCATATCTCCCAGAAGAAAGGAAAACTCTTTACTGCCCAGACATTGGATGCTGAGTCCCTTTGTACCTATAATACAGAATGTTTCCAAATGGTTGATGTGGCTGTACGACAAGGAAAAACTTTCATGAAGATTATAAAAATCAAAATAATCATAAATGATGTCAATGACAATTCTCCAGAATTTCCAGAGAAAGAAATACATCTTGAATATTTGGAAGGGGTTGGTAAAGGATTTAAAAAATCTATTTCCAATGCAAAAGATAAGGATGTTGGTGTTATCAATTCTCACATTACATACCAGCTCAGAAAAACAAATAATGAACCATTTTCTCTCTCAGTTCATAAAACCTCTTTTGGTACTCCAAAAATAAGCATAGTAGTTGAAGAAAAATTAGACAGAGAAGAAAAAGCCTCTTATGTGATTCAAGTTACTGCCAAAGATGGTGGTTCACCATCAAAGGAAAGTCTTTTAAATATCCATATTTCTGTAACTGATATCAATGATAATGCACCTGTATTCAGCAAAGATATTTACAATGTTTCCATCAACAATCAAGAATATGGTGAGAAGCCTATTGTGGCTGTCTCTGCTACTGATTTGGATGAAGGAGAAAATGGTAAAATTTCATATTATATCAGTACTGAAACATCAGAAAATGTCAAAAATCATTTCGCAATAAACAGTTTATCAGGAGAAGTATTTTTACAGCACAAATTGCCTTCAAACCCAAAAACAATTTATAAATTATTTATTGGTGCAAGGGACGGAGGTCACCCACCACTGAATGGCTTGGCAGGTGTCTTAATAAATGTAGTCAATACACAGAACAGACCTCCAAATATATTTGTGACATTCATGTCTGAATCAACAGAAAATACAGCGACCATTTCTGAAGATATTGAGGTGGGTAGTTTTATTGCTTATGTCAAAGTGACAGACCCTGATGCTGGACAAAATGGAGAAGTGAACTGTGAGTTGCACCATGATAAATTTCGATTGCAGAAACTGAGATCAAAAGAATACAAAGTGACATTGAAGCACAAAGTTGACAGAGAAATGCAAGATCACCATGATGTTACAATTAGCTGCAAAGATGAAGGATCTCCTCCACAACACAGTGATAACAAATTCTCCATCAAAGTGAAAGATGTCAATGATGTCCAGCCACAATTTGCAAAAGATACTTTTAAATTCTCTGTAAATGAGAATGAAAGTCCAAAAACACCGGTCGGTTCAATCAATGCCACTGATCCTGATCTTGGAGCTGGCAGTAGACTCACATATTCGTTGCTCACCAAAAATGAAGACTTCTTACCTTTCAAGATCACCAGTGATGGTTTGATTTCTACAATCATGTCTCTTGACCATGAGTTCAAAGACATTTATAAATTCAAGGTTTTAGTGAAAGATAACGGAAGCCCTCCACTTGATAATACGGTCAATGTGATTGTGGAGATTGAAGATAAAAATGATAATGCTCCATATTTTACATTTCCCAGTGTTAATCCTTACAATCTGGATGTGAAATATCATCCCCATCATACAAAGAATATCACGCTTCTCAAGGCTGCCGATAGTGACAGTCAAGAGAATGCATTTCTCAAATATGAAATAACTGAAGGCAACGATAAACAGTTGTTTGCCATCAATCATTATACTGGATTGTTATCTTTCAGTCGCTTACTTAGCCATCAAGATGCTGGCTCCTATCACCTGCAGTTTATGGTCAAGGATAGTGGTAGTCCCGTTTTGTCTGCAAAGACGTCAGTGTTTTTGACATTGGCAGTTAGTAACAATACGGCAGACATGTTAAATGCTGCACATATGCACACGGATATCAAGATCCACCAGTATTTACTGATTGTCATTGTGTTGGTTGCAGTCACCGTTGCTATCCCAATTACTGCTGCCATTTCCATCTGCATCCTTCGTTGCATTGATACCAGAAGTGTTGCACATGCACATCCATTGGCTGCCGCTTCCAGCAAATATTACCCTGATCAGGCACATCCAATGCATCCATCTTACCAGACTACTTATTGGTCAGGTGTGTCTGTTGCTGTACGAGCAGAACAAGATGTGCTTTGTAGAACTCTACCGGGAAGAGGCAGAAGGCCCCAACATTGTGCAGATGTGTTGGATGATGGACGTAGAAGTTCAGCCCTTGGAATAAAAGTACAAACTGCTACTGAAGTCATCTATGAGGTAGGAAATCATTTTTTTTATTTCTATCATTTTGTGAACATAGAAATTAATTCATGAGGAAAAAAACAATCTTCTTTACATATTTATTGAAAGGGACAAAATTTATTAAATAGTTTATTTGTTTGTCTTTATGTGCAGAATTTATTTAATTTCTGTTTTTTATGGATCCCCTTAATATATTTATGAAAAGTTCAAATTTTACTCCCATTATTTTGCTTTTCTTTGTTGAAAGGAAATCCGAGGTGCAACTGGTGGTAAGAGACATGAAGAAAGAAACTGTATGGCATCTGCCTGTCACCCTAATATGGAAACCACTTCTCACCCTGACAAAGAAGATCCCTATGCTGAAAGATATGCAAATCACTGTCAAAATGTTTCTGGTAAGTTGGAAATATGTATTATGTATTATTATACATTACATATTTTTATTAATATAGAACTTGACTGTTATACAATGAAGATTTGAAAATGTGATTTCTTCACATTAAAAGATCAATTCTGACTGTGTCTGTTGTTCATTTCTGCTCATTTCAGTTTCTGATACATCTGATTATTACGAACCACACTCATCACAGAGTATCCAAGAGGAATACACAGATATGAAGCCTTCACTACAAACATTTATGTCCCCTGGGGATACAAGGACTGTTCCAAGACGGTTGTATAAGGCAGATGTCAACCCTCACTCTGACTATAGGCAGTGGTCTACTCTGAAGAATAGTACAGTTGATAGATGCACATCTGACACCCAGCTACAATTACATACTGTAGATGCGGACAGTGTTACATGTGAACCCCAACAAGAACAAATAGGCACAGCAGCTGTAGAATCCACAGAACATGATGGTCAACAAAACATTGCGCAGTCAATGAAAGAGATACAAACTTTACAGAACACAGAGGACCTTCAGCAGGTTTCTCCCCCACACACTCCAACATCAATACATTCAATGCATACATAAAGCCATATAGACTTAGTCAATTCTTACATTCCTTATACTTGATTGCTTTTGACCCTTTTAATGATCCAATGTACTCATTAATCACGCAATATATATCCTTTGAAAGATAAACAACTAAACTATCTCTTCAGTTACTTTTCCTCCCTCATGATTCATGAAGTATTGCTGCATAGAAATAGGATCCTACATTTCCCAGGATGAAATAATTGATAATGATCATTATTTTTGTATGCATTGCAATTATTATAACATTTTATTTGCATTTGTGTACATGTAAATCTTTGAAGGAAAATTAACCTTTTAATTTCTTCATAGTATACTATTATATACATCATAGTATGTGAATTACTATCCTATGTATAAATTAAGTCTGAAAAACTAGCTTGCTTTCTTTCTTTCTTGTTGATGAAAATTAGTTTAGCAGATTAGAGATTAGATTGTGAAGAAGAGGCTGAAGACTGTGTAAAAAAGCAGATGGAAATTAAAAATACATGTACAGTGCATATCTTTTCATTTATGAACAAAAAATACACAGAGTAGATAAAAATCCATAAACCTTTTTTAGAAAGCATATAATTTTCATAATTCTCTGAAAAAGTTGACAATTCTTGAACAAATATTCATTTTACTTCCTAATTATCAAGACATGTTTTAAAACTAAACTATTGTCAGTTAGGAAAATTCAAAACCAAACCTTATTAGATTATACTTTAAAATACTGAATTTGAAAGTAACTTGTTATTTTGTACATTGTTACATTTTGTATAAAAGTGTTAATATTTTTAGGTTTATCGTCACAGTCAATTGGGCAGAACTTATCTTTGTTTATATTACAGTAAAAAAGTTAAATAGATATTTTTTTAACACTGTTGACATTTAGAAGTAAGCAAAAATGATCAGTCACTTTAAATTTACTTGTTTTTGGAATGAGATCTTAACAGAATAACTGAGAGATTACAATAACCAAGAAAAGTATAAATCTGCAGCTATTTTTTGTGTGCAATAATTATTATTTCCATAACTTCAACGATTTTTCTCAAATATTTTAAATAAAATTTTAACAAGAAGATAGAGTAAAATTAAACATGAAAAACAAACCATTGTCATAATTGTGAGAAAGAAAAAAGAAAGGAAAATACTTGCTATTCTCTTCTTGTCAAATCATAGGCTTTGTTAGAATCAGTGGCTCTAGCCGCCATGATGCATAGGGCAGACTTGATAGGACTATGGCTTTCTTTCTTTCACTTCCACATATGCACACTCTCCCACATCCAAACATAAAAATACACACTGTTTCTAACATGTACACACGTATATGTGTGTGTGTGTGCCAAGAGAGGGCTTACTTTGTGTTCATACAATAGCAGCAGCAGTAGCAGCAGATCTGTACACCAGGATACATGCATCTTGTCTCGTCATACATCCATGCCTCATCGATACAACATTTCAGGTTAGTTGATATTAAAATCTTTCTAGTTGTCTTTTTTTCCTTCATTTTAATCTATCTTCTTTCCTGTTTTTTACATGGCCATCTGTTTTGCTTTATAGCACATTAATAACAAAGTCAAATACACAAAGCTCTTTTACAAATTCAATCAGTTTGTTTTGCCTACAACAAAGCAACTCTTACATTTGGATAATATAACTAATTCAGTATTTCACAATCAACACGCAAACATGCAAAATGTCTGACTCATGCATTTGGAATGTTCTACTGCAATTGCATTCAATATTTTAAATAATATCAAGTATTATGAAGTAATATTTATATGGAGGTTTGTCTGATGATTACTGTAGATTTTATAAAATTTAAACTAATTACAACCATGAGAGTTTGCCTTAATTTCAATTGAATGATTTTTTTTCTCATTTGAGAACGCAAAGTAATTAGCCACATCAAGATGGCATTATGTACTAAAAATGAAATATAGTTTTCTTGTCATAAACTATATCACTTAGAAGCCATACCTGCCTAGGGTCAAAATCCCTATATATGTAGATATTGTATTATTTCTTTGCAAATCTACCATTTCCTCAGAGCAAGTGTAAAATAGAATTATATGGCTGAAAAAGCTTATTCAGAGGCTTTCATTACAAATGTTTCATTAATAATATTGAAAGGCATTAAAGTCTTTCGATTGCGATAGTGAAGATTATAATGACAATTTGATAGTATTCATAATTCACTTTATTAGTACTTAGCTTTACTTTTGTACAAGAACAAATGGTTTGATTTTAGTGTTGCACCTCTCTACCAACAGGCAATGGCCTGCTTTGTCTGTCATTAAAATCAGCATGTAATGTTTATTGCCAGGGCCAGATCTACTGGTACAAGAACTAATATTGTTTGATTTTAAAGGATTTGCTGGAAATTAAAAATTCATATATGTGTGTAAGAAGAAAGTGTCTAAATTTATTAAACATATGAAGTAACACTACATCAATATTAGATTGTCATTACAAGACTCCATTTTAAATCTATACACACTGAATAAATAGTGAGCCTTATAAATAATCTCCAGTAATATGAAAAGAAAAATGTTATAAAGTTATTTTTTAAAATATATTTTCTATATGTAATTTTTTCAAAATTAGTTTTGTTAAAATGAAACTAAAATCTTCTTAGTGACAACTGACTTTTATTAATACTTAACTATGTTTTATAGAATATTTTTATCCAGAAAAAGTTAAAAGTTCTTTCCAAAAATTCTGAAAATATTTTAAGTTTCTCTAATTTCATTCAAGTTCGTGAGAAAGAAAATAAAAATGACAAAGGTGAAAATTTTGAAATGGCATTAATTTTTTTTCTTTTAAGATATAGCTTATTTTTGCTTTTGAAGTTATCTTTCATAAATTTGAAATTGGTATAAAGTTACAATAATTATCTTGTGTGTGTGTGTGAGTGAGTGAGTGAGTGAGTGAGAGAGAGAGAGAGAGAGAGAACAAAAACAAAAAAAACATGGCAATAACACTTTACCTAAAGTGTTTCTAATTATTTTCCAGGAAAACTATAAAACACTTACAAATGAGAAAATATTACCCTGGGACTAATATGTTGATGACCATGTACATCTTCATCTCTGCTATACATTTGGGCCAAAGTGCAGACCTGACATACAACGTAGATGAAGGTAAAAGTCCAGGTACCTACCTGGGAGACATTGCTTCTGATTCCAACATCATGGATGATGTTTCCTTGGAAAACAGACGCCTGATCACATTCAACCAACTTCGACAAGGAATGGCAGGCACTTCCCAATTATTCCATATCTCCCAGAAGAAAGGAAAACTCTTTACTGCCCAGACATTGGATGCTGAGTCCCTTTGTACCTATAATACAGAATGTTTCCAAATGGTTGATGTGGCTGTACGACAAGGAAAGACTTTCATGAAGATTATAAAAATCAAAATAATCATAAATGATGTCAATGACAATTCTCCAGAATTTCCAGAGAAAGAAATACATCTTGAATATTTGGAAGGGGCTGCTAAAGGATTTAAAAAATCTATTTCCAATGCAAAAGATAAGGATGTTGGTGTTGTCAATTCTCACATTACATACCAGCTCAGAAAAACAAATAAAGAGCCATTTTCTCTTTCAGTTCATAAAACTCCCTTTGGTACTCCAAAATTAAGTATTGTCGTTGAGGAAAAATTAGACAGAGAAGAAAAAGCCTCTTATGTGATTCAAGTTATTGCCAAAGATGGTGGTTCACCATCAAAGGAAAGTCTTTTAAACATCCATATTTCTGTAACTGATATCAATGATAATGCACCTGTATTCAGCAAAGATATTTACAATGTTTCCATCAACAATCAAGAATATGGAGAGAAGCCTATTGTGGCTGTCTCTGCTACTGATTTGGATGAAGGAGAAAATGGTAAAATTTCATATTATATCAGTACTGAAACATCAGAAAATGTCAAAAATCATTTCACAATAAACAGTTTATCAGGAGAAGTATTTTTACAGCACAAATTGCCTTCAAACCCAAAAACAATGTACAAATTATTTATTGGTGCAAGAGATGGAGGTCACTCACCACTAAACGGCTTAGCAGGTATACTAGTAAATGTAGTCAATACGCAGAATAGACCTCCTAACATCTTTGTAACTTTTATGTCTGAATCAACAGACAACACAGCGACCATTTCTGAAGACATTGAGGTGGGAAGTTTTATTGCTTATGTCAAAGTGACAGACCCTGATGCTGGACAAAATGGAGAAGTGAACTGTGAGTTGCACCATGATAAATTCCGATTGCAGAAACTGAGATCAAAAGAATACAAAGTGACATTGAAGCACAAAGTTGACAGAGAAATGCAAGATCACCATGATGTTACAATTAGCTGCAAAGATGAAGGATCTCCTCCGCAACACAGTGATAGCAAATTCTCCATCAAAGTGAAAGATGTCAATGATGTCCAGCCACAATTTGCAAAAGATACTTTTAAATTCTCTGTAAATGAGAATGAAAGTCCAAAAACACCAGTTGGTTCGATCAATGCCACTGATCCTGATCTTGGAGCTGGCAGTAGACTCACATATTCCTTGCTCACCAAAAATGAAGATTTCTTACCTTTCAAGATCACCAGTGATGGTTTGATTTCTACAATCATGTCTCTTGACCATGAGTTCAAAGACATTTATAAATTCAAGGTTTTAGTGAAAGATAACGGAAGCCCTCCACTTGATAATACGGTCAATGTGATTGTGGAGATTGAAGATAAAAATGATAATGCTCCATATTTTACATTTCCCAGTGTTAATCCTTACAATCTGGATGTGAAATATCATCCCCATCATACAAAGAATATCACGCTTCTCAAGGCTGCCGATAGTGACAGTCAAGAGAATGCATTTCTCAAATATGAAATAACTGAAGGCAACGATAAACAGTTGTTTGCCATCAATCATTATACTGGATTGTTATCTTTCAGTCGCTTACTTAGCCATCAAGATGCTGGCTCCTATCACCTGCAGTTTATGGTCAAGGATAGTGGTAGTCCCGTTTTGTCTGCAAAGACGTCAGTGTTTTTGACATTGGCAGTTAGTAACAATACGGCAGACATGTTAAATGCTGCACATATGCACACGGATATCAAGATCCACCAGTATTTACTGATTGTCATTGTGTTGGTTGCAGTCACCGTTGCTATCCCAATTACTGCTGCCATTTCCATCTGCATCCTTCGTTGCATTGATACCAGAAGTGTTGCACATGCACATCCATTGGCTGCCGCTTCCAGCAAATATTACCCTGATCAGGCACATCCAATGCATCCATCTTACCAGACTACTTATTGGTCTGGTGTGTCTGTTGCTGTACGAGCAGAACAAGATGTGCTTTGTAGAACTCTACCGGGAAGAGGCAGAAGGCCCCAACATTGTGCAGATGTGTTGGATGATGGACGTAGAAGTTCAGCCCTTGGAATAAAAGTACAGACTGCAACTGAAGTCATCTATGAGGTAAGAAACCCTTTCTTTTAATTTCTACAATTTTTATAATACAGAAATCAATTCATGGCTGAAGTTTATTTATCCCCTTAATATATTAATTAAAATTTTAATACTATTTGTTTATTTTTGTGTTGAAAGGAAATCCGAGGTGCCACTGGTGGCAAAAGACATGAAGAAAGGAACTGTATGGCACCTTCCTGTCACCCTGATATTGGAGTTTCTTCTCACCCTGATAAAGAAGATCCCTATGCTGAAAGATATGCAAATCATTGTCAAAATGTTTCTGGTAAGTTGGAAAAATATTTCATATATCATGTATAATTTTATTATAGATTTTTCTTACATTGATCATTGTAGATTTGAAAATCTTTCTTCATATTAAAAGATAAATTCTGACTGTTTTCTTTGTTTATTTGTATTCATTTCAGTTTCTGATACATCTGATTATTATACATTATATATTTTTATTAATATAGAACTTGACTATTATACAATGAAGATTTGAATTCTTCACATTAAATGATCAATTCTGACTTTGTTTCCCTTGTTCATTTCTGATCATTTCAGTTTCTGATACATCTGATTATTACGAACCACACTCATCACAGAGTATCCAAGAGGAATACACAGATATGAAGCCTTCACTTCAGACATTCATGTCCCCTGGAGATACAAGGACTGTTCCAAGACGGTTGTACAAGGCAGATGCTAACCCTAGTTCTGACTACAGGCAGTGGTCTACCCTGAAGAACAGTGCAGTTGATAGATGCACGTCTGATACCCAGCTACAATTACACAATACGGATGCAGATAGTCTTACATGCGAAGCACAACAAGAACAAATAGACACAATAGAACATACTCAGAAAGAAGATGAATGTGAGAGAGAACAAGTCTCAGACTTGGTGCTACCAATTACTGAGTCCATCAATTCCTTATGCAATGAAAATTTTGATCATGATCATCTTCCAGAATCACCAAATTTTAATCATACAGCAAAACATTTGATCAAACCTTAAGTTATGGATAGATAAAAACAATTCTAACAATATTGTCTTAATTTTAACAAATATTTAAGATAAAACATTAAATAAACAATCAATTTTAGTTTACTTTGTCAACCAGACATATTTTTACATTTTTTGAAATTAAATTTCACTAAGAAAACTTCAGTATGATTAAAAATTAAAGGATTGAGCACTACTTCTTAGCAAGTATTATTAATATTAGAATAATAACATCTGATAAATGAGGAGATATATTATTCACCACAAGATATAATTTTGTTTTCCTAGCTGACTTTAAAGATTATTTTCATTGACAATGAAAGCAGTGATACTTTAAACCGGTTCCATTGATTTATTTCATCAAATGAGTGATTTTAAAAAATCTATTGTAGGGAAATTGGTTGATAATTCTTAGTTTTCCAATGTTATATCGTAATTGGTTTTTGTGACAGCCATGTTTAAATCATGGAACTTTCCATTTTTTATGTCGGGCACGAAAATGACATGAAAAGTAAAGTAGGATAAAATACAAAAGAGAATATTTTCATGGCTACGGATTATTCCCATTATATACTAGTTAACCTAATGTTTGGCAACATTTAGTTTGTGCTTATTTGCACAGAAAAATAGAAAATTAAAAGTAAATGACTAGTCTAATTGTGAGTAGAATATACTTGCCTTTCTATTCATGATAAATTATTTGCTTTGTTAGGATCAGTGGTTTTAGCCGCCATGATGCATAGGGCAGATTTGATAGGACTATAGCTTTCTTTATTTCTTTCCCACATATGCACACTCTCCCACATCCATACATAAAAATACACACTGTTTATAACAGCCACATGTACATACGTGTGTGTGTGTGTGTGTGTGTGTGTGTGTGCCAAGAGAGGGCTTACATTGTGTTCATACAATAGCAGCAGCAGTAGCAGCAGAGCTGTACACCAGGATACACACATCTTGTCTCGTCATACATCTGTGCTTCATTGATACAACATTGCAGGTTAGTTGACATCAAAATCTATTTTTTTTCTACATTTAATGTATTTTCTTTCATGATCTTTTCATGCCCATCTTATTAAGCATTTCTTGCCTAGAAATTTGCAACATTGTAACCTCAACATTTCATATTCACCATATAATAATCAACATAGACATACAAAGTATGAGTCACTTAAATGGTATGTTCAATTGTTCTTAAGTTATATTGTAAAATTGTGATTGCTGTTGTTTTTCTGTTTTATTTTTTAAAAAAAACTTAATATTTACAATTTCCTTATATTATGGTATGTTATTTTCCTATTCTAAATTGTCTATAGATATACTGTATATATAATCCATTAAATACAACTTTGTTTGAAAAGAAACTTAAGCTTTTTAACTGAAATCTATTTACTTAATGAATGAAGTGTTAACATTTTAATGTGTATTATTTTCTCTAATATGACATTCAGATAAAAACACTAATATCTGGCAATTAACAAATATCTTAACTATTGTGCTATAAATTGTTGATAGACTAATTTTATAAATGATTTAAGGGATTGTTGTGCCATTTTATCACAAGTATATTTTATTTTATTAATGTGTTTAATTTTTTTTTCCTAAATATTGACTGATATTGATATCGGTGTGAAATGAATTGTCATTTAATTTTTGTAGTAAATGCAACATTTTTGTAAGAATTAATTTTTTTTTAGAATTTATTAACACTAATCATCTTTATAGATTTTATATTTACTAGATTACCTGAATAAATTGTATGTATATATAAACAGAGTTTTATAAGAAATGTTTATATTTACATATGATTTATACATGAATTCAAGCTTTTATTAATTTTTGATTAAAGCTTTAAAATATGGAATATTTTTATTGATAAAAATACAGAACTGAACTTTTTTGATAGTTCTGATGACTTCATTTTATTTTTAAGATTTTCTTTAAGACTATTTGGTTATAATTAAAAAAAAAACAAACCAAAAACAAAAAAAATCAATGTCACTATTTTTCTTTAAAATTTTTTGCTTTTAATGTATTTTTAAGCAATTTATTGTACTTCTAGCCAATCATTTATTTTATATGTGCTTATTGTACAATTTTGGTTCTTTTCTTATTTTTAGAACAGAGATATCTCATTTAATACAAATGCCAATTAAAAATATACACACATACATATGCTGTGCATATACTCATTTCGCAGTATCTTGATTCCTAATTTTAAGCTGTTATTTGCAGAGTAAAAAAAATGAAAATACTTTCACTAGTTAAAAATATTTATATAAATTAATAAGATGACTATAAGAAAATACAATTAAATCTTACTAGACTTAAAAAACACTAAATTTTATACTTTCAAAAATTCCTTAAGTTAGCGATCTGTTTCCCATTTATATTTTTGTATAATGTTTATAAATTCCAGGTTAGTTCTTAGATCTCTACTGGATGAATAATTTTAAAGGAATGCAGAATCACACTCTTTGGAAGACTAGCACAGCATAATCTTCATATTCCATCTGACCTTGTGTCAGACTAAGCTAAGCATAGTAAATATCAATTTTATCAATTTTATATCAATTTTATCGATATAAAACTAATATTTTCAATATCTGAGTCAAATAACTGAATGAGAAATCACAACAATTTTGTTGTGCTTACCATGTTGTACATATACTTACTAGATTTGTTTGGTGTCAACAAGCATTCTAAGAAACATTTTTATAATTTTCTTCTTACAAATTTTACTTTCTAAACATACAAATTTTTTTTTTTCAACACTTCAATGGTACAGGATTATAAAGAAAACGTTTCCGTCATAGTATTTTTAAAAAATTAGATGTCTTTTCAACAAATTAATGCTAACTGAATGTATAAGGGAAGTAATTCTTCAAATCCTTACAACAAGTATGAAGGAAAATTGGAAAAATGTATTGTTGCCAAATAACAAAATGCATCACTTGAGGAAATTTCAAAAGTTATTTTGCTTCACACATAAAATATTTATAAAATTCAAGCTTCAGATTCTATCTCAATCATTTTATTTTTAATATGGAAAAAAAAAAAGAATAATTTTAAATCAGTGAATATTTCCTTATTTCAAATGCAAAATTGAAAAAGGTTAAGAATAAAGTAAAAATAAAAGCAATTTTTTTTAGTAAATTTAGGTGGATTTTGATTTATTGAAAATATATTTGCTGTGATTTTAATAATGCAAAAACTTTCTTCATATGAAGTAAAATGGAACTACAAAATAGTTTAACACTCGTACAAGTGATGCAGTTTGAAAGGAGTTAGTAAAGTTAGCTTTCTAGTCAAGATGGAACAAAGTATTTCAAATCAATTTAAAACGTATTTATTACTGGTTGTATAATAAAGTTACAATAAAAACAGGAGCTACTTTATTTTATAGTAGCTAAAATAATATTTGCCAAAATCTAAATTAAAAACATTTAAAATTTTGTATTTCAGAATAAAAAAATTTCAAATAAACTATATTTCCTATTTTCATTAAATGGAAAAAAATCAAAAGAATTATAAGTGAACTAAATACACATAATCAGTCTAAAATACTTCTTTCACAATATACAAAATAATTTTAAAAAAATTTAAATTTTCAGTTTGTACTTTACATTTAAATTTGTTATTAAATTAAGTATAGAGATAAAACTAGTAAAAAAGAAATCACAAAACCTCAACCAAACAAAAAATAAAAATAAAATAAACTGTTCCCTCTTAAAAAAAAATATAATTTTTAAAAAGGACACAAAATTAAAAATATATTGCTTGGTGATTTAAGGCTGCAGTTATGAGGCTTTAAAAATTGTTTTTTGAATAAAAATCAGTTTTGTGACTACAATTTTTTTGTGCATTTACACCTTTTAAACTTTCAGATAGACATCATATACATGCAAAAATTATTAAAAAATCAACTATTGGATTTTATTGATTTTTTGCAAGTTCTTCTTAAATTCTTAGTTAATATAAAAATTTTAGACATTTGAAGTTTTATATTTAATTGTTAGCAGATTTCTTGGATTATTTTAACAACCATTTGCAAATATTAGTTTCTGGTATTTTTATAAAATTACATAGCAGTTGTATGTCACTTGTTATATATTCTGAAATATGAAAAGAAAGTTTAATGCTTGTTGGAATGACTACCAGTTATAGGACCATTTTAATTAATTATACATTTTTTATTTCATTAACTTAATTGCATTAAACTGTAACATTTGATTCAATGATTTTTGATAGTTTATTTTGTTTTTAAAGATAAGATATATTTTCTTTCACAAAAATATTTGCACAAAATCTTTTTAAAAAACATATTTCTTAAAAAGCTCCCATTTGGTTGAAAAGTTGTAAAAATTAGACAGTTTAACTGAGTTGTAAATATGTTAAGATTATTGAGAATGAATCTGTTTACACTGGAATCATCTCACTAATAAACATACTTTACACAGTACACGTTCTGGTAATTTTATTGCTAAGCCTATGAAAAATTCTCTGAGTTGTAAGATGGAAAGTTATGATTAAATTATTATACTGACAATAAAAAGAGCTGAGTGGTTTTATGTTTGTTAATAATGATCGCTAAATTTCAAAAGAAATTTTGTTGTTCATAGAATCATTAAATGTTGGTAACTGACAAACATATTAATGAATGAATTAACTTTAAAGAAAATGACAAAAGATTTAATGGTTTCTTTTGGAATATGTATGACGTTTTCCAAACTGATGAAAAAAAAGTTAATACAAAAAATACATCTTAAAATGTTTTTAATTTTAAATCTACATAACTCCTAAAATAAATAATGCTGCTTATTACTTAAAAAAAGCTGTTCATTAATTTCTCTTTGAAAAAAGCTAGAAGTTACTGAGGTTAATATATTCTTAAATTTATTGCAATGTATTTCACAGGATGTTATTTTCTTTATCTATACAGAGATAAATGTTGCTTGTAGTAAAAGCTATGTTTTGAAATTATACCAAATTTAAGGTATCACATTAATGAGTTAGTATTTTTATCTGGAATGCATATATATTCAAAGATAAACAGTATAACAAAGACAACCAGATTTAGTCAGTTAAAAGTTCTCAATAAATAAGCATAATTATCTTTTCAGGAGTCAAAACAGAACCCCCCAAAATTGGATGATGTTGATACCTGTATACATATTCTTGTCAGTCTTACAACTGTGCCAAAGTGCAGACCTTACATACAGTGTTGATGAAGGAAAGAGTCCAGGTACTTACTTGGGAGATATTGCTGCTGACTCCCACATCATGGATGATGTTCCCTTGGAAAACAGGCGATTGATTACATTCAACCAACTTCGACAAGGAATGGCAGGCACTTCCCAATTATTCCATATCTCCCAGAAGAAAGGAAAGCTTTTCACTGCTCAGACATTGGATGCTGAATCAATGTGCAAACGTGATATTGAATGTTTCCAAATGGTTGATGTGGCTGTACGACAAGGAAAGACTTTCATGAAGATTATAAAAATCAAAATAATCATAAATGATGTCAATGATAATTCTCCAGAATTTCCAGAGAAACAAATTAATATGCATATTTCTGAAGGAGTAAGAGAAGGTTTTAAAAAAGCTGTACCCAATGCAAAAGACAAAGATATAGGTACTATTAATTCCCAAATCACTTACGAATTGAAAAAGAATAGCAATGAACCATTCTCATTATCAATAGATAAAACTCCCTTTGGACCTACAAAATTAAGCATATTTGTTGATGGAAAACTTGACAGAGAAGAAAAAGATTCGTACATGATACAAATAATTGCGAAAGACAGAGGGTCACTTCCAAAACAAAGCATATTAAATATCTATATTACTATAACAGATATGAATGATAATTCTCCTGTATTTACAAAAGATATTTATAATGTATCAGTTAAAACTCAAGAATATGGAGAGAAGCCTATTGTGGTTGTATCAGCTACAGATTTGGATGAAGGTGAAAATGGAAAAGTATTTTACCATTTCAGTCCACAAACTTCAAATGATGATAAGAATTATTTTGTATTAAATAAAATAACAGGAGAAATATTTTTAAAACAGAAAATAACTCTACAAGAAAACAACAATTACAAATTATATGTTATGGCTACAGACAGTGGAGATTCACCACTGAGTGGCTTTGCAGGGGTTTTAGTAAATATTATTAATACGCAGAACAGGCCACCCAACATCTTTGTGACATTCATGTCTGAATCAACAGACAACACAGCGACCATTTCTGAAGACATTGAGGTGGGTAGTTTTATTGCTTATGTCAAAGTGACAGACCCTGATGCTGGACAAAATGGAGAAGTGAACTGTGAGTTGCACCATGATAAATTCCGATTGCAGAAACTGAGATCAAAAGAATACAAAGTGACATTGAAGCACAAAGTTGACAGAGAAATGCAAGATCACCATGATGTTACAATTAGCTGCAAAGATGAAGGATCTCCTCCGCAACACAGTGATAGCAAATTCTCCATCAAAGTGAAAGATGTCAATGATGTCCAGCCACAATTTGCAAAAGATACTTTTAAATTCTCTGTAAATGAGAATGAAAGTCCAAAAACACCAGTTGGTTCTATCAATGCCACTGATCCTGATCTTGGAGCTGGCAGTAGACTCACATATTCGTTGCTCACCAAAAATGAAGACTTCTTACCTTTCAAGATCACCAGTGATGGTTTGATTTCTACAATCATGTCTCTTGACCATGAGTTCAAAGACATTTATAAATTCAAGGTTTTAGTGAAAGATAACGGAAGCCCTCCACTTGATAATACGGTCAATGTGATTGTGGAGATTGAAGATAAAAATGATAATGCTCCATATTTTACATTTCCCAGTGTTAATCCTTACAATCTGGATGTGAAATATCATCCCCATCATACAAAGAATATCACGCTTCTCAAGGCTGCCGATAGTGACAGTCAAGAGAATGCATTTCTCAAATATGAAATAACTGAAGGCAACGATAAACAGTTGTTTGCCATCAATCATTATACTGGATTGTTATCTTTCAGTCGCTTACTTAGCCATCAAGATGCTGGCTCCTATCATCTGCAGTTCATGGTCAAGGATAGTGGTAGTCCCGTTTTGTCTGCAAAGACGTCAGTGTTTTTGACATTGGCAGTTAGTAACAATACGGCAGACATGTTAAATGCTGCACATATGCACACGGATATCAAGATCCACCAGTATTTACTGATTGTCATTGTGTTGGTTGCAGTCACCGTTGCTATCCCAATTACTGCTGCCATTTCCATCTGCATCCTTCGTTGCATTGATACCAGAAGTGTTGCACATGCACATCCATTGGCTGCCGCTTCCAGCAAATATTACCCTGATCAGGCACATCCAATGCATCCATCTTACCAGACTACTTATTGGTCTGGTGTGTCTGTTGCTGTACGAGCAGAACAAGATGTGCTTTGTAGAACTCTACCGGGAAGAGGCAGAAGGCCCCAACATTGTGCAGATGTGTTGGATGATGGACGTAGAAGTTCAGCCCTTGGAATAAAAGTACAAACTGCTACTGAAGTCATCTATGAGGTAGGAAATCATTTTTTTTTATTTCCTCCATTTTGTTATCATAGAAATTAATTCATTCTTTATATATTTATTGAAAGGGACAAAATTTATTAAATAGTTTATTTGTTTGTTTGTCTTTATATGCAGAATTTATTTAATTTTTGTTTTTTATGTATCCCCTTAATATATTTATGAAAAGTGAAAATTTTACTCCCATTATTTTGCTTTTCTTTGTTGAAAGGAAATCCGAGGTGCAACTGGTGGTAAGAGACATGAAGAGAGAAACTGTATGGCACCTGCCTGTCACCCTGACATAGAACCCTCTTCTCATCCTGATAAAGAAGATCCTTATGCTGAAAGATATGCAAATCATTGTCAGAATGTGTCTGGTAAGTTGGAAATATATCATATATCATGTATTTATTTATATATTATTATTATTATTATATACCTTGACTCTTATATGATGATGATAAGAAAATGTTTCTTCAAATTAAAATTGAAATTCTGACTTTGTTCATTTCTGCTCATTTCAGTTTCTGATACATCTGATTATTACGAACCACACTCATCACCGAGTATCCAAGAGGAATACACAGATATGAAGCCTTCTCTACAAACATTCATGTCCCCTGGGGATACAAGGACTGTTCCAAGACGGTTGTATAAGGCAGATGTTAACCCTAGCTCTGACTATAGGCAGTGGTCTACCCTGAAGAATAGTGCAGTTGATAGAGGCACATCTAATACCCAGCTACAATTACACCATGTTGATGCAGACAGTGTTACATGTGAGGCACAACAAGAACAAACAGAAATAGTAACAGAAGAGCCTTTACAGAAAGGGGAAGAAGTTGAACAAAGATCTAATTTAGTGCAACCAATACAAGAATCGCAAAACTTACAAAATGAAGTGGATGTGCAGCAAAATTCTTCTCTTGAAACTCCTCAGTCAATACATTCAATGCACTCTTGAAAAAACAAACCTGTTCTGTTGTTGTTCTCAAATAATTTAGATTTACATGATAAAATGATAATTTTAAATAGGTCCCTAATGATAAAAATGTGCCATCTAGACGCTGTAAATAATTTTGTTTTCAAATTATGCAACCACCTTTCAGTAGATAATAAAATATTCAAAAACTATAATGGAAACTAATTGACAAATAAAAGTTTCTTTTTATTTGTTAGTTTGCATTATAGACTAGTTTGTTTTGTTTATAAGCAATAATCAAACATTCTCATGATTTTTATAGATAGAAAAAATAAGAATAATAATGTCAAGAACATTTGCAAATGAATAAAGAACATGACAGCTATAAAATTTTATGTGATTATTCTCTGAACAGAAACTTTATTTCAGATTTTGCTTATAACCATTTAAGTATAAATTGACCAAAAAATAGAGTAAAATGAAAACCAAGTTAACATCATAAAATAGAGGAAAGTACTTGCCTTTTTCACTTGATAAATTTTATGCTTTGTCAGAATCAGTAGCTCTGGCCGCCATTATGCATAGGGAAGACTTGATAGGACTATGGCTTTCTTTCTTTCATTTCCACATATGCACACTCTCCCACATCCACAGAGGAACATACACTGTTTCTGACACACACATGTACACATGTATATGTGTGTGCCAAGAGAGGGCTTACATTGTGTTCATACAATAGCAGCAGCAGTAGCAGCAGGGCTGTACACCAGGATACACGCATTTTGTCTCATCATACATCTGTGCTTTATTGATACAACATTGCAGGTTAGTTTTCAATTCTTTTTTTCTTCATTTCAATCAACTTTCTTTCATGTCTTTTCATGCCTGTTTTGTAGCAAAGGCAAATACAAAAAAAATTATTACAAAGGCAATTAACTTTTCTTGCAGAAAAAATTGCAAATCTCTCAATATAACCAATTCAATATTTCACAACATACAAAATATCTGAGTCATGCAGTTGGTATGGATATCTGTCTTTCTAAAGCTTAAATCTCACTCAGAATAGTACTTTATTAAAATTTGATTTGCAAATGTGCAATGTTTGTGCATTTGTAAAAAATTATCGTGTTATTTATCTGTTAATTAGTTAATTTAACTAAACTGGAAATTATATAACAAATTTCATATTTATACAATGAACATATAATTTCTAGGTATCACAAATTAAAAAATATAAAATTATCATGTTTTTAATAGATTCTACATTAACTGAATAAATGTTATAGAAAAATTAAATCGTTTACACGTCTTTTTTAGGCATCATTTTTCATATTTATATTTCTGCAGTATATTGTATTATTTGAGCTATTGTTCCCTTAATTAATATAGCAATTTCTTAATGGGGTCTTTCTTGCTTACCAACTGTCCATCATCCCATGTTTGTCTAAGGAGCCATTTATACTCTTCATGGTTGCTCTAACCACAGGGATCGTGAAATGCATTAAAAAATATATGGTCTATTTTTAAAATAAAAGATTTAATATCTTTAATATCTTTTTAAAGCTTAATTCTTTTTAATAATTTGGTTAACTTTGAATATATTTCAGACATTTTACAGCATATACTAGTTTATATATTTCCATATCTGGTTATTCTGTGACAATATTAAGTAATTTTCTGATGGGATAAGCAAAAGATTTTTATGGATTTTTTCTTATCTATTCATTGGCTTTTGTCAATGCCAAAGTAAAAATCGAAATAATATTTCATTAAATTTGATATTTCAGCTAATAGAGAAGTTATTTTTAGATTTTCATATTAAAGCAAATGATCTGGAACATGAAACTGATTTTATAAAATATTCCAACTGAAACATTTCTCCTCTTTCTTGATGATGTTTGAGAGACAATTCTATCTTCAATTTAAATGTAAATTTGACAAAATTAACCCACAAAAGTAAATAATAAACCAAGAAGCTATTTGACCCAAGTATATTGATTAGTACATTTTTATATTTATTTTCATTTAATAAGTTTATTGTACAGTTTATTTAGAATGAAACTTTTTGTTACATTATGATCCACAATATGTCAAGACAGCCAGATAGTGTTCTTAAAAAAAAAAAAAAAAGTAAAAAGTCTTTATATACAATTGTTTCCAAATTGGTAATATTGAGTTCCAACAATTTGCAGTTAATTATTTAATGGTAAAAAAAAAATCTAATATATATGTTCCTATTATTTCTGGAAAGTTCTAATATTCAAAGCCCATTTTCCTTGCTAGAGTTTTGTGCAAAGTAGACTTCTGTATTTATTATCTTTGAAGAAAAATAAGGGAATATATGCATATATTTTCCCTTGATAGTAGATATACCTAAAATGAGGTATTTGTGTTAAACATGTCTATATTAATCAGTTACTCATAATTCAATATGCAACTCTTTTTTTGCCCCATAGTATTTTTACCTTCAGTTTTTATTGTTAATGTGTTGTATGAGGGGATGATGAAAAGTTCTTAACCCAATCCACCTCCTAGAATCTGATCAAATGATCAATTGAATGAATTTATTTTGGAATTCCTTCTTGTTTGGACGAAATTTTCAACACACTTTCATATAAAGTAAATATATAAATATTTAATGTTCTAGTGTAAACACAGCCTATAGTGCTATGTTTTTTCCTCTTCTTTGAAGGCGTTTTTACTGGCATTAGTTGACACAAGAAATGACACTATGTATGTGTGCATATATATTTATTAATTTAAATGTTACTTTTAGCGGTTATCCATATTTGAGTAGACACTCTGTTTATTTTAAACAGTATTTTATTTTGCCTACCAGCCTGCACACTCTTCATAGCCGAGTAGTCAAAGCACATCAAATCGTAGTTTCTCCTGCAAAGAGGGATGCAGGTTTGAATCCTGCCGTAGGGCACATCTTTAATAAGTTTTCTCAAGTGTGCAGGCTGGTAGACAAAATGAAATACTGATTAAATAAATGGAGTGTTTACTCAAATAAAGGTATGCCCTAAAAATAATGTTTAATGTAATAAAAATATGTTAAATTAAAAAATAAAATTCATTAATTCTTTACATGTATATATATGTTCAGGGCAGCCTGACAATTGCGTCTAGCATGAAACAGACTGTTGCCACTGAGTGTTGACTTCAATGTTCACTTTTATATTTATATATGTTCTTATATATATATATCTCTCCATAGGAAATAAGAACAAATCAAATCAAATCAAATTCAAATGAGAACAAAGCAAATCAAAATCCCTGATGAGATGTGTTAATACACATCAAAACATGATTGCATTTGTGTAGCGTTTTTTTTTATAACGTTTTTGATGTAATATTCTAAAATAAAGCATATATATATATATATATATATATATATATATATATAAGAACATGTATAAAAATTTAATCTTACGTTTCATCTTTCAGAACAATAAACTACCTAACAAATCCTTTTATTCTAAAATAATTTGATGTACTAAGATATATAAATATGTGTTTGCATACACCTATGAAATACCTTGTGAAAAACACTCTTTGGGTTACTTTAAATATAAATAAGTAATGAACATAAAGATTAAGAAATTTTGTAATGTCTAAACAAAAGGAAAACAGTGATATATGAAAATCATTCAGTGCAAGTTGTTAAACCATTTTCTCTCATGGCACTATATTATAATTCTGTTTCATTATGAATTGTAAATATTTGAGTGTATTTACCATGCAGAATAAGGCTTTTATTTAAGGATCTAATAGAGGCCGGAAAACAGCTGATATTTTTTTTAATATAAATTTCACTTATGATGAAAGGCAACATTTTACAATCAAGTAAAATTGAACAGGAATAATCATAGTTCGAGAATGTTTTTCAGGTAGATATGGAGTGCATACTTCATGAAATGTATTTGTTCTGGATGCAGCAAAAATATAACTTGATAGCAAATAAAAGACAATTCATAAGTAATGATTTCAATATTTTGTTTTTTTTTCAACAAATTCTAAATACTTGTCAAGAGTAGAATTACATCAGATGTTTGAGCAATAACATTTTTTCGTTTATTAATTTCCTCACAAGTATCTTAAACAAAATTAATTTAGTGATAAGCAGTGAAGAATTGACTACATTCATAAAGCGAATTAAAACTTAAACTGGAACTTCAAAATTATATATACAGACTTTATTTAGATTATAGATAAAAAGAACATTTCTTTACTGAGATAAGACAAATGAAACAAAGTAGAATATACAAAGTAACAGAATGATTAAATTTGTAGATCAGCAGATTTATAGTCATTCTATATTTTGTAAATATCTCATCTTTAAATAAGCTTGATTCTGCTAAATCTTTCAGATAAAATACACTAATATTTATCTATTATAAATCCATTCCTTAAAAAATCTATTTAAATTTTCAGGGATTAAAAAATTATTCCAAACCAGAAGATATAATCATGTTGATAACAGCATGCCTGTTGTTTTCTGTTCAACAACTGTGCCAAAGTGCAGACCTTACATACAGTGTTGATGAAGGAAAAAGTCCAGGTACTTACCTGGGAGATACTGCTGCCGACTCCCACATCATGGATGATGTTCCACTGGAAAACAGACGTCTGATTACATTCAACCAACTTCGACAAGGAATGGCTGGAACTTCCCAATTATTTCATGTTTCCCAGAAGAAAGGAAAGCTTTTCACTGCCCAGACACTCGATGCTGAATCATTGTGCAAACGTGAGATTGAATGTTTCCAGATGGTTGATGTAGCTGTAAGACAAGGAAAGACTTTCATGAAGATTATAAAAATCAAAATAATTATAAACGACATTAATGATAATCAACCAGAGTTTCCTGAGAAACAGATAAACATACAGTTTTCAGAAGGGGTAAGTAAAGGATTCCAAAAGTCCATTCCTAATGCAATTGACAAAGATGTTGGAGTGGTGAACTCCCAAATTTCATATGAACTTAAAAAGAATAACAATGAACCTTTCGTAATGTCAATAGACAAAAATCCTTTTGGCACACCAAAGCTGAGTATAACAGTGGAAGAAAAACTAGACAGAGAAACTAAAAGTTCATATATGATACAAGTAATAGCAAAAGACGGAGGATCTCCTTCAAAACAGAGTATTTTGAATATCTATATTTCCGTAAATGATCTAAATGATAACAGCCCAGTGTTTACAAAAAACATTTACAATGTTTCAATCAAAAACCAAGACTATGGAGACAAGCCAATTGTTGTTGTGTCAGCAACAGATTTAGATGAAGGAGAAAATGGTAAAGTATTTTATCATTTCAGTCCACAAACTACAAGTGAAGACAAAAATTTTTTTAGATTAAATGAAATAACAGGAGAAATATTTTTACCACAAAGACTAGCTTCAGATGAAAACAACATTCATAAATTATTTGTAACAGCAGTAGATGGAGGTGTTTCACCATTAAGTAGTTTTGCTGGAGTTCTTGTGAATGTTGTAAATACGCAGAACAGGCCACCCAACATCTTTGTGACTTTCATGTCTGAATCAACAGACAACACAGCGACCATTTCTGAAGACATTGAGGTGGGTAGTTTTATTGCTTATGTCAAAGTGACAGACCTTGATGCTGGACAAAATGGAGAAGTGAACTGTGAATTGCACCATGATAAATTCCGATTGCAGAAACTGAGATCAAAAGAATACAAAGTGACATTGAAGCACAAAGTTGACAGAGAAATGCAAGATCACCATGATGTTACAATTAGCTGCAAAGATGAAGGATCTCCTCCGCAACACAGTGATAGCAAATTCTCCATCAAAGTGAAAGATGTCAATGATGTCCGGCCACAATTTGCAAAAGATACTTTTAAATTCTCTGTAAATGAGAATGAAAGTCCAAAAACACCAGTCGGTTCTATCAATGCCACTGATCCTGATCTTGGAGCTGGCAGTAGACTCACATATTCGTTGCTCACCAAAAATGAAGACTTCTTACCTTTCAAGATCACCAGTGATGGTTTGATTTCTACAATCATGTCTCTTGACCATGAGTTCAAAGACATTTATAAATTCAAGGTTTTAGTGAAAGATAACGGAAGCCCTCCACTTGATAATACGGTCAATGTGATTGTGGAGATTGAAGATAAAAATGATAATGCTCCATATTTTACATTTCCCAGTGTTAATCCTTACAATCTGGATGTGAAATATCATCCCCATCATACAAAGAATATCACGCTTCTCAAGGCTGCCGATAGTGACAGTCAAGAGAATGCATTTCTCAAATATGAAATAACTGAAGGCAACGATAAACAGTTGTTTGCCATCAATCATTATACTGGATTGTTATCTTTCAGTCGCTTACTTAGCCATCAAGATGCTGGCTCCTATCATCTGCAGTTTATGGTCAAGGATAGTGGTAGTCCCGTTTTGTCTGCAAAGACGTCAGTGTTTTTGACATTGGCAGTTAGTAACAATACGGCAGACATGTTAAATGCTGCACATATGCACACGGATATCAAGATCCACCAGTATTTACTGATTGTCATTGTGTTGGTTGCAGTCACCGTTGCTATCCCAATTACTGCTGCCATTTCCATCTGCATCCTTCGTTGCATTGATACCAGAAGTGTTGCACATGCACATCCATTGGCTGCCGCTTCCAGCAAATATTACCCTGATCAGGCACATCCAATGCATCCATCTTACCAGACTACTTATTGGTCTGGTGTGTCTGTTGCTGTACGAGCAGAACAAGATGTGCTTTGTAGAACTCTACCGGGCAGAGGCAGAAGGCCCCAACATTGTGCAGATGTGTTGGATGATGGACGTAGAAGTTCAGCCCTTGGAATAAAAGTACAAACTGCTACTGAAGTCATCTATGAGGTAAGACATCTTTTTTAAATTTCTACAATTTTCATGATATAGAATTCTGAACTATTGTATATTTATCCACTTACCATATTTAAGAAAAGAGCAAATTTTGTCTTCATCTTCCTTACATGTTTATTAAAATGTACAGATTTTATTAAATGGTTTATTTTTGTTTGTTTGCCTTTATTTGTTGAAAGGAAATCCGAGGTGCAACTGGTGGTAAGAGACATGAAGAGAGAAACTGTATGGCATCTGCCTGTCACCCTGACATGGAACCCTCTTCTCATCCTGACAAAGAAGATCCCTATGCAGAAAGATATGCAAATCACTGTCAAAATGTCTCTGGTAAGTTTTCAACTATCTGTATATCACTACCCAATTACTTTCATCATTTAACTACCATTAAAAAAAAAATCTCAGATAAAATTATTTTGAAATATTAACCATAAAATTGTTTTGCCAAATGCATTTTCATTTGTTCATTGCAGTTTCTGATACATCTGATTATTATGAACCACACTCATCACAGAGTATCCAAGAGGAATACACAGATATGAAGCCTTCACTACAAACATTCATGTCCCCTGGGGATACAAGGACTGTTCCAAGACGGTTGTATAAGGCAGATGTTGACACTAGCTCTGACTATAGGCAGTGGTCTACTCTAAAGAATAATGCAGTTGATAGATGCACTTCTGACACTCAACTACAATTACACAATGTAGATGCAGACAGTGTTACATGTGAACCCCAACAAGAACAAACACAGGCAACAGCAGAAGAGCTTACACAGGAAGAGGAAAATGAAAACTCAAGTTTGGTGCATCAATTCTCAGAGCCACAAAACACTCCATATAAACAAAATGTTGAGAATGATTCTTGATCAGAATCTCTTATAGGCACTTGAATGAAATTGAACATCATTCCTGTATTATGAAATACTCTTCAGTACTATTGCTAAATGTTTTAACCGAAATTCTTATCAGTTTGGCCTCATTTATTAACCAAAATAGAGTAATTGTCGTTGGATTTAGCAACACTATCATCTTCATGGCCAAGAACCAATACATTTGTAAAATAAAAAAGTCTTATATCATTATTTTTCTAAAAGAATATGTAATAAAAGGAAAAATAAGTAAGAAATAGCTTTAGTTGCTTATGGTGGAAATGAATACTGCATCCTAATTCTTCCTGAAAATGAAAAATTTGCCTCCTTCACTCATTTTTATATTTAAATTAAAATAATACTTTGAAGAAAATAAATTGTATAGCATTCTAGACTTAATACAATTATTTTTAAAAATCAATAACTATTTTGGATACATGAGGTAAACTAGTCTAATTTAGTGTGCATTTTTAACATTTAATCTGCAAAAACTGACACACAGAAATAAAGACAAAGTCACAGGAGGTAAAAAAAAATGAAAGAAAAAAACCTTGCAAAATGGCAGCAGCTTTTTTTCATAGTGAATTATTAATTATTCCAAGTAAATACTCAGGGTTTGAATTTTTTCTTCAATTAATTTGCATATATAAAAACAAGAATATAGAATAAGATTAAGAGTAAATACAAAGTCACTGCTATGATGGTGAAAGAGAGGAATATACTTGCCTTTCTGTTCATGGTAAATTTTATGCTTTGTCAGTGTCAGTGGTTCTAGCTCACTGCCATGATGCATAGGGCAGACTTGATAGGACTGTGGCTTTCTTTCTCTCCCTACAACATAAGCACACTCTCCCACATCCACACGTATAAATCCACAGCATTTCTAACACACTCATGTATACACGTATGTGTGTGACAAAAGAAGGCTAACATTGTGTTCATACAACAGCAGCAGTAGCAGTAGAGGTGTACATCAGGATACACACATTGCGATTCAGCTCACATTTTTGTTTCATCACCATTGCAGGTTAGTTTTCAATTTTTGTTTTTATTCCATTTCAATTAACTTCCTTTCAATTTTATTTATGGCCAGTTATTTTGTGGAAAATACACAAATGTACAAAACCTCAATGCCAAACACAACAGCTTTCTTGCTTCAAAAATTACAAATCTCATACAAAGAATATCTGAGTCATGCAGTTAATATTCATTTGATTTTTGTAAAATGTTTTTATTATTCTGAATACATCATATTCATTTTTTTTATATTGTTACCTTATGAAATCTTGTGCAATAATTTATTTATTCCTCCTTTTTTTTTCATTTGAAAATACTTTTAAAAGATGATTTTTCTTTTATATTTTATTATTTAAAATATTAGATTCCCAGAATTCACAAATATAACTGTGTGCACGATAAGACATTTTTCTTTTATTTTACTGTCTGCTTTCATTGATTATTATATTCAGAAAATTTCATATGGCTTTTAATGGAGTAATAAACACTATCAGAAATAATTGCACTTCCTAAGATTTTATTTCATTATTTCAATTGGTTATTTTACTAATATAAAATGATAAATTATAGTTTATTATATACTGATTGTTAAGTGGAAGTTGACGAACCTATTTATATATTTGTTCATTATTTTGTTTTGTTGTTTGACACTTAACGTTTTTTTTGGCTGTAAACATGTATTCTAACATAAATAGTTCCGGAAAGTATATTAAGAAATTTGTAGATAAATATTCTAAATTATAATGTATGCATAATCTTTGCACATAGTGATATAGTTCTAAGTAAAAATGTATTTTCATCAGGTAAGCCAAGTTTAATGTCCTAAAAGTTGTAAATAGCATCAAATTCTGATGAATAACTAATGAACATGTTTGATCAAAATTAATTTGAAATATTAACTGTAAAAATTAAATTTGCACTTCTTTCTTGCATTCCATTTTAATTTTGACAATTCATATTGAGGGAAAAATGACAGTTTTAATTTCAATGTTGTAAATTGCAGGAAAAAATAAAGAAAAAAGATATAAAAGTTTAAATGGGAGGTAACTCTTGATGTACGTTTCTTGGTTTTTAAAATTTAACATTAATAACAAAGATGCATAGTAATTTAAGAACAATTGTTGTTTAAATTTAATATTAGCTAATTAATAAGCATTATTACTTAAAAATGTTCTACCTTTTGAAATGGAATTCCTTGAAATAACTAAGATGAACATTTCCTAAAAACATATATAGAAATAAAATCAGGCAAAAATTATCTAGAATATTCTCCTTAAAAGAAAAACATGTTTGTTTCTCAATATCTTAAAAAATACTTCCATTCATTTCAGGTATAAGATTCAGAACATAAATCATCCTAATCTTGAATAACTGAATGTTATTATGCAGATATTGGCATTAATATTCTTGTACCTCTTCCACTTGTGTCTCAGTGCTGACTTGACATACAATGTGGATGAGAGCAAGAGTCCAGGTACTTACCTGGGAGACATTGCTGCCGACTCCCATATTATGGATGATGTTCCTTTGGGAAGCAGACGTCTAATAACTTTCAACCAACTTCGACAAGGTATGGCTGGCACTTCCCAATTATTCCATGTTTCCCAGAAAAAAGGAAAACTCTTTACTGCCCAGACACTTGATGCTGAATCAATGTGTAAACATGACATGGAATGTTTTCAAATGGTTGATGTGGCTGTGCGACAAGGAAAGACTTTTATGAAAATTATCAAGGTTAAAGTCATAATAAATGACGTTAATGATAATCAGCCAGAGTTTCCAGAAAAACAAATTGATGTACACTTCTCAGAAGGAGTTAGTAAAGGGTTTAAAAAATCCATTCCCAATGCTATTGATAAAGACATTAGTGCTATTAATTCTCAGATCACATATGAACTAAAAAAGAACAAAAATGAGCCATTTTCTCTGTCAGTTCAAAAAATACCATTTGGACCACCAAAACTTAGTATCTCTGTTGAAGAAAAGCTTGATAGAGAAAATAAAGATTCTTATTTGATACAAGTTATTAGCAAAGATGGAGGATCACCACCAAAACAAAGTGTTTTAAATGTACATATTATTGTTGAAGACATGAATGATAATACACCAGTATTTACTAGAGACATTTATAATATTTCAATAAAGAACAAGGATTATGGAAATTTACCAATTGTAGAAGTGTCAGCAAGTGATTTAGATGATGGAGAGAATGGAAAAGTTGCATATTATTTTAGGTCTCAAACATCTGAAGAAATCAGGCATTACTTTCAATTGGATAAGGAAACAGGCAGAATATATCTAAAACAAAAACTACCCAAAAATCCAGAGGCTGTGTATAAATTATTTGTGAGTGCAGTAGATGGAGGAGAATCTCCTTTAAGTGGATATGCAGGAGTTTTAATAAATGTTGTAAATACGCAGAACAGGCCACCCAACATCTTTGTGACTTTCATGTCTGAATCAACAGACAACACAGCGACCATTTCTGAAGACACTGAGGTGGGCAGTTTCATTGCTTATGTCAAAGTGACAGACCCTGATGCTGGACAAAATGGAGAAGTGAACTGTGAGTTGCACCATGATAAATTCCGATTGCAGAAACTAAGATCAAAAGAATACAAAGTGACATTGAAGCACAAAGTTGACAGAGAAATGCAAGATCACCATGATGTTACAATTAGCTGCAAAGATGAAGGATCTCCTCCGCAACACAGTGATAGCAAATTCTCCATCAAAGTGAAAGATGTCAATGATGTCCGGCCACAATTTGCAAAAGATACTTTTAAATTCTCTGTAAATGAGAATGAAAGTCCAAAAACACCAGTCGGTTCTATCAATGCCACTGATCCTGATCTTGGAGCTGGCAGTAGACTCACATATTCGTTGCTCACCAAAAATGAAGATTTCTTACCTTTCAAGATCACCAGTGATGGTTTGATTTCTACAATCATGTCTCTTGACCATGAGTTCAAAGACATTTATAAATTCAAGGTTTTAGTGAAAGATAACGGAAGCCCTCCACTTGATAATACGGTCAATGTGATTGTGGAGATTGAAGATAAAAATGATAATGCTCCATATTTTACATTTCCCAGTGTTAATCCTTACAATCTGGATGTGAAATATCATCCCCATCATACAAAGAATATCACGCTTCTCAAGGCTGCCGATAGTGACAGTCAAGAGAATGCATTTCTCAAATATGAAATAACTGAAGGCAACGATAAACAGTTGTTTGCCATCAATCATTATACTGGATTGTTATCTTTCAGTCGCTTACTTAGCCATCAAGATGCTGGCTCCTATCATCTGCAGTTTATGGTCAAGGATAGTGGTAGTCCCGTTTTGTCTGCAAAGACGTCAGTGTTTTTGACATTGGCAGTTAGTAACAATACGGCAGACATGTTAAATGCTGCACATATGCACACGGATATCAAGATCCACCAGTATTTACTGATTGTCATTGTGTTGGTTGCAGTCACCGTTGCTATCCCAATTACTGCTGCCATTTCCATCTGCATCCTTCGTTGCATTGATACCAGAAGTGTTGCACATGCACATCCATTGGCTGCTTCTTCCAGCAAATATTACCCTGATCAGGCACATCCAATGCATCCATCTTACCAGACTACTTATTGGTCAGGTGTGTCTGTTGCTGTACGAGCAGAACAAGATGTGCTTTGTAGAACTCTACCGGGAAGAGGCAGAAGGCCCCAACATTGTGCAGATGTGTTGGATGATGGACGTAGAAGTTCAGCCCTTGGAATAAAAGTACAAACTGCTACTGAAGTCATCTATGAGGTAGGAAATTATTTTATTATTTCTTTGATTTTGTTAACATAGAAATTCATTCATGAAAAAGGAAACATCCTTCTTCAACTACCTTGCATGTTTATTAAAAGTAAATTTCTGTAAAAACATTATCATTTGTTTGTCTTTCTATGCTAAAAGGAAATCCGAGGTGCAAGTGGTGGTAAAAGACATGAAGAGAGAAACTGTATGGCATCTGCCTGTCACCCTGACATGGAACCTTCTTCTCACCCTGACCAAGAAGATCCCTATGCCGAAAGATATGCAAATCATTGTCAAAATGTTTCTGGTAAGTTGGAAATATATTATATACAATTTTATTATATGATGTAGATTAAAAAAATGTTTCTTCACATTAAGATCAATGTTGATGGTTTTCTTTGTTTATTTCTGCTCATTATAGTTTCCGATACATCTGATTATTATGAACCACACTCATCGCAGAGTATCCAAGAGGAATACACAGATATGAAACCTTCACTACAAACATTTATGACCCCTGGAGATACAAGGACTGTTCCAAGACGGCTGTATAAGGCAGATGTTGACACTAGCTCTGACTATAGGCAGTGGTCTACCCTGAAGAACAGTGCAGTTGATAGATGCACGTCTGACACCCAGTTACAATTACACAATGTGGATGCTGACAGTGTTACATGTGAGGCCCAGAAAGAACAAATAGAAACAATACCAGCGGCAGAACCTACTCATCAAGAGAAGGACGGAGAACAAAACTCAAATCAGATTCACACAATACAGGAAACAGTTATCTCATCATATAAAGAAAATAGTGAACAAGATTATCCACAAGAATCCTCAATACACGTGAATGAAAGTTAGCCAAGTATTTTAGTATAGAATATGCAAGTAATTATCCATATAATACCAACTGAGTAGTACATCATTTCTGAAATCAATATCTTAGGTAGATTATTTTTTAATGTTATTGTTTTGTAACATAGGCATTAAAAAAAGATATACTTTTAAAAATATTTACAGGATTTCACATTACAATAATTATTTCAAACTAGAATAAATTAGTCTTTTCTGAGTTGATATCAAATAAAAATCTGATTAATGAAATGAATATAGTTTTTATTTTTTTCAAGACAGTAAAATTGCTACATAATAATTGAGAATTACTAAAATTTTACAATTTTATTCACTACTTATAATTTCACTATTTTAAAGATTAATGGGAAATAAAAATTTCTTTAAGATGAAAAAACATGAAAAATAACATTGAAAAATAAGGAAGTTGATACTGTCATGATGAGAGAAAAAATATGCTTGCCTTTTTTTCCATGATAAATTATATGCATTGTTAGAATCAGTGGCTCTAGCCGCCATGATGCATAGGGAAGACTTGATAGGACTATGGCTTTCTTTCTTTCACTTCCACATATGCACACTCTCCCACATCCAAACATAAAAATACACACTGTTTCTAACATGTACACATGTATATGTGTGTGCTAAGAGAGGGCTTACATTGTGTTCATACAATAGCAGCAGCAGCAGTAGCAGCAGGGCTGTACACCAGGATACACGCATCTTGTCTCATCATACATCTGTGCTTCATCGATACAACATTACAGGTTAGTTAGCATTAAAATTGTCTTTTTCCTTTTATTTTAATCTTTCTTTTATGTCTTTTTATAAGCAGCTGTTTTTCTTTGTTCCAAACACAGAAAGCTTCATTAGAAACAATTAGCTTTCTTGCTGAGTAAAAAACAAACTGTGTTGTACAAAATCAATCATTATAAACCATTCTGCATTTGCACATTCAACATACACACAATCATTGAGTCATGCAATTGGTATGTTCTTTTCACTTTCATGAAGTTTACCTTCTACTCAATTGTTTATTTTTATAATTTCTACTAAAATCTTAGATATACATTATTTCCATCTCTCATTTAGTCTATTTTGGAGTTACAAATGAATTACACAATTCCATCTATAGAACTTTATATAAATAATAAGTAACTCATTTTTAATGAGTTTTTCTCCTGCTAAATTCATAATCTTATGAATAGATTACCAAAATGCATTCCTGTGTTGATGCATATATTTTATAGCTGCATGGAATATACCTATACAATATATACAAAGAATATACCTCCCTTGTTGGGGGAGGTATATTCTTTGAATATTTTCTGCATTGTTTTATGAATGGCTTAAAAACTCTTACTAGATTTAACAGATTTTTCAATAGAATATAATTTTTCCACTGATTAAATGTAAACCAAATATAAAAATTCATGTTTAAAAGAATATTCAGTAATAGATTAAAATTTGTCTAAATCACATTTACTATCAGATATTGATAACATAAGTCTTCTTAAATCACATTTACTATCAGATATTGATAACATAAGTCTTCTTAAATCACATTTACTATCAGATATTGATAACATAAGTCTTCTTAAATCATGTTAGTATCAAATGTCAGGAATTTTCTTTTGCATTCATAATTTCATTAATAAAAAAAAGATGAAATATAGGTTAAATTTTTATTTTTGCACTAGGACCAAATTTTGGTATTTATTTAAAGTCTAAGTATTAATCATCCTGATATAGCCACTGGAATGGTAATTATTAGGTCTTATGTTGGGAATAAGAATCAATTATGCTATCATGACAGAAGTTAAATTCAAACAAATATTTCCCAAGTATCACTGCTGAAAATCATCCTGAATAAAAATAATGTCAGCGATAGAATTTAGAAGAATTGTAGAAGTAGGTGTCGGAAAGTACTTGGCCCAACAAAGAAGTGATTAAAAATAAAAAAAGTGCTGGGATAGAAACTTTTATGGTGGTGTGTGTGTGTGTGTGTGTGTGTGTGTGTGTGTGTGTGTGTATATTTTTTTTATCACTATAAATGGTACTTTTAGTGAATACTCATATTTGAGTAGACACTTTGTTTATTTATTACACAGTATATTTATTTATTTTCGTCTATTGACCTGAACATTTCATAAATCTTATTAAAAAGAAATATGCCTGAAAGGATTCGGGGCAGAGTGAAACTGTCGCTAGATCTGACGTGCCTTAACCGACTTGATCATGGGCTAGATATGAAAATTTTGACGAATTTATGATGAGAAGGAGCTCACTTAAACTGTTTAAACTTTGCTTGATTGGTAAGACTGCTCTGTCGACAAGTCAGTTCAGGCACATCAGATCTAACAATAGTTTCTCTTGGCCAAGATGGAAACAGGTTCGAATCCTGCTGGAGAGCATATATTTGCCTTTGATAAGTTTTCTCGAATATTCAGGCTGGTAGACAAAAATAAATAAATGAAGCGTCTACTCAAATATAAGTATCCATTACAAATAACATTTAAAGTGATAAAAATCTGTTAGATTGATAAATAAAAATACATTACTTCATAAAATTATATGTATTTTTTAAAGTGGTAAAGCCACTGAGACAGAAGAGGTTACTGGATGTGGAAGAGTTAGAAACATTGCTAAGGAGCAGGAACAAAAGAGAATAATCAGAAGAACAGTACATAGCAATTGACATTGCACTAAAATTTTTGCAGATTAAAATTGGCTGGAAACCATATAGCTGGAAGGAAGTTCCACGAGCAAGAAATGCTAGAAAAGAAACTGTTAGCATAGAATTTATTCAACTATAAAATGATGAGACCCTGTTACCAGTCTAGTACTGTGCTTAAGCACTATAGACACCATAGTGAAGAGTTTACCTGAGCAATTATCATGAAGGTATTTATAGAAAAGGCACAGGGATACAACATTATGGCTGTGGGAAAGAGATAGAAGATGAGATGCCAGAAAAGGGCCAATAATATTGCTGATTCTTCTTTGGATTTTATCAAGGAGCTCTAAGTAAATAGCAGGAGCAAGGGACCAAATGTGGCAGCAATATTCTAATCATGGATGAATGGTAGACTTATAGGTACATTCTGGAGAGAAAAATTGTCTAGCACATCACAATGAACCAACTTTCTTAACAGCTGACTTAGCAATGGATTCAGTATAGTCTTCCAGCTTCATGTCAGCATCAGCCATGTTGGTAGAGGGCAGAGAGGTGTCTCTCAGATGATTAATAGAGAGCAGTTTAGTTTTGGAAATGTTGAAGTTAACAAGCCATCCTTTGCTCCAGTTAACAACAGACTGAAGGTAGTTTTGGATATCAGCTGCCATTTTGACCTTATCAAACTGATCAAATGTACTATCAAGACGAGAGTAAATGGTTGTCTCAAGAGCATAGATACCAAGTTGAGAGCTGATGCCATCAGGAAGGTCATTAAGGAAAAGTACGAAAGGAATTGGAAGAGTGGTCATTTAGGATTATTCATTTCACGATTTGATAGGAAGGATTGGATCAGTTCCAAAATTTGTCTGGAGACACTGTAACTTTTCAGCTTGTGCAGAAGACGTTTATGCCAAGCCCTGTTGAAAGCTTTTGAGATGTCCAAAGCTACAGATTAGGGTTCACTATTCTTATCTAGAGCTTAATAGATTCTTTCTGCAATTATCATCAGTATCTCAGCAGTTGACTTGAAGAAATGAAAGCCATATTGCTTGTCTGAAAAAAGGCCCTGCAATGTAAGATGATTAACCAATTCGGCATTGATGAGAGCCTTTAGAAGTTTCCCAAAAAGAGATAGAAGGCTAATAGGTGGAAGGGTTAAATGGTTCACCAGTTCTTAAAAACTATATACACACACACACATGGCTTCTAATCAGGACAGGCTCAAGGTACTGACAACTTGGGCAGTTACCTGGGGCACTACTATGCTGCCATGACATGTGTTTGGGATCTTCCAAAACTAAAGCTTATAAAAAAAACCTACCTGCAGTCATCCATGACCCAAGACAGATTAAATTCTTTGGTTATTTTATCAATAGGAAATGATCTTGTAAAGAAGATAGGGGTAGAAAGTGCCATGAAAAGATTTGCAGATCTAAAGGCTATAAAAAATGTTTTAGGTAGGATAATGTTTTCTTTAGCTTGTATTAAGTTGTATTAAACTCATTATTCTACAGTTTCAGCTTTTTTCCTCTTTTAAAAATTATAATTGTAAGGGTGCCAAAGTTCAGCTTGCCCAGGGTGCCAGAAACCTCAGGGCTGTCACTACTTCTACTGGTTTACAAGACTCACTAGACCATTCATTAGTGCTGTGAATTCCATCCTTATGGAGTGGTCCATTCTTCCACTTTTGGGAAACTGACGGTTACTATACAGTCTTGATGTCAGTCTCCACACTTTTTATATCCACAAACACACTTTACTCTGTAATGAGCACACTATCGTAATAAATACGACTTTATATATATATATATATACACACACACACTTTATTTTAGGATATTAAATAAAAAAATGTTAAAAAATGATACACAAGTGCAATCATGTTTCAATGTGTATTAACACATCTCATCAGGTGTTAGTAAACAACTGGTGAGTAGATTATTTAGATTTAAAAACAAGATACACCCTCTTTTCATGAGAAAAGGAAGAATAAGAAAAAGAGTAAGAAAGAAAAGAGAGGAGATAATTGCAGAGTTTGTTTTGTTTTTATTCAGAACAACCAATCGGAATGGCCTATGCTAAGTTCAAAGTAAGGGGAAAAACAAAAGTTAAGAAGAAATCATATGTAAGATGTCATGACCCACAGATTTAGAATCATAGATGACATCCAAACGTCATATACAGTTCGGATGTAAAATGGCTACAAAGTTACACATTAGACAATGTCATTTCCTATGAAAAATGAAAAGTATTTAAACAAGATACTCAACAGACTACATACCCTATAAGTATACTGGTTAAAGGGATGGTTTATTTACTAACTAAAAAAAGGAGATTTTTTTTTTTAAATTCACAGAGTGAAAAGAGAGTGTATCGTGTTTTTAAATCTCAATAAATTGTCTACTCACCAGTTATTTACTAACGCCTGATGAGATGTGTTAGTACACATTGAAACATGATTGCATGTGTAGCATTTTTTTTTAACATGTTTTTGATGTAATATCCTAAAATAAAGCATATTGCTCTACTTTTGTATTCATCCCTCTTTTAAATTAAATGTTACGAACATTGGAATTGGACTCTATTTGTTTTCATTTTACATGGATATATATATATATACATATATATATATATATATATATATATTTTGACAGTATATTTTCATTGAGACATGTTTCATTGAATAACTTAGACAAATTTTGTCTACTTATTTTCAGTTGGATCCTTTCATATTCATAGACAAGCTTTTTGCTGTCATTATTGAAGGACGTGAGAAAATCGCCATGTTGATACATATTTCTTTTATTTCCGTGTACTTTTGACATAACACAATGTCATCATCAGGGTGTTGTTTATTGCAAGACAAATTTTGTGTTCATCATTTTCAGAGATAAAATTGCTGTGTTCATCAGAAAGTTGAATTATTTTACTGGTGAAGTGATCGCCTGATCCTGTTTTAGGGGAAGTAACTAAGTATGGTTTGTGGAGAGTTTTTAAAGAAATGAGTTATAAAAACTATTAGTGCAAATCTTAATATTTTAAACTATCTATTGTACACATGTTAAAACATTTGTGCAGCAGGCTTAATTAATTTTATTAAGGTTTGGTTTCAATTTTTTTTAATATATATAGCTTTGAGAACTTTTAGTTTATGTTTATTATTTCCATGAAAAAGTGTAGAAGAATTTTCAACAATAATATTCAGTACATTAATAATTAATACAGTTTGCTTTCTAGGATTTTAAAATAATATGTTTTTTCGATGTTCATAAAATGACTTGTTAGTTTTTAAAATTGTTTTATTTAAATTTCAGGACCGTTGAAGATTTGGAGGTATAAATTTACATATTGAGAGCAGTCAAAAATACTTTACTGAAAACATGCTGATACCTTTGTTGGCATTCTTTGCTGTTGTGCCAAAATGTCATTGTATTGACATGACATACAGTGTGGATGAAGGCAAAAGACCAGGTACCTACCTGGGAGATATTGCTGCTGATTCTCACATCATGGATGATGTTCCTCTAGAAAACAGACGATTAGTCACATTTAATCAGCTACAACAAGGAGTATCTAGTAATTCTCAATTGTTTCATATCTCCCAGAAGAAAGGAAAACTCTTCACTGCCCAGACACTGGATGCTGAGTTGTTGTGTAAACGTGACATGGAGTGTTTCCAAATGGTTGATGTGGCTGTGAGACAAGGAAAAACCTTCATGAAAATTATAAAGATAAAAGTCATCATAAATGATGTCAATGATAATCAACCAGAATTTCCAGAGAAACAAATCAGTATACAAATCCCGGAAGGGGTAAGTAAAGGGTTCAAAAAATCCATTCCCAATGCCATTGACAAAGATATTAGTGCATCAAATTCAAACATCTCCTATAAATTAGAGAAAAATAAAAAAGTCCCTTTTTCCCTTCTTATTCATACACTGCCTTTCAGTACACCCAAATTAAGTATTTCAGTGGAAGAAAAACTGGACAGAGAAAGTAAAGATTCTTATATGATACAAGTAATTGCTAGAGATGGAGGATTGCCTCCAAAACAAAGTGTTTTGAATATTCTCATCTATGTTACAGATATCAATGATAATCCACCAGTGTTTAGCAAAGATATTTACAATGTTTCTATTAAACATGAGACAGGTACAAACATTCCAATAACTAAAGTTATCGCAAAGGATCTTGATGAAGGAGAAAATGGTAAGGTTTCATATCAAATAAGTGCAGAAACATCAGAGGATGTTAAAAATATGCTTGAATTGAAAAAAACATCAGGAGAGATTTTTCTAAGTCAAAAACTGACTTCCAATGAAAATCGTGTATTCAAATTATTGGTAACTGCCACTGACAAAGGACAGCCACCATTAAGTGGTTTTGCTGTGGTTCTGGTAAATATAATCAATACTCAGAATAGAAAACCTAAAATTTTTGTTACATTTATGTCAGAATCTACAGAGAAAAAAGTTTCAATTTCTGAAGACATTGAGGTGGGTAGTTTTATTGCTTATGTCAAAGTGACAGACCCTGATGCTGGACAAAATGGAGAAGTGAACTGCGAGTTGCACCATGATAAATTCCGATTGCAGAAACTGAGATCAAAAGAATACAAAGTGACATTGAAGCACAAAGTTGACAGAGAAATGCAAGATCACCATGATGTTACAATTAGCTGCAAAGATGAAGGATCTCCTCCGCAACACAGTGATAGCAAATTCTCCATCAAAGTGAAAGATGTCAATGATGTCCAGCCACAATTTGCAAAAGATACTTTTAAATTCTCTGTAAATGAGAATGAAAGTCCAAAAACACCGGTCGGTTCCATCAATGCCACTGATCCTGATCTTGGAGCTGGCAGTAGACTCACATATTCGTTGCTCACCAAAAATGAAGACTTCTTACCTTTCAAGATCACCAGTGATGGTTTGATTTCTACAATCATGTCTCTTGACCATGAGTTCAAAGACATTTATAAATTCAAGGTTTTAGTGAAAGATAACGGAAGCCCTCCACTTGATAATACGGTCAATGTGATTGTGGAGATTGAAGATAAAAATGATAATGCTCCATATTTTACATTTCCCAGTGTTAATCCTTACAATCTGGATGTGAAATATCATCCCCATCATACAAAGAATATCACGCTTCTCAAGGCTGCCGATAGTGACAGTCAAGAGAATGCATTTCTCAAATATGAAATAACTGAAGGCAACGATAAACAGTTGTTTGCCATCAATCATTATACTGGATTGTTATCTTTCAGTCGCTTACTTAGCCATCAAGATGCTGGCTCCTATCATCTGCAGTTTATGGTCAAGGATAGTGGTAGTCCTGTTTTGTCTGCAAAGACGTCAGTGTTTTTGACATTGGCAGTTAGTAACAATACGGCAGACATGTTAAATGCTGCACATATGCACACGGATATCAAGATCCACCAGTATTTACTGATTGTCATTGTGTTGGTTGCAGTCACCGTTGCTATCCCAATTACTGCTGCCATTTCCATCTGCATCCTTCGTTGCATTGATACCAGAAGTGTTGCACATGCACATCCATTGGCTGCCGCTTCCAGCAAATATTATCCTGATCAGGCACATCCAATGCATCCATCTTACCAGACTACTTATTGGTCTGGTGTGTCTGTTGCTGTACGAGCAGAACAAGATGTGCTTTGTAGAACTCTACCGGGAAGAGGCAGAAGGCCCCAACATTGTGCAGATGTGTTGGATGATGGACGTAGAAGTTCAGCCCTTGGAATAAAAGTACAAACTGCTACTGAAGTCATCTATGAGGTAGGAAATCATTTTTTTTTATTTCCTCCATTTTGTTATCATAGAAATTAATTCATTCTTTATATATTTATTGAAAGGGACAAAATGTATTAAATAGCTTATTTGTTTGTTTGTCTTTACGTTCAGAATTTATTCAGTTTCTGTTTTTTATGTATCCCTTTAATATATTTACGAAAAGTAAAAATTTTACTCCCATTATTTTGCTTTTCTTTGTTGAAAGGAAATCCGAGGTGCAACTGGTGGTAAGAGACATGAAGAGAGAAACTGTATGGCATCTGCCTGTCACCCTAATATGGAACCCACTTCTCACCCTGACCAAGAAGATCCCTATGCTGAAAGATATGCAAATCACTGTCAAAATGTTTCTGGTAAGTTGGAAATATATATGATGTATTATTATACATTACATATTTTTTATTAATATAGAACTTGACTGTTATACAATGAAGATTTGAAAATGTGATTTCTTCACATTAAAAGATCAATTCTGACTTTGTGTCTGTTGTTCATTTCTGCTCATTTCAGTTTCTGATACATCTGATTATTACGAACCACACTCATCACAGAGTATCCAAGAGGAATACACAGATATGAAGCCTTCACTACAAACATTTATGTCCCCTGGGGATACAAGGACTGTTCCAAGACGGTTGTATAAGGCAGATGTCAACCCTCACTCTGACTATAGGCAGTGGTCTACTCTGAAGAATAGTACAGTTGATAGATGCACATCTGATACCCAGCTACAATTACATACTGTAGATGCGGACAGTGTTACATGTGAACCCCAACAAGAACAAATAGGCACAGCAGCTGTAGAATCCACAGAACATGATGGTCAACAAAACATTGCGCAGTCAATGAAAGAGATACAAACTTTACAGAACACAGAGGACCTTCAGCAGGTTTCTCCCCCACACACTCCAACATCAATACATTCAATGCATACATAAAGCCATATAGACTTAGTCAATTCTTACATTCCTTATACTTGATTGCTTTTGACCCTTTTAATGATCCAATGTACTCATTAATCACGCAATATATATCCTTTGAAAGATAAACAACTAAACTATCTCTTCAGTTACTTTTCCTCCCTCATGATTCATGAAGTATTGCTGCATAGAAATAGGATCCTACATTTCCCAGGATGAAATAATTGATAATGATCATTATTTTTGTATGCATTGCAATTATTATAACATTTTATTTGCATTTGTGTACATGTAAATCTTTGAAGGAAAATTAACCTTTTAATTTCTTCATAGTATACTATTATATACATCATAGTATGTGAATTACTATCCTATGTATAAATTAAGTCTGAAAAACTAGCTCGCTTGCTTTCTTTCTTGTTGATGAAAATTAATTTAGCAGATTAGACATTAGATTGTGAAGAAGAGGCTCAAGACTGTGATGAATGAGATAAGTTGTAGATTAAGAGAGAGAAAAAAGAGAGTAATTACACCCATATGGACTGTTCATAAAAAAAATATATTTTGATTTAGGCCAAAAATTGGATATTCTTCTTATACGTAAAAATACTAAGTTTTAATGTGAAACACTAAAAATGTTTTTTTCAGATAACGTTAAAAAGGAAAATCTATTTTTATTTTCTTTATGAATCTAAATTAAAAATAATTTATTCTTTTGAAAAAAAGCAGATGGAAATTAAAAATACATGCACAGTGTGTATCTTTTCATTTAGGAATGAAAAATACAGAGTTTATAAAAATCCATAGACTCTTTTAGAAGGCATATCATTTTCAAAATTCTCTTAAAAAGTTGACAATTCTTGAACAAATATTCATTTTACTTCCTATTGATCAAGACATGTTTTAAAACTAAACCTTTGTCAATTAGGCAATTCAAAGACTGCAACTTATTAGATTATACTTTAAAATATTACATTCTAAAGTAGCTTGTAAGTTATTTTGTACATTGTTACATTTTGTATAAAAGTGTTAATATTTTTAGATTTATCGTCACAGTCAATTGAGCAGAACTTATCTTTGTTTATATTGCAGTAAAAAAGTTAAATAGATATTTTTTTAACATTGTTGACATTTGAAAGTAAGCAAAAATGATCAGTCACTTTAAATTTGCTTGTTTTTGGAATGAGATCTTAACAGAATAACTGAGAGATTACAATAACCAAGAAAAGTATAAATCTGCAGCTATTTTTTGTGTGCATTAATTATTATTTCCATAACTTCAAGGTTTTTTTTCAAATATTTTAAATAAAATTTTCACAAGAAGATAGAGTAAAATTAAACATGAAAAACAAACCATTGTCATACTTGTGAGAAAGAAAAAAGAGAGGAAAATACTTGCTATTCTCTTCTTGTCAAATGATAGGCTTTGTTAGAATCAGTGGCTCTAGCCGCCATGATGCATAGGGCAGACTTGATAGGACTATGGCTTTCTTTCTTTCACTTCCACATATGCACACTCTCCCACATCCAAACATAAAAATACACACTGTTTCTAACATGTACACACGTATATGTGTGTGTGTGTGCCAAGAGAGGGCTTACATTGTGTTCATACAATAGCAGCAGCAGTAGCAGCAGAGCTGTACACCAGGATACATGCATCTTGTCTCGTCATACATCCATGCCTCATCGATACAACATTTCAGGTTAGTTGATATTAAAATCTTTCTAGTTGTCTTTTTTTCCTTCATTTTAATCTATCTTCTTTCCTGTTTTTTTCATGGCCATCTGTTTTGCTTTATAGCACATTAATAACAAAGTCAAATACACAAAGCTCTTTTACAAATTCAATCAGTTTTTTTGACTACAACAAAGCAAGTCTTACATTTGGATAATATAACTAATTCAGTATTTCACAATCAACACGCAAACATGCAAAATGTCTGACTCATGCATTTGGAATGTTCTACTGCAATTGCATTCAATATTTTAAATAATATCAAGTATTATGAAGTAATATTTATATGGAGGTTTGTCTGATGATTACTGTAGATTTTATAAAATTTAAACTAATTACAACCATGAGAGTTTGCCTTAATTTCAATTGAATGATTTTTTTTCTCATTTGAGAACGCAAAGTAATTAGCCACATCAAGATGGCATTATGTCCTAAAAATGAAATATAGTTTTCTTGTCATAAACTATATCACTTAGAAGCCATACCTGCCTAGTATCATAATCCCTATATATGTAGATATTGTATTATTTCTATGAAAAGCTACCATTTTCTCAGAGCAAGTGTAAAATAGAATTATATGGCTGAAAAAGCTTATTCAGAGGCTTTCATTAATAATATTGAAAGGCATTAAAGTCTCTTGATTGTAACAGTGAAGATTATAATGACAATTTTACAGTACTAATAAAGTGAATTCTGAATACTAAACTTTACTCTTGCACAAGAAGAAATGGCTTGATTTTAGTATGGCACATCTCTATCTAGTGGGAATGGCCTGCTTTGCCTGTCTTGAAAATCAGCATGTAAAATCTTTGCCTGGGTCTGAACTTCTGGCTTTAGAATTAACATTATCTCTTTTTTAAGGATTTATTACAAATTAAAAATACAATACATTTGAAAATGTTTGTAAATTTACTTGATATCACATGAACCTTTGTTTTCATTTTTTAGTGTTGAAAGTGTCCACTGAAAAAATTATACTTCTGCCAGGGGCAATAGAAATATACTCATAGAGAAGAAAATGAACCTGGGTCTCTATTCAATATTTTTATCCAAAACTTCTACTTAGAAGTAGATTTTCAGTCATCGGTTCTTTTATTCTCATATAGCTTAGATTTCAATTCAGTTAATTTTAATTTTTTTGGTTTTCATGCTTTTAAACTATGTTTATCTTGGAAAGATTTGAGTAAGCAAAAATTAATTTTTGCATCAAATTTTATTTTTTTAAATTATTCTTTTTTTATGAAATAATATTTATCATTTTCCAAAGGAATAATGTAAATTTTTCTTCTAATTTAATAAGTTGTCTATGAAGCAAATTAAACCTTTAAAGTGATTCAGATACACTGACCAGTCAAAATGTTATGACTAGCTACATGTGGTGGAAAGAATGACAGCTACTGTCTCCTGACAACTGCATATATCAAAGTCTAAGGTATATAAGCAGATAAGCTGGCTTCAAATACTTCATTCTGATTTACTGAATGATACATTTATGTGCAAGAAGATTTGAGCCACTTTGATAAAGACCAAATTATTATGGACAGAAGACGAGGTAAAACGATTTCTGAAACAGCATGTCTTGTCGAGCATTCATATGATGAGTACCTATTAGTAGTAGTCTAATGAGGTAGAAAATTACTATTTCCTGATAGCATATCAGGTAGCCAGGACTTATATCAATGGAAGAAGTTTGCCTGGTCTAATAGGTCTCTCACTTTCTCTTGAATAAGATGGAAGGTACATTGAAATCTTGGGGAAATAATAGCATGAAGATGCATGGTGGAAAACCAACAAGCTGACGTGTGATGGTTTGGGAAAAATTCTGCGGGGAAAAGCATGGTCCTATCATCCAAGTGAAAGGTATATCAGTGAAAATAAAGTACCCATATTCATGGTAACAGCTTTTTCTGATGACAGTGACATCTTTCATCAGGACAATGTGTCCTGCTAAACTGCAAGTGTTGTATAGGAATAGTTTCAGAAGCACAAAGAAGACTACTGTATTGTATCCAGCTTCCAAACTCCTCAGATTTCAGTTCCATTGATATTCTGGACTAACAAGCTCACTCTACAATACCTTGGCCATATAACATGAAGCAGTGAAAAGATCTGCTGTGAATATTCTGGCACAAGATCCCAGAGATTCTATGATAGATCAAGAGTTGTTTTGTAGGCACATGAAGAATCAAAATCATATTAGTCATAATGCATTGTCTAATTATAGATTTAACAAAAAATTATATTATTAATGTCATTAATATTATTTCTTTAAGATGTTTAAAATACTTTGTAAAACTATCAACGAATTTTGACATAAAATATAGCAGATGTTGCAGTAAATACTGGACTAAGTAAAATGATAAAATAATGTTGATTATATACAGAAATATAATTGTATTTCTTGAGAACTATAATTTGTAAATTTAGCTAAAATTTTGGGAAAAAATTAACCATTATCATGACATGAATATGGCAAGATAATTATGAAAAAACATAATATAGATTCTGAAATTTACATTCTTTCAGAAAAAAATTTATAAATGTTTTCAATTTTCACTGACCAAAATGTCTGTTTATTTTCAGGAAAAGACAAAGGATTTTCAAATGAGAAATTATTATTGTGGTAATAACATTATCATGTTAGTGACCTTGTTCATTTTTCTATCTGTTATACACTTTGGGCAGTGTGTAGATCTGACATACAACGTAGATGAAGGTAAAAGTCCAGGTACCTACCTGGGAGACATTGCTGCTGATTCCAACATCATGGATGATGTTTCCTTGGAAAACAGACGCCTGATAACCTTCAACCAACTCCGACAAGGAATGGCAGGCACTTCCCAATTATTCCATGTCTCCCAGAAGAAAGGAAAACTTTTCACTGCCCAGACATTGGACGCTGAGTCCATATGTACCTATAATACAGAATGTTTCCAAATGGTTGATGTGGCTGTACGACAAGGAAAGACCTTCATGAAGATAATAAAAATCAAAATAATCATAAATGATGTCAATGACAATTCTCCAGAATTTCCAGAGAAAGAAATACATCTTGAATTTGTGGAGGGAAATAGCAAAGGATTTAAAAAATCAATTTCAAATGCTAAAGATAAGGACGTTGGAATTTTAAACTCTCAGATCACATATGAGCTGAGGGAAAAAAATAATCAACCTTTTTCTCTCTCAATTCATAAAACACCTTTTGGTACTCCAAAGCTAAGCATTGTAGGTGAAGAAAAATTAGATAGAGAAGAAAAAGATTCTTATATGTTACAAGTAATTGCCAAGGATGGTGGATCTCCACCAAGAGAAACTGTTTTAGATATTCACATTTCTGTAAAAGATTTTAATGATAATGCACCAGTATTCAGCAAAGATATTTACAATGTTTCCATCAACAATCAAGAATATGGAGAGAAGCCTATTGTGGCTGTCTCTGCTACTGATTTGGATGAAGGAGAAAATGGTAAAATTTCATATTATATCAGTACTGAAACATCAGAAAATGTCAAAAATCATTTCACAATAAACAGTTTATCAGGAGAAGTATTTTTACAGCACAAATTGCCTTCAAACCCAAAAACAATGTACAAATTATTTATTGGTGCAAGGGACGGAGGTAATCCACCATTAAATGGATTGGCAGGTATACAAGTAAATGTAGTCAATACGCAGAACAGGCCTCCAAATATATTTGTGACTTTCATGTCTGAATCAACTGACAATATAGCAACCATTTCTGAAGACATTGAGGTGGGAAGTTTCATTGCTTATGTCAAAGTGACAGACCCTGATGCTGGACAAAATGGAGAAGTGAACTGCGAGTTGCACCATGATAAATTCCGATTGCAGAAACTGAGATCAAAAGAATACAAAGTGACATTGAAGCACAAAGTTGACAGAGAAATGCAAGATCACCATGATGTTACAATTAGCTGCAAAGATGAAGGATCTCCTCCGCAACACAGTGATAGCAAATTCTCCATCAAAGTGAAAGATGTCAATGATGTCCGGCCACAATTTGCAAAAGATACTTTTAAATTCTCTGTAAATGAGAATGAAAGTCCAAAAACACCAGTTGGTTCTATCAATGCCACTGATCCTGATCTTGGAGCTGGCAGTAGACTCACATATTCGTTGCTCACCAAAAATGAAGATTTCTTACCTTTCAAGATCACCAGTGATGGATTGATTTCTACAATCATGTCTCTTGACCATGAGTTCAAAGACATTTATAAATTCAAGGTTTTAGTGAAAGATAACGGAAGCCCTCCACTTGATAATACGGTCAATGTGATTGTGGAGATTGAAGATAAAAATGATAATGCTCCATATTTTACATTTCCCAGTGTTAATCCTTACAATCTGGATGTGAAATATCATCCCCATCATACAAAGAATATCACGCTTCTCAAGGCTGCCGATAGTGACAGTCAAGAGAATGCATTTCTCAAATATGAAATAACTGAAGGCAACGATAAACAGTTGTTTGCCATCAATCATTATACTGGATTGTTATCTTTCAGTCGCTTACTTAGCCATCAAGATGCTGGCTCCTATCACCTGCAGTTTATGGTCAAGGATAGTGGTAGTCCCGTTTTGTCTGCAAAGACGTCAGTGTTTTTGACATTGGCAGTTAGTAACAATACGGCAGACATGTTAAATGCTGCACATATGCACACGGATATCAAGATCCACCAGTATTTACTGATTGTCATTGTGTTGGTTGCAGTCACCGTTGCTATCCCAATTACTGCTGCCATTTCCATCTGCATCCTTCGTTGCATTGATACCAGAAGTGTTGCACATGCACATCCATTGGCTGCCGCTTCCAGCAAATATTACCCTGATCAGGCACATCCAATGCATCCATCTTACCAGACAACGTATTGGTCTGGTGTGTCTGTTGCTGTACGAGCAGAACAAGATGTGCTTTGTAGAACTCTACCGGGAAGAGGCAGAAGGCCCCAACATTGTGCAGATGTTTTGGATGATGGACGTAGAAGTTCAGCCCTTGGAATAAAAGTACAAACTGCAACTGAAGTCATCTATGAGGTGAGTAATCTACATATTTAAAATATTAAATAATTTCAATATATTTAACTCTTTCATTATTACTAAGTTTTTCATTATTTTTCTCTTGAAACTTTCTTCCACATGCAAAACCATGTTGCTTTCTTAATTTTACAATGATATGTATATTTATTTTTTGTTTTATTAAACTTTCTTTTGTCTTAACTTCATTAATATTTAAATATTTTTGTCTATAATTCTTTGGTTTTATTAAATACTTTGTAATTTTTAGACACCTTCGGAAAGAATAATAAATCAGCTGTATGAATTTTGAAAATAAAACATGTTTTATATTATTTTTACTTATGATGGAGAGATATTAATTTTCTGTCATAAATCTTTAGAATAAATTTTGTTTTGCAATTACTTGACATTTCTATCAATGTAAATTGCATAATACTAGAGAATAAGAATTTTTATATATGCAAGTATAATGAGAAAAGAAAATAATAGATTATTTTTTGACAATTATAATCAAATGTATTCACAATTTTTAGATGAGGAATTATTATTAAATGCTTTATTATTTGGACCAGCATTCTCATTTTGGTTGTTATACTCACATTTTGGTAGTTGTGACCTCAGGCCTTCTTCAGGTATTTGTCTTTAAACTTGTAATGGGCTTGATTATAAATAGGTAAGTCTCTATCCTATGTAGAACTCTCCCTACTTTGTAGAAATTACCAGAGCTGCTTCCATTCATGCCAGCCAGATGGTATGCTTGGATGATGTGAGTCCATTCATCAGTGTCTTCACTAATAAAGTTCTATTTGTAATTCAAGAAAAATTAGAATAGGACCTTTCTAAGAAAGTGTACAAGAGTCTCAACAGATAACCTGATGGCCATGTTGACATTCTATATATAAACAACATACTTTCAATTGGGTTGTGAGTTTAATTTCTAGTTCTCATACTAAAAAGGGATATATTCTGGTTCAGTGGAAGAAATGAATAAGCCAGCAATAACTGATATGAAGTGTCCCATAAGCATGAGAACAATCTATACAAGTGGATTGAATAAAGTGTTAGGTTTGAAATTTCAAGAAGATTACAGAGTGTGAAAAGAGACAAGAGGGCTGGAGGGTACAATAGCCAAAAATAATGGGACTATAACAATCAAGATGAGCATGCCTGGTCAAATAAGTAAAGCAGATATTAATGTAATTTCTTTATATTTCTACATTTCTGGGACTTGCAAAAGAAATTATTGCTACAAAATGTTTGACAATTATCTATGTGGAGTCGTATTATAAAACAAACATCGGCGTGATTTAGGGCTGCAATCTGAGCTTTAGTCAATCAAAAGCTAGCTATAACATGACAGTGGATGCACCAGTCTTATTAGTGTTACTAACAAATCACATGATTCCAGTTGTTAGTGCATTAGTATGGAAGTGCATATATGATATAATAGTACATTCTTCACTCCAAGAAAAATCTAACATCAGCATTAAGGTCTATATCCATTCTGAATGAGAGGTTTTGGCATTTGGTTACATTGCCTTATCTCCTGTTGGACCATTGTTTTGTCACTTCTTTCATTATGGCATGGCATCATGTCAGTCTTTTGTTGCGGGTATTAGCAGATCTTGTTTCTAGTAGGGAAAGTTGAGATTGTTTGGACTTTGGGATAGGGTGCCAAATCACAAATTGAAACTGTCGATTCTCATCCATCTGGATATCTAATGTTAGGAATAGTTGGGTTACTATCAGGGAGTTCAACTTCATCCAGGGTTGGATTGTTTTTCATATTTTTCACAAACCTCCTTCGTAATATTGGCCCAGGTATTGTTACCTAAGAGCGTAGTGAGTTTCCATAGAATGAACAGCATTGGAATACAAAAAAACATTAAAGGGGTGTAGCATTTGTTGCTATGCATAGCAACAATCTTAGGGAGTGTAACACTCTGGGAAGTATGAGTTCCCAATGCTTTTTGGACAGGTTACCTGACCTAAGGACCAAAAGAATTGCTTTCCATATGGTGCCATAAAACCTTTCTACCTGTACATTGCCCATTTGGTGGTATGGCATGATCTTATTAGAAGCAAGTCTTTTCTGGGAAAATTCCTTATACATGAAAGTCTTGCTTTGGTTAGAATGTATGAAACTCAGCATTTCACCTAAGCTAAATAATAACTGTAGACATCCTATAGCTGTTGTCATGTGCATGTTAAGACATGGAAAGGCATACATGAAACATGAATGTTTGTCCACTATCATGAGTAAGTATATGTGTGACAGAAGGCAGTGGTCCTTTGAAATCAATACCAAGTCACTCCAAAGATTTTATTTATGCTATTTACATTGTTTGGATTGTTGTCCTCATCTTTGTTGCCATATTCACAACGTTTCAGGTGTTGTATGCTCCGGCAATTAGAATTTTGAACTGAACCCTTTATTTCCACCACCAGAGTAGATTGTTCTAGTTCCATGTGCCATGTCTCTTCCAGATATTTCAGTTATCTCCCTTTAACTCAATTCTTCAAGTTTTTGTTCACCATTGCAGTAGCTCAACTCACAACTCTTTGGGTCAAGTCATTGGATCCAACTAACGCTTTTACCCACTGGGCCATGTGTTCTTGAGGATAGAGGTTTTCATTTTGAAATTCCAATCACCTGAAGAAGGCCAAAGTGTACAACAGCTGAAACATCATAAATATGGTAACAAAGATGAGGATAACAGTTTGAACAAAGTAAATAGTGTAAATGATTACAATATCTCATCTCAGAAATATAGACAGATATCCAAAGACTTTGTAGCTTTGATGAGGGTTTCTTCTGGTGGGCTATAAAAACAGGATTTCATTTCAGCACAGACCTAACAAGATGCACAATTCTTATTTACATCTTCTGTAGAAGAGGGCAGTTATCTTGCTCTGATATCATGTAGGAGCCCAGTCATTCCAGGGTGGTAAATTTTATTGTGAGTATCTCCTAGTCTTGAGTCAGTAATAGTTGAAGAGGCATACATTTGAGTAAATGTATTGGGAACCACATTTTCCTTGTCAGTTCAGTATATAATTGTATAGCTATATGCTGCAAGTTCCATTCTACACTCCTGAATATTCACATTTTTGACTTACATACATCTTTTACTATCTAACACAAAGGCAAATGATTTTGGATCAAAGTGAAGTGTTGCCATGCCAAATAGTGGCTCCATTTGCACAATGCTTCAATAATGGCCATTGCTTCTTTCTTAATAATATGGTATTTTAAGTCACTGCCCTTTAAGGTTCTTGAAATAAACATCATCAGAAATCCTCCTTAGTTTATGATGGCTAAAATAGCCACATCAGATGCATCACATTCTTCTCAAAAGATAAATTTTCTTTTAGTTGAATAAATTATAATAAAACAAACTCTGATGTGACTTAGAGTTAGAATCAAAGCTTTATTCAACTAAAAGCTGGCGATAATATGGTGGTGGATATTCACCAGTTTTTTTATTAGTATGGAAGTCCATAAATAATATGATACTACAATAAATTGCAGTCAATTTTTTTATAATAGCTCTAAAATAGAATTTTTTTTTTTGTTTTAAATATACAATAAAGGAAATCCGAGGTGCAAGTGGTGGTAAAAGACATGAAGAGAGAAACTGTATGGCACCTGCCTGTCACCCTGACATGGAAACTTCTTCTCACCCTGACCAAGAAGATCCTTATGCTGAAAGATATGCAAATCACTGTCAAAATGTGCCTGGTAAGTTGTTTATCCTTTTTCACTTTCATAATATTTTGAACAACAGAAAATGGAAACCCTACTCAATGCTCCATATTAACTTTAAAAGATCAACAGTAAATTGTTTTTGTAAACTTGTTCACTTTTGCTCATTTCAGTTTCAGATACATCTGATTATTATGAACCACACTCATCGCCAAGTATCCAAGAGGAATACACAGATATGAAACCTTCATTACAAACATTCATGTCCCCTGGGGATACACGAACTGTTCCAAGAAGACTGTATAAGGCAGATGCTAACCCTAGCTCTGACTATAGGCAGTGGTCTACTCTGAAGAACAGTGCTGTCGACAGATGCACTTCTGATACCCAGCTACAATTACACAATGTAGATGCAGACAGTGTTACATGTGAGGCCCAGCAAGAACAAATAGAAACAGTAACAGTAGAAGGGCTTATACATGAAGAGAAAGAACAAAGCTCAGTTTCAGTCCAACCAATACAAGAGTCAGCAGACTACTTGCATTCACAAAATACTGAGCAAGATATTCCATTAGAATCACCAAAGTCTATAAACTCAGTAAAAGTATGAAATAAAATTCTTCTTGGAAAAAAAATTAAGGAAAAAATCATGCTTGATAGCTTTGAATAGACAATTTAAGAATAACATTATTTTTATCTTTTTTTTTTTTTATTGAAGTATTGTAAATATTTATACCTTTAGAAGAAGATTAATCTAATAAAAAATATTGTTCTTATCCGAATGTAAAAGTATATACCAAATGAATTTGCTATGTGAAGAAAACACATCCTCTAGACAAGTTAATCAATGTATAATACAACTGAAAAATCTAAAATAAGATCATTGAGTTTTCAACAGTAAGATTTTAAGAAATCAAAGATGGGATGTCATTAATGAAAGTGATTTTATAAAATTTTGAAAGAAAAATACAATCATAATAACTAATCAGAGCAATCCCATATTCTATTTCATTAATGTGCATTTTCTGTTGCTTACTTTGTTATTGGTGTTTATTAAACAAGATGAAAATATTACAGCAGTAGTGAAGGTACAGATCCATTGAATAGCAAAAGTTCTTTTACTTTTTTAGTTGAAATATTATTTGTTCAAAAATATATAGTTTAGAATGCTGATAATTTTCTTCTAGATATAATTTAACAGAAAAGAAGTTTAAAGGTAATTTGCAGAGCACTAGTGAAAGAGGAAAAATACTTGCCTTTCTCTTTTTGACAAGCGTTATGCTTTGTCAGAATCAGTAGCTCTGGCCGCCATTATGCATAGGGCAGACTTGATAGGACTATGGCTTTCTTTCTTTCATTTCCACATATGCACACTCTCCCACATCCACAGAGGAACATACACTGTTTCTGACACACACATGTACACATGTATATGTGTGTGCCAAGAGAGGGCTTACATTGTGTTCATACAATAGCAGCAGCAGTAGCAGCAGAGCTGTACACCAGGATACACAAATTTTATCTCATCACATCTGTGCTTTATTGATACAACATTGCAGGTTAGTTTTGAATTCTCTTTTTTCTTCATTTCAATCAACTTTCTTTCATGTCTTTCCATGGCTGTTTTGTAGCAAAGGCAAATACAAAAAAAATTATTACAAAAGGCAATTAACTTTTTCTTGCTGAAAAAATTGCAAATCCCCAAATCTCTCAATACAACCAATGCAACATTTCACAATTAACATACACATAAAATATTTGAGTCATACAATTGGAATGTTCTTTTGTCTTTGTTCATTTTAGATATTTTTCTCAAAGTTTATAGAATATTACTTAAATAATTTTATTATTATTTGTACATTTTATCAGAAAAAAATGTTGACAATCCATCAGCACACAATCTGCAGATGTTTAAGAGAATTTGAGGAGTTTTCAAATTAACTAATGTTTAAAGGTCAGTGGCCCAGACAAATATATATTATTTAATTTTTTTATTGAATAAAATTGGCTGTATACAGCTTTTAGAAAAAATACCAATTCATCATGATAGATCCACAATAATCTATATTGTGATAATGCCTGGGTTGGTGAACAGTTTCAATGTAGTTTTTCTAATTGTCTGTTTTGATAAAATGTTAGTGAAAAAATCCTAATTTTTATGTCTTAATCTTCTAAATGAGTTTACCAAAGTAATTTTTGTCTTGTATGCTATCATTTAATTAAATATGGTTTTCAGTTAATTATAAATTATAATAAAAAGAATAATTAAAGAGACATTTCCAGACATTCTTATAAGAATATTTACAGTAGTGTAGTATGATTTTCTGCAGACAAATATTCTTATAACACCAAATATGAATGTGCAGGCATCATTTTTATTTAAAGATTTTACTCTTCATCTATATTAATCATGTTCTCATAATATGAGTTCCTCAGTATAAATATTTATAATGGAAATTAGTGAATTGATGCATATCCCCAATAGTTTAATATGATCTGTAGTGCTGTAATAACATTTCGTTTGCTAAAATTTATTGAATATAGTAGTAATTTTTTTTTTTTTATTAAAGCAAATTTTGAGAGTGATGTTTGAATAAAAAAAAAAAAAAATGATGAAAGAGTGGGGGGGACTGTGTTAAGATTTTCTCCCTTTACTGATTATTTTTTTTAGCAATTTTTATTTCTTGGGAAACCAGCAGCAGTCAAAACACAAACAAGGGGAGTAAATTATTTAAATAATAATCAGTGAATTTTGCAACTCAACCTGTATTTATGCATTGAAAATCAAAAAAAAGGATTGTCAGATTTAAAATATTTTTTATTTTAGCTCACCCAATACAAGACCCAAGTGCTACTCAAAGTAGAAGCATTATTGTTTTTAATAATGTTCACACAATACAAGGCCAAAGAGCCACTCAAGATAGAGGGTTACTTTGTGGTATTGTATGAGTGTAAGAAAGGGCAAGAAGTGAAATTCTTAGGGCCAGACAGGAAAGATAATGGTTAACACTAGACATCAAGAAGTCAAGATTTAATTAGGGAATAACATTTCAGTGTTCAGTTGGAGATGTCAGAAGTATAGTGTGGAAGTGAACTTTAGAAAGAACAGGAAAATCAATCTTAAAAAGGAAACAAGAGATAAACCTCCAAATCCTGTTCAAAAGACTGTGAAGGAGTATGAACCGGACGATAGGAAAAACCTATCTACTCCTATTGGGAGAAAAAAAAAAAATAATATAGTAAGATTGTTGTAAGAAAGGAGGAATTAAGAAGTGTATTGAGGAATCGGAGAGCCAAGTTCGAATTCCAGTCAAATCCGTTACATTCACTTATGTGCTAATACCCTTGGGAAAGGTATGAATAATCTTCTCGCAGGACAGACTGGGTTCTATAGCCTTGGATGGCAACTGGTCTACTGCAGAAATAAATGTCAACCTACTGGAGGAAAAAAATCTGCCTCGTCAGTCATGTATCGAAAGATACATGATTGCCTAAGCATGTATCACACATAGCACATAACTGAAGCGAGATATTGGTTGACCTTGGACTTGTGTTCACCAAATAAAACAAATCTTATTTACAAACAGATCATGCCAATTCATAATTGTTTAAGCATAACTAGATGGAGCACTTGTTAACTAAAACTTTATTTAATATCAAAAGTAGATATAATGTAAATTTAAAGCAAATTGAGAAAAATAAAATGAATCTGGAAATAGGTATTTATAAAATGCAGCAGCAATTTCTTGAAATGTAACGATGCACAAGCTGGTTGAAGAAAACACTGTTAGTGATTTGCATCTTTATTAAACATGCATCTCTTTCTATCACTGATTCTATGCAGGTAAACTATGTATATTTATGTGCATTTATATGCCAGACAGGTGCTAATGGAAGAACTTTAAAAAGATTATAAAAAGGAAACAAATAAATGGCATAAATGACTGAATTTTAGTAGAAAAATCTAAACGTATATTAGTTAACTGATAATAAATAAAAGTTTATGGAAATTAAATAATTTTTCCCATTTTATTTTCAGGTGAATTTTTGATTTACAAATTTATGACAATGATAGTAACTGAGTCAATTGTACTATTGTCATTCTTACCACTTTGCCTCAGTGCAGACCTGACATACAGTGTGGATGAAGGGAAAAGTCCAGGTACTTACCTGGGAGACATTGCTGTTGACTCTCATATCATGGATGATGTTTCTTTGGAAAACAGACGCCTGATTACTTTCAACCAACTTCGACAAGGAATGGCTGGAGCTTCACAATTATTCCATGTCTCCAAGAAGAAAGGAAAACTTTTCACTGCTCAGACATTGGATGCGGAGTCCCTTTGTACCTATAATACAGAATGTTTCCAAATGGTAGATGTGGCTGTACGACAAGGAAAAACTTTCATGAAGATTATTAAAATCAAAATAATTATAAATGATGTCAATGATAATTCTCCAGAATTTCCAGAGAAAGAAATCAATTTACATTTCATAGAAGGAGTCAGTAAAGGGTTTAAAAAATCCATTCCCAATGCCATAGACAAAGATGTTGGAGTCATGAACTCACAAATTTCATATGAATTAAAAACAAATTTTAATGAACCATTTTCTTTATCAGTTCATAACACACCTTTCGGAACATCAAAACTAAGCATTGTGGGTAAAGAAAAGCTTAATAGAGAGGAAAAAGATTCATACAGAATACAAGTGATTGCAAAAGATGGGGGATCACCAACAAAGCAAAGCATTTTGAATTTACACATTTCTGTGGAAGATCTTAATGATAATGCTCCTGTGTTCACAAAAGATATCTATAATGTATCAGTTAACAATGAACAATATAAAGATAAGCCTATAATTATAGTATCTGCTACAGATTTAGATTATGGGGAAAACGGTAAAGTATCCTATCAGTTCAGTCCACAAACTAAAACTAACATTAAAAAGTATTTTGAATTAAATAAAATTACAGGTGAAATTTTCTTACGAAACAAACTGCCTTCAGAAGAGAATATCTATAAATTATTTGTAACTGCCAAAGATGGGGGTACTTTGGCACAGAGTGGATTTGCTGGAGTTCTTGTGAATGTTGTAAATACACAGAACAGACCACCTAACATCTTTGTGACTTTTATGTCTGAATCAACAGATAACACAGCGACCATTTCTGAAGACATTGAGGTGGGAAGTTTTATTGCTTATGTCAAAGTGGCAGATCCTGATGCTGGACAAAATGGAGAAGTGAACTGCGAGTTGCACCATGATAAATTCCGATTGCAGAAACTGAGATCAAAAGAATACAAAGTGACATTGAAGCACAAAGTTGACAGAGAAATGCAAGATCACCATGATGTTACAATTAGCTGCAAAGATGAAGGATCTCCTCCACAACACAGTGATAGCAAATTCTCCATCAAAGTGAAAGATGTCAATGATGTCCAGCCACAATTTGCAAAAGATACTTTTAAATTCTCTGTATTTGAGAATGAAAGTCCAAAAACACCAGTTGGTTCTATCAATGCCACTGATCCTGATCTTGGAGCTGGCAGTAGACTCACATATTCGTTGCTCACCAAAAATGAAGACTTCTTACCTTTCAAGATCACCAGTGATGGTTTGATTTCTACAATCATGTCTCTTGACCATGAGTTCAAAGACATTTATAAATTCAAGGTTTTAGTGAAAGATAACGGAAGCCCTCCACTTGATAATACGGTCAATGTGATTGTGGAGATTGAAGATAAAAATGATAATGCTCCATATTTTACATTTCCCAGTGTTAATCCTTACAATCTGGATGTGAAATATCATCCCCATCATACAAAGAATATCACGCTTCTCAAGGCTGCCGATAGTGACAGTCAAGAGAATGCATTTCTCAAATATGAAATAACTGAAGGCAACGATAAACAGTTGTTTGCCATCAATCATTATACTGGATTGTTATCTTTCAGTCGCTTACTTAGCCATCAAGATGCTGGCTCCTATCACCTGCAGTTTATGGTCAAGGATAGTGGTAGTCCCGTTTTGTCTGCAAAGACGTCAGTGTTTTTGACATTGGCAGTTAGTAACAATACGGCAGACATGTTAAATGCTGCACATATGCACACGGATATCAAGATCCACCAGTATTTACTGATTGTCATTGTGTTGGTTGCAGTCACTGTTGCTATCCCAATTACTGCTGCCATTTCCATCTGCATCCTTCGTTGCATTGATACCAGAAGTGTTGCACATGCACATCCATTGGCTGCCGCTTCCAGCAAATATTACCCTGATCAGGCACATCCAATGCATCCATCTTACCAGACTACTTATTGGTCAGGTGTGTCTGTTGCTGTACGAGCAGAACAAGATGTGCTTTGTAGAACTCTACCGGGGAGAGGCAGAAGGCCCCAACATTGTGCAGATGTGTTGGATGATGGACGTAGAAGTTCAGCCCTTGGAATAAAAGTACAAACTGCAACTGAAGTCATCTATGAGGTAGGAACTCTTATTTTTTTTCATTTTCTGTAATAGTCATAATATAGAAATTAATTCATATATTATCGTCATTTATACCTGAAAACATGTTCATTAAGAATTATTAGTTTTACTTCTATTTGTATGTCTTCTTATGTTAAAAGGAAATCCGAGGTGTAAGTGGTGGTAAGAGACATGAAGAAAACGCTAATTGTAATGATGTAATAATATGGAAAAGCCTTACTTGATATTAATATTGGTGTTTACCTCCAGAGTTTTTACTTTTTTTAAATACCCTAGCCTTTCATGGTTCTTCAAGAATTCCAATTCTCTATTAGTCATGAAGAGCTATGGCTTCCTAGAAAGGATAATGGATTCGTTTCCTGTTGCCTTTGCCAGAGTTTTGAATTCAAAGTAGCTTTCTGAATTGAATGCTTCTCAAAACTAGAGAGGGCCGTCCTATGCTTCATGTTTACTGATCATTTATACCTACATAACATGTCTATTAAGAATTATTCATTTTATTACTATTTATGTTTTTCTGTGATGAAAGGAAATCCGAGGTGCAACTGGTGGTAAGAGACATGAAGAGAGAAACTGTATGGCACCTGCTTGTCACCCAGACATAGGAACCTCTTCTCACCAAGACCAAGAAGATCCTTATGCTGAAAGATATGCAAATCACTGTCAAAATGTGTCTGGTAAGTGGCAAATATATCAATTTATAAATTGTATTTAAATTACAATAAAAATTAAATAGTGATTAATATTCAATATTTACTTTATAACTTAACTTCTTTTACTTTTGCTCTTTTCAGTTTCTGATACGTCTGATTATTATGAACCGCACTCATCACCGAGTATCCAAGAGGAATACACAGATATGAAGCCATCACTACAAACATTCATGTCCCCAGGAGATACAAGGACTGTACCAAGACGACTGTATAAGGCAGATGCTAACCCTAGTTCTGATTATAGGCAGTGGTCTACTCTGAAGCATAGTGCAGTTGATAGATGCACGTCTGACACGGGGCTTCAATTACACAATGTCGATGCAGACAGTGTTACATGTGAGGCCCAACAAGAACAAACAGAAACTGTAAGAGAAGAACCTACCCAGAGAGACGAAGAAGAAGAAGGTTCTCTTTTGGTGCAAACAATTGAAGAAACACAAAACATTTCATACTCACAAAAGGTCGATCATGATTCTTTACCTGAATCACCAAAATCTAGTCACTCAGTTCACACATGACCATAGAAAACTACCTAAGATCATTAAAGTAAATTTGTAATTAATATTTATAAACAAATCCTTCCCAATTAAATAGTCATGCAAATAGAGTAGTAGATAATTTTGTTTGTAAATTTCATGAACTAGGATTTAAAAGATAATGTATAGTTGCAGACCATACAACATTGATAAGATATTTCTACAGTCAAAGTTTTCCAATCACAGAGTTTCAATCATGGCAACTATAATAATTATGAAGTTAAAAACAGTAAAAAAAATCTTTAGTATATGAAATGTATTTGATAATCCTTGTAACGTTGAAGAATCAAATTTATTTCACTTCTTATTTTGTTTCTGGTCTTTTGTCAAATCAAATTTAGACATATCTTATAATTCCCTTTCAATCAAGTCAATATGATAGCAATGAAAAGAAAATAATGAATTACGAAGATAAAACACAAAAGAAATTTTATTAGCTAAGAACTGCATTTCCTAATGATTATCCTCATTATATAGTCTTTCATTCAATTTACTTCTAACTAATAGTTTGCATATTTTTACCCAAGAAAAATAAATCAGATATATAATGAAGAATATGTTTAGCTTGCATTTGTGAGAGGAAAATACTTGCCTTTTACTTTATGATGAATTTTTGCTTTGTCAGAATCAGTGACTCTAACCGCCATGATGCATAGAGCAGACATAATAGGACTATAGCTTGCTTTCTTTCTCTCCCATATATGTACACTCTCCCACATCCACAGATAAACCTACACACTGTTTGTAACATGCATGTGTACACATGTATATGTGTGTGCCAAGAGTGAGCTAACATTGTGTTCATATAATAGCAGCAGCAGTATCAGCAGACTGTACACCAGGATACACACATTTTGTCTCGTCATAAATCCATGGTTCATTGGTACAACATTGCAGGTTAGTTGACATTCACATTTTTCCATTTGTCTTTTGTCATTCATTTTAATCTACTCTCTTTCATTTATTTTTATGGGCAGTTGTTTTGCATTATGGCAAAATAGAAAAGTCAAACCAGAAAAGCTTTGTCTTTCTTGTTTAGAAAATTAAGAAATCTTGTAATCTGTTCATACAATCAATACACAAAATGCCTGATTCATGCCATCATCTTCCTTTTCTTCACACTTAATATTGATGGACATTTATCATATGAAAATAATGTTTCCTTTCTATTACCTTTGCATAAATCATTAAATGCAAATATTTATGTTGCTTTTTTCTAAAGACAACAGAATGTGGCAATATAATCTGGATAAGACATACAAGAAAAAAAAATCTATGTATATAATATTCAAAAAGAATTTAGATTTTATATCTATAAATATGTAGTTTTAAATATTAAATATCCATAAATATCTATTACTTGTATGAGGTTTTCCAAAAGAGAAAATTTAATATACCAAAAACATACTGCAAAATATGAAATATTCACTTATGCATGTTTTTGTGATGAGAAATTTTATTATCTGCAATGCATTTAATAATGTGCATTTAGTCTCTTTGTCTGGGTGCAATATTTCATATACAAACTATTAATTGTGTACAGATTACTTAGTTTTCTCCACTTCTTTTTTAGGATTTTATTTTTTAAATAACATGTGATTTTTAGAATATTTTAATTTATTTATACTTCTTGCCACTGTGCAATGCACAATGAAATTGGACAGCAGACCCCAGGTGCAACAAACCAGGCGCGCACACACACACACAAACCACATCATGGTTAGATTATTAAATATTTGGTTAACTCTAACATGATTAAGAACATTTTAAGTATACTACCCATTGATTAACATGATAAATATTTATACTCTCCATTTCTATTTGATTAATTTTATGATTTCTGAATACATCAATACAAAATAAATGAAATAATCATGTCAAAGAATGGTGCTTACATAAAACCAGTAACACTTTCTCTAAATTACAATATTCTTCTCCTGTTTTCTCATCCCAATTTGGTAAACTCATTTGATATCCAGTTTTTATTCTGAATTCAGAACCTTTCTTTTTATACACCAACAGTAATTTGGTAAATATATTTCATACTTTTCAAATTCAATATTTTTATCAACTCTTAATATTTGAAAAATATTCAAATAAAATAATTATATTCTTACTATATTTTAATTTATAGGTATATACCTAGACATTTAAAGGCATCCTAAATTTATTTATTCTGTCAGAATTATTTGCATTGCATTTGAAAGATTTCGATCAGGGGTTCACAATGTTTTTCATATCATTGCCCACTTTCAAATGGAAAAAGTTTCCCCCACCCACCTTTTTGGAAAATATTCAAAAGCATAATAAAATTTTTGGTAAAAATTTGTTGCTCTTTATATGCCATGTCCCCTCAGGACATAGGTGATCATGGCTCTCCACAACTTCCCGTCTCTTGTAGTGCTTAAACGTTATCTTTTCTTTATAAAAAAGAATAACAAAGGGAGGTAACACGTAATGCTATTTATGCAGTGTTGCTACTATCACATTAATGAAAGCAAACTTGGCCATTGAGAACTATGCCTTAAGGTTAGTTTTATGGTCAGGGTTAGTGTTGCAGGTGTTAACAAGAAATTAAATGTTTCTTGTTTATAATTATAAAACTAAAAAAAATATGCTCTACTAGCAGTTAATAAAAATTCAGCAAATATTTTTTTGTTCTTGGTCATCCATTATCTTATCTGAAAACAAAAAAAAAAAAGAAAAAAAAAAGTCATTTTGTCTGAAGAATTATTTTAATATTAACCACGCATCACAAAACCAGACAGTACCAAAATAATTATTAATTGCAGGTATATTAATATTTTATCTAGAAATGTGACCCAGTTATTCTCAATTAGCCTCCTGTTTTCTCTTTAGCATATAGGCGCTTTGCGAACATTTTTTTTTGGATAGGATATGTTGAAAGACCTTTTAAATATGAAAAATCCTATATTGTCCTGCAAAATTTCCAGTTGCCCAGCAAATAGTTGAAATTGGCCAGGTTGGGAAACTCAGATTTAGATGAATACATACTGAGAGAACAAAAAAAAAAAAAAAAAATCTAATATGATTGTTTTATTTTTTCTTGAAATGCAAGAGTTTATTTGCAGAATAACCTTTATCAAAAATGTATGAGTTTTATATTGTAGTTTCTGTTGAGAGAACATTGTAAAAATAAGAAACAATTTGTTTCTTCCTATTTTAAAATATTTTAGGAAAAAACATAATTTCTGTTTACACTATTTACATTGTTTGAACTTCTGTGTTGATTATTTTTTTAAGAAAAAAACAAAAAAACAAAACAAGATTTTTTACATGTGTTCGGTAAAAAACACTTGAAAAAATATTTTTAAAAATCACAAAATATATAGCATATTTCCCATATGTGAAAATGCCTATAATTATCTGGGTATTTTTTTAGAAGATAAATACTTGATGATTTAATAGATTATTGTACTAGTAAGTCCAAATCAGTGTCTTTTTCCTTCTGTCACAACAAATGATCACATTTTTAAATATAATTATTAAATATTTGTGTTATTATTAATTGGATTTTCAACAGTTTAACACAATGTTATACTTATTCACATCAGAAAGAAGTCGTACTTGCCACTACAAAAACGGCTGATGTTTTAGAGTTGCATTCAAGAGTGCAAATGGTGTGTTGCCACTGCATTGACACTACACCAGTTTATTACTGAATGAATACATTACTGACAATCCACTTGTATTATTACAGTAATTAACATTACCTAATTTAGTACAACAGGGAATACTATAAATGCTATACAGCAGTATACAGAGGTGATGTTAGCATTTTTCTTATTTAAAAAAGCAAAGTGTTTTTTTTTTATTGACACTGTCATTGCGCCACGGCATCCATACATGTGATAATTGTAAGTTCATATGTCTGGGGGTTCATAATTAATTGTACATTGTGACTGAGGTTCATGACGGTTGGCAAACTCTACAATTTGACATTTCAGTGCCAAGATGCAGGGTGATTTCTTAGCATATGGGTAATATGGTAAAATATGGTAAAAAGAAGACATAAAAATATCGTAAAAAGAAGACATAAAAACAAGTCAAAATATACAGACCATTTTTATATTAAAATTTCTGAATATGACTGCTGTTGTTAATTTCAGCTAACTTGAACAACGAATTGCTGCGAGAACAATGAACAACAATATTCTGAATATTGCTCTGTGGACAGTCGGATACCAAATACTTCTAATCTTCTATCCGTGCCTCAGTGCGGATTTATCATACAGCATAGATGAAGGAAAAAGTCCAGGTACGTACCTGGGTGATATTGCAGCTGATTCCCACATCATGGATGATGTTCCACTGGAAAACAGACGCCTGATCACATTCAACCAACTTCGACAAGGAATGGCAGGCACTTCCCAATTATTCCATGTCTCCCAGAAGAAAGGAAAACTCTTCACTGCCCAGACACTGGACGCTGAGTCCCTTTGTACCTATAATACAGAATGTTTCCAAATGGTTGATGTGGCTGTACGACAAGGAAAGACTTTCATGAAGATTATTAAAATCAAAATCATCATAAATGATGTCAATGATAATTCGCCAGAATTTCCTGAAAAAGAAGTCAGTATCCAAATTTCAGAAGGTGTGAGTAAAGGTTTTAAAAAAGCCATTCCAAATGCTGTTGATAAAGATGTTGGAATTTCAAATTCAAAAATTACTTATGAATTAAAAAAGAAAAAAGATGAACCATTTTTGCTGGCTATTCAGAATATACCATTTGGCCCACCAGAACTAAGTATTTCAGTTGATGGTAAACTTGATAGAGAAGATAAAGACTCATATATGATACAAGTAATTGCAAAAGATGGAGGCACTCCACCCAAACAAAATGTTTTGAATATTCATATAATAGTTGAAGATTTCAATGACAATGCCCCTGTATTTAGTCAAAATATTTACAACGTTTCCATCAAGAATAAAGAATATGGTAATGTACCTATTGTTATAGTGTCTGCAAATGATATGGACACTGGAATAAATGGACAAGTTACTTATCATTTCAGAACACAAACATCAGAAGAGATTAGAACGTACTTTCAGTTGGATAAAAGGACAGGAAAAATATATTTAAAGCAGATTTTACCTCCCAATCCAAAGCCATTATATAAACTTTTTGTAGGAGCTGTAGATGGAGGTATTTCACCATTAAGTAGTTTTGCTGGAGTTCTTGTGAATGTTGTAAATACGCAGAACAGGCCACCCAACATCTTTGTGACTTTCATGTCTGAATCAACAGACAACACAGCGACCATTTCTGAAGACATTGAGGTGGGAAGTTTTATTGCTTATGTCAAAGTGACAGACCCTGATGCTGGACAAAATGGAGAAGTGAACTGTGAGTTGCACCATGATAAATTCCGATTGCAGAAACTGAGATCAAAAGAATACAAAGTGACATTGAAGCACAAAGTTGACAGAGAAATGCAAGATCACCATGATGTTACAATTAGCTGCAAAGATGAAGGATCTCCTCCACAACACAGTGATAGCAAATTCTCCATCAAAGTGAAAGATGTCAATGATGTCCAGCCACAATTTGCAAAAGATACTTTTAAATTCTCTGTAAATGAGAATGAAAGTCCAAAAACACCAGTCGGTTCGATCAATGCCACTGATCCTGATCTTGGAGCTGGCAGTAGACTCACATATTCGTTGCTCACCAAAAATGAAGACTTCTTACCTTTCAAGATCACCAGTGATGGTTTGATTTCTACAATCATGTCTCTTGACCATGAGTTCAAAGACATTTATAAATTCAAGGTTTTAGTGAAAGATAACGGAAGCCCTCCACTTGATAATACGGTCAATGTGATTGTGGAGATTGAAGATAAAAATGATAATGCTCCATATTTTACATTTCCCAGTGTTAATCCTTACAATCTGGATGTGAAATATCATCCCCATCATACAAAGAATATCACGCTTCTCAAGGCTGCCGATAGTGACAGTCAAGAGAATGCATTTCTCAAATATGAAATAACTGAAGGCAACGATAAACAGTTGTTTGCCATCAATCATTATACTGGATTGTTATCTTTCAGTCGCTTACTTAGCCATCAAGATGCTGGATCCTATCACCTGCAGTTTATGGTCAAGGATAGTGGTAGTCCCGTTTTGTCTGCAAAGACGTCAGTGTTTTTGACATTGGCAGTTAGTAACAATACGGCAGACATGTTAAATGCTGCACATATGCACACGGATATCAAGATCCACCAGTATTTACTGATTGTCATTGTGTTGGTTGCAGTCACTGTTGCTATCCCAATTACTGCTGCCATTTCCATCTGCATCCTTCGTTGCATTGATACCAGAAGTGTTGCACATGCACATCCATTGGCTGCCGCTTCCAGCAAATATTACCCTGATCAGGCACATCCAATGCATCCATCTTACCAGACTACTTATTGGTCAGGTGTGTCTGTTGCTGTACGAGCAGAACAAGATGTGCTTTGTAGAACTCTACCGGGCAGAGGCAGAAGGCCCCAACATTGTGCAGATGTTTTGGATGATGGACGTAGAAGTTCAGCCCTAGGAATAAAAGTACAAACTGCTACTGAAGTCATCTATGAGGTAGGAAATCATTTTATTATCTCTTACATTTTGATAGAAGTTAATTCATGGAGAAATAAATATTCTTTTTCAACTTCCATACATGTTTATTAAAATTCGGTAAAAAACATTATCATTTGTTTGCTTTTCTATGCTAAAAGGAAATCCGAGGTGCAAGTGGTGGTAAGAGACATGAAGAGAGAAACTGTATGGCATCTGCCTGTCACCCTGACATGGAACCTTCTTCTTACCCTGACAAAGAAGATCCCTATGCTGAAAGATATGCAAATCATTGTCAAAATGTTTCTGGTAAGTTGGAAAAATATTTCATATATCATGTATAATTTTATTATATATTTTTCTTACATTGATCATTGTAAATTTGAAAATGTTTCTTCATATTAAAAGACAAATTCTGATTGTTTTCGTTGTTTATTTGTATTCATTTCAGTTTCTGATACATCTGATTATTACGAACCACACTCATCACAGAGTATCCAAGAGGAATACACAGATATGAAGCCTTCGCTACAAACATTCATGTCCCCTGGAGATACAAGGACTGTTCCAAGACGGTTGTATAAGGCAGATGTTGACACTAACTCTGACTATAGGCAGTGGTCTACCTTGAAGAATAGTACAGTTGACAGATGCACGTCTGATACCCAGCTACAATTACAACATGTAGATGCAGACTGTGTTACATGTGAACCCCAACAAGAACAGTCTGAGACTGTAGCAAAACCTATTCAAGCAGAACAAGAGGATGAACAAGACTTAAACGTGGTTGAGTCTATAGAAGAAACACAAAGTTTAGCCAGTTCAAAAACTTCTATACACTCCATAAAAATATGAAAGCAAAATCACTGATCATTAAATATTATACAATTTACAATACCTTTCACAACCATAGAATATTTATTTAAAAAGTCTTATGAATGAAACAGATATGGAAAAAAAAAAAATGTTAAAATATCATTTGAACTATGATTGTTTACATTTTGGTATAGATTTAAATTTACATAAGGAAACAGAAGTTGTAATCAATTTGATATGTATATACATTTCTAATAAGCTTCAGCTCTTCTGATATTTCAATTATGAATAGATTTAAAAGAGAATCAATAAAATTCTATGGCATTTTTTATATGATAGACTTGTGATTCTCTTCATTCAGATCCTCGATCATCTGCTACTTTGTAAAAACATTCAAAAACCATTTCAATAGAAATTTCTTTTTTTTTATATTTCCTATATTTTAAAATTCCTTATCAGATTATATTTATCTAATTCTGTATGCTGCTTTATTTCTCTCCTGAAATAGGATGCATCACTTAAACCATTAAGGAAATTAATTTCTAACAAATATGTACTGAATCAGTTAAGAACTGCAGTTTTCAGATAAAATATTGCTGACCCTGGAATTAAACTTGTTAATAAATGTTTTTGCTTCTATCAATCCATATAATTTACACAGGAAAATAGACTAAAATTAAAAGTTAATGAAATATTGTCATTGCATTTGTGAGAAAGGAAAATATACTTGCCATTTCCTCAATGATAATTCTTATGCTTTGTTAGAATCAGAGGCTCTAGCCGCCATGATGCATAAGGCAGATTTGATAGGACTATGGTTTTCTTTCTCTCCCACATCCACACATGAAAATACACTATTTGTAACACCCACATGTACACACGTATGTGTGTGTACCAAGAGAGGGCTAACATTGTGTTCATACAATAGCAGCAGTAGTAGTAGCAGCAGCAGAGCTTTACACCAGGATACATGCATCTTCTTTCATCATACATCTGTGCCTCATCAATACAATATTGCAGGTTAGTTAATATTTAAATCTTTCCAGTTTTCTTTATTTTCCATTTCAATATATTTTCTCTCCTATCCACTCATTGTTGCTTATTTTACCAAGTGACAAATTGCTACAAACACAAGTAGTGTTTTTTGCCTACAACATTTGAAATTTCAACAATCTGTCAATATAACACCTTCATGATTTTACAATCAACACACACACAAAATATCTGACTCATGCAATTGGTATGGTCTTCTTTCTTTAGTAAAACCTATAACCATAATGTTAGTCTTTCAACATATTTTTCTTAACTATTACAAATTGTTATCTAATGTAATCATTTCCTAATGAACACAAATACATTGTGTAATGTAATTGTTAAGATTTTTAGATTTTGAACAATTTATGTAGATATGTATGGTTACTGAATTTTGTTTAACATTTTGAAAACAAATCTGAAAATTAATCACTTGCCTCACATCAAACATTCTGCTGTTCTTTCTTTCTGACATGTTTGATGTTATATGAGGCATGAACTTTTTCCCCCTAGATCATACACAAGTAATGTAATTATTAGTCTTTATAATGAAAAATTTTAACATTTTGTTTACTTTGGAATAATTTTTCTTACTAAAAAATGATTTAATATAGTTTGAATATATACTATTTGGCTTTCTAAAATAACTTTATATATGAGAGTAAAGGGTAGTATGTAGATATAAATATTAATCTTCATGTCACAAAATACAAATCATTAAACTGAGCATATACTGGTCTTAAGCTTCAGCTCTTCTTAAAGAGAAACTGAGAAAATAATGAAAATAATTCTAATATATTAAATATAACAATAAGAAATATAAAATATTCTACTTAACATTTTCTACGAGGTAAGCAAATTTAAAATGCATTTTCATTATTTGTTCTTAGCTTTACTTTTTAAGTAACTAAGAAAGAATGATTTTTTTTAATATATATAAATCTTGAAAAAGGAGTTTGTAGAAAAAAAATTGCATAAATATTCCCGTCAATTTTACAATACTTTCATGCTGAGGAGGTAGATTCTTTGGAATTAGATTATTAGACTGGAAAATAAAATTGTTTGTGTACTTGAACTAAATTTTCACTTTTCATTTTTTGATTCTAGATAGTCTTACAATATATTTACAATCTGCTGCAGATGCTTACTTTTCTGCTTTCTTTCTAGTGCTTGGAATTTTTAATGATAAATATATTTTCTTATAAACCTATTAAAAATATCATGGAAAGAGTTTTTTATTTTGATGGCTTGTTTCCATATAATGTAAAAACTAAAAAGATTAGGTTTATAACCTGTCATATCAAACAGAATAGTTTTTTTTTTCTTTTCCATGTTTTAATTTAATAAAAAACAAAACAAAAAACAACTTCAAAACTCATGCAATTCTCCATCATTCCTGTTACAATACACTGGGTTGATGATTTATACTAACAAGAAAATACACTTGTCTGATTAACATATTTGTTAATATTGCTTTTCCCCCTGAAATATTTTTATAGCCTGCTTAGCAAAACCTTACAAAATTACATATTTAACTATATAGACATTTTGTGCTTTTACAAAAATTGAAACTAACGTTTGAAATATATAAATCTGAAAATATCAAGATAATTTTAAATGCTGATAATATATGAGCTGAAATGTGTAAAATATTAATTCCAGAAATAATATTTGCTTATTAATTTTCTTTTATGAATGTAAATCTGCTTTATTAAGAGTTTCTGCCAAATTCATGATAATGTTGGCTTCATGTTATAAAAGTTGAAGATTTCTTTCATGTAAGAAAATATTTTAAAATCATCACCAAAAATGTGAGGACACTTCGAGTGTCAAATTAATCCACATATATCACCCTATAAAACATGTACCATCAGTGAAAAAAAGCATCTCACTTCCTTTGTTTTTAAATGTCATAGGATATTTTATGCCTTGACAAAAGAGATTTATACTGAGTTTGTGATAAAGCATAAATCCAAATATAAAAAAAGGATATAGGATAAATGAATAAACTGCCAAAAAAGCTTATTTATAAAATACTGAAAGATAAAATTCAAATATGTTAGCTTTTTCATCATAAAATCATATTGACCATGTAAAAAGTTATTCATACAAGAATTAAGATTAGAATTTTGTTATAAACAAATTTACTCTGAATTTCAGATAAAAACAACTGCAGAAAAATGAAAACCAAAATCATCCTTGTAAATGTGTACATATTTTTCCTTGTCATGCATCGAGGCTTTGGGGTAGACTTGACATACAATGTAGATGAAGGAAAGGGTCCAGGTACCTACCTGGGGGACATTACTGCTGATTCCCACATCATGGATGATGTTCCCTTGGAAAGCAGACGCCTGATTACCTTCAACCAACTTCGACAAGGAATGGCAGGCACTTCCCAATTATTCCATGTCTCCCAGAAGAAAGGAAAACTCTTTACTGCCCAGACATTGGACGCCGAGTCCCTTTGTACCTATAATACAGAATGTTTCCAAATGGTTGATGTGGCTGTACGACAAGGAAAGACTTTCATGAAGATTATAAAAATCAAAATAATCATAAATGATGTCAATGACAATTCTCCAGAATTTCCAGAGAAACAAATCAGTATCCAAATTTCAGAAGGTGTGAGTAAAGGTTTTAAAAAAGCCATTCCAAATGCTGCTGATAAAGATGTAGGAATTTCAAATTCAAAAATTACTTATGAATTAAAAAAGAATAAAAATGAAGCATTTGCACTCAAAATTCAGAAGATACAATTTGGTCCACCTGAACTTAGTATTTCTGTCGAAGGAAAATTAGACAGGGAAGATAAAAGCTCATATATGATACAAGTAATTGCTAAAGATGGGGGTTTTCCTCCTAAACAAAGTATTTTAAATGTTTACATATCTGTCAAAGATATTAATGATAATGCCCCTGTATTTACTCAGAATATCTACAATGTTTCAATCAAAAACAAAGAATATGGAGAGATACCAATTGTCACTGTGTCTGCTAGTGATTTAGATGCAGAAGAAAATGGCCATGTCACATACCATTTCAGGTCACAAACTTCGGTAGAAACTAAGGAATACTTTCAACTAGATGAAGTATCGGGGAAAATATATTTAAAGAAGAAATTGAATTCAAATCATAAGTCAACATATAAACTTTTTGTAACAGCAATAGATGGAGGAGAATCACCTCTAAGCAGTTTTGCAGGAGTTCTTGTGAATGTTCTTGATACACAAAACAGACCTCCAAATATATTTGTGACTTTCATGTCTGAATCAACAGACAACACAGCGACCATTTCTGAAGACATTGAGGTGGGAAGTTTTATTGCTTATGTCAAAGTGACAGACCCTGATGCTGGACAAAATGGAGAAGTGAACTGTGAGTTGCACCATGATAAATTCCGATTGCAGAAACTGAGATCAAAAGAATACAAAGTGACATTGAAGCACAAAGTTGACAGAGAAATGCAAGATCACCATGATGTTACAATTAGCTGCAAAGATGAAGGATCTCCTCCACAACACAGTGATAGCAAATTCTCCATCAAAGTGAAAGATGTCAATGATGTCCAGCCACAATTTGCAAAAGATACTTTTAAATTCTCTGTATTTGAGAATGAAAGTCCAAAAACACCAGTTGGTTCTATCAATGCCACTGATCCTGATCTTGGAGCTGGCAGTAGACTCACATATTCCTTACTCACTAAAAATGAAGATTTCTTACCTTTCAAGATCACCAGTGATGGTTTGATTTCTACAATCATGTCTCTTGACCATGAGTTCAAAGACATTTATAAATTCAAGGTTTTAGTGAAAGATAACGGAAGCCCTCCACTTGATAATACGGTCAATGTGATTGTGGAGATTGAAGATAAAAATGATAATGCTCCATATTTTACATTTCCCAGTGTTAATCCTTACAATCTGGATGTGAAATATCATCCCCATCATACAAAGAATATCACGCTTCTCAAGGCTGCCGATAGTGACAGTCAAGAGAATGCATTTCTCAAATATGAAATAACTGCAGGCAACGATAAACAGTTGTTTGCCATCAATCATTATACTGGATTGTTATCTTTCAGTCGCTTACTTAGCCATCAAGATGCTGGCTCCTATCACCTGCAGTTTATGGTCAAGGATAGTGGTAGTCCCGTTTTGTCTGCAAAGACGTCAGTGTTTTTGACATTGGCAGTTAGTAACAATACGGCAGACATGTTAAATGCTGCACATATGCACACGGATATCAAGATCCACCAGTATTTACTGATTGTCATTGTGTTGGTTGCAGTCACCGTTGCTATCCCAATTACTGCTGCCATTTCCATCTGCATCCTTCGTTGCATTGATACCAGAAGTGTTGCACATGCACATCCATTGGCTGCCGCTTCCAGCAAATATTACCCTGATCAGGCACATCCAATGCATCCATCTTACCAGACTACTTATTGGTCAGGTGTGTCTGTTGCTGTACGAGCAGAACAAGATGTGCTTTGTAGAACTCTACCGGGCAGAGGCAGAAGGCCCCAACATTGTGCAGATGTGTTGGATGATGGACGTAGAAGTTCAGCCCTTGGAATAAAAGTACAAACTGCTACTGAAGTCATCTACGAGGTAAGTATGCAATTTTATTTTCCCGTTTCTATAATTTTCATAGAAATTAATCCATATCTATTCAACATTTTTGCCTATATAACATGTTTATTAAGAATTATTAATTTTACTTCTATTTATATATCTTTCTTTGTTAAAAGGTAAATCATGAAGTGCAACTGGTGGTTTTGATGATTGTATTTTATTCTGAAACAAAATAAAAATAAAAAGGCATTACTAGATTTTAATAATTTTTTTTTATCTCAATAGTTTACTTTTTTAAATGACATATCCTTAGATGGCCCTCCAAAGATTCCAATCTTTTATTCAGAGTAGTCCTTCTTCCAGACTAGCATCTGACCAAGAGAAGATAGGCCAACCTACCCTTCATATCTATTGTTCATTTATACCTATATAACATGTTTAAGAGTTATTTATTTTAATACTATTTCTGTGATGAAAGGAAATCCGAGGTGCAACTGGTGGTAAGAGACATGAAGAGAGAAACTGTATGGCACCTGCTTGTCACCCAGACATAGGAACCTCTTCTCACCAAGACCAAGAAGATCCTTATGCTGAAAGATATGCAAATCACTGTCAAAATGTGTCTGGTAAGTGGCAAATATATCAATTTATAAATTGTATTTAAATTACAATAAAAATTAAATAGTGATTAATATTCAATATTTACTTTATAACTTAACTTCTTTTACTTTTGCTCTTTTCAGTTTCTGATACGTCTGATTATTATGAACCGCACTCATCACCGAGTATCCAAGAGGAATACACAGATATGAAGCCATCACTACAAACATTCATGTCCCCAGGAGATACAAGGACTGTACCAAGACGACCGTATAAGGCAGATGCTAACCCTAGTTCTGATTATAGGCAGTGGTCTACTCTGAAGCATAGTGCAGTTGATAGATGCACGTCTGACACGGGGCTTCAATTACACAATGTAGATGCAGACAGTGTTACATGTGAGGCCCAACAAGAACAAACAGAAACTGTAAGAGAAGAACCTACTCAGAGAGACGAAGAAGAAGAAGGTTCTCTTTTGGTGCAAACAATTGAAGAAACACAAAACATTTCATACTCACAAAAGGTCGATCATGATTCTTTACCTGAATCACCAAAATCTAGTCACTCAGTTCACACATGACCATAGAAAACTACCTAAGATCATTAAAGCAAATTTGTAATTAATATTTATAAACAAATCCTTCCCAATTAAATAGTCATGCAAATAGAGTAGTAGATAATTTTGTTTGTAAATTTCATGAAATAGGATTTAAAAGATAATGTATAGTTGCAGACCATACAACATTGATAAGATATTTCTACAGTCAAAGTTTTCCAATCACATAGTTTCAATCATGGCAACTATAATAATTATGAAGTTGTTAAAAACAGTAAAAAAAATCTTTAGTATATGAAATGTATTTGATAATCCTTGTAATGTTGAAGAATCAAATTTATTTCACTTCTTATTTTCTTTCTGGTCTTTTGTCAAATCAAATTTAGACATATCTTATAATTCCCTTTCAATCAAGTCAATATGATAGCAATGAAAAGAAAATAATGAATTACGAAGATAAAACACAAAACAAATTTGATTAGCTAAGAACTGCATTTCCTAATGATTATCCTCATTATATAGTCTTTCATTCAATTTACTTCTAACTAATAGTTTGCATATTTTTACCCAAGAAAAATAAATCAGATATATAATGAAGAATATGTTTAGGTTGAATTTGTGAGAGGAAAATACTTGCCTTTTACTTTGTGATGAATTTTTGCTTTGTCAGAATCAGTGACTCTAGCCGCCATGATGCATAGAGCAGACATAATAGGACTATAGCTTGCTTTCTTTCTCTCCCATATATGTACACTCTCCCACATCCACAGATAAACCTACACACTGTTTGTAACATGCATGTGTACACATGTATATGTGTGTGCCAAGAGTGAGCTAACATTGCGTTCATATAATAGCAGCAGCAGTATCAGCAGATTGTACACCAGGATACACACATTTTGTCTCGTCATAAATCCATGGTTCATTGGTACAACATTGCAGGTTAGTTGACATTCACATTTTTCCATTTGTCTTTTGTCATTCATTTTAATCTACTCTCTTTCATTTATTTTTATGGGCAGTTGTTTTGCATTATGGCAAAATAGCAAAGTCAAACCAGAAAAGCTTTGTCTTTCTTGTTTAGAAAATTAAGAAATCTTGTAATCTGTTCATACAATCAATACACAAAATGCCTGATTCATGCCATCATCTTCCTTTTCTTCACACTTAATATTGATGGACATTTATCATATGAAAATAATGTTTCCTTTCTATTACCTTTGCATAAATCATTAAATGCAAATATTATTTATGTTCCTTTATTTTCTAAAGACAACCGAATGTGGCAATATAATCTGGATAAGACATACAAGAAAAAAAAATCTATGTATATAATATTCAAAAAGAATTTAGATTTTATATCTATAAATATGTAGTTTTAAATATTAAATATCCATAAATATCTATTACTTGTATGAGGTTTTCCAAAAGAGAAAATTTAATATACCAAAAACATACTGCAAAATATGAAATATTCACTTATGCATGTTTTTGTGATGAGAAATTTTATTATCTGCAATGCATTTAATAATGTGCATTTAGTCTCTTTGTCTGGGTGCAATATTTCATATACAAACTATTAATTGTGTACAGATTACTTAGTTTTCTCCACTTCTATTTTGGATTTTATTTTTTAAATAACATGTGATTTTTAGAATATTTTAATTTATTTATACTTCTTGCCACTGTGCAATGCACAATGAAATTAGACAGCAGACCCCAGGTGCACCGAAACGTGCACACACACACAAACCACATTATGGTTAGATTATTAAATATTTAGTTAACTCTAACATGATAAAGAACATTTTAAGTATACCACCCCCTTTATAAATGCTCATTGATTAACATGATAAATATTTATGCTCTCAATTTCTATTTGATTAATTTTACATAATTTCTGAATACATCAATACAAAATAAATGAAATAATCATTTCAAAGAATGGTGCTTTCATTAAATCAATAAAACTTTTTTTAAATTACAATATTCTTTTCCGATTTCTCATACCAATTTGGCTAACTCATTTGATATCCAGTTTTTATTCTGAAATTCAGAACCTTTTTTTTATACACCAACAGTAATTTGGTAAATATATTTCATACTTTTCAAATTCATTATTTTTATCAACTCTTAATATTTGAAAAATATTCAAATAAAATAGTTACATTCTTACTATATTTTAATTTATAGGTATATACTTAGACATCAAAAGGCATCCTAAATTTATTTATTCTGTCAGAATTATTTGCATTGCATGAAAGATTTCGATCAGGGGTTTGCAATGTTTTTCACATCATTGCCCACATTCAAATTGAAAAAGTTTCCTCCACCCACCTTTTTGGGAAAAATGTTTGGTAATGATCTTTATGTGCTGTGTCCCCTCAGGACATAGATGATCATGGTTCTCCACAACTTCCCGTCTCCTGTAGTGCTTAATAAACTTTGTCTTTCTTTATAAGAAAAAAAAAATACCAAAGGGAGGTAACAAATAATGCTGATATGCAGCTGTTGCTACTATCATATTAAAGTAGAGACCTCTGGTTTTTTGGCATAAATTTGATACCTAAGGTTTAAAATTAAATTTAAGAAATGAAAAATCTTTCTTGAATATTTCATTTTAGCTTTAATTGAAACTTTAATAATGAAATTTATCATTTCCATTAAGTAAAATATTCTGGAGTATTTCAGATAGAAATTATATAGATTGGAATGTCAAATTTAATTTTGATTTCTTAAAATTTTCTTAAAAGTGGCCATTTTCTTAATTTTAAGAAATTTGTAAACAAAACAAGTTTTTCTATTTTAAAATTCTTTCAAAAAATAAATATATATTTCTGACACATTATTTTAGTAAAATTAGAAAATTTAAAGTTAGATTAATCTGATTTGAAATAAATATTACTTACTTATAACATAAAAAAATAATATACAACCAATTATTAACAATTGGTTCTGTTCATCTGATCCAATGTTTGATAGACTGCTGATAGACGAAGCGATGACAGCTACTATGGATGACCCAATTGTCAGAAATCTAAGTGAACTCATTTTTTGGGTTTTTAACTACCTAGTAATTTTTACAAATGAACATATTTTCCGCAATTATTTAATATTTTATTGACTTTTATTTACTTTTCGAAATTGCAAAAATAAAAAAATTTAAAATAGTATAAAATTTTCTTCAATTAATTTTATAATTTAATAACAAATGGAATACCATGATTACTCAATTGAAGTATGTCCCACGATAATGCAAATACATAAAATAAAAATATTTAGCGAAATAGTAATTGAAAAAAGTAAAACTTAGTTTAAGCTTTAAACTTTTAAAGCTGGATAGAAAATTTGAAAACCTGTTGAAATGTAACTGAAGCGACATAATAAAGGGACAAAATTTTTAGATCATAAAAATGGCAATTTCAGTCTACTGTACATGAAAATAATGAACGTATTAAGTAAAACAAATACAAAATAAAAAATTATTTTAAAAATAGAATAGCACAACTAAGTTGATTAATCTTTTCAATTTTGGATTTGTAAATTTTGTTTCCACTTAATTACTATATCACATCCAAAAAATAGCCCAATACAGAATTTTACATGATTTTAAACTATTATAAATTATTATAATTAAAAATTTAAAAAAAATGAAAAATTCTTGTAAAACTTCATTATTCATCAGAAAATTTTTTATTTCTTCAGACAATAATGCCTATAATATTACTTATTTACAAAAGCAATTAAAAGCTTTTCTAATTAAGTAATGTCATAGTTTTATTGGATTCATTATTTTTCAATTCAGAGCAGACTTTCAGTTAGATAGCTCAAATTTGAAAAAAAAAAAAACAGTAGGTGATTTACAATCTCCAAGGACTCATGCTTTTAACAAAAAAAATAATTCAGGAAATAGAAAGGTTTTGTGCAAAATTTCATGAAATTAAGTAAGTGTGGGGAGGTAACATATTTAAAAAAAAAAAAAAATTTTTTTTACCAAAATTTTCTAAAAAAAACATTTCAAAAATAATTTCATTCTTTTGTGAGTAAGTCCCGAAAATTTCATTAAATCGGACAGTTACTTGATTTTTACTAGAATTTCCAAATCAATGTGTTTTCAACGTAAAAAAAGTGCAAAAAACAAAACAAAAAAAAACAATGTTATTTTCTGCCACCGCAGTGACGTAAACAAAAGAAGACTTTTACCAAAATTTTGAACATGTTAGAAAGGATTAAATATTTTAAAAAATACTTTGGTCTTTCATCTTAATAATAACAAACATTTTGACGATAAAAATTTATTTTTGTTAAGTTTGTGGACTTTTTCATTACGCTATCTGTTTTCCTGTGAAAAAGCGGAGGAGCCTATATTAAAGAAAGCAAACTTGACCATTGAGAACTATGCCTTAAGGTTAGTTTTATGGTCAGGGTTAGTGTTGCAGGTGTTAACAAGAAATTAAATGTTTTTTTTTTATAATTATAAAACTAAAAAAAATATGCTATACTAGGAAAAAATAAAAATTCAGCAAATACATTTTGTTCTAGGTCATCCCTTATCTAGAAAAAAAAAAGTAATTTTGCCTGAAGAACTATTTTAATGTTACTGACTCTTCACAAAACCAGAAAGTACCAAAATATTTATTAATTGCAGGTATATTCATATTTTATTTAGAAATTTGACTCAGTTATTCCCAATTAGCCTGTTGTTTTTTTTTTTTTTTTTTATTATACAGGTTCTTTCCAAACATTTGGGGGGGGGGTAAGATATGTTGAAAGACTTTTCTAATATTCAAAATCAGAAATTCCCCAGCAAAATTTCCAATCACCCACCATTTTCAGTTCAGGTGCTCATCACCAGCCCAACAATTGAAATTACTCACATCGCCCATGTTGGGAAGCTCAGATTTAGATGAATACATACTGAGAGAAGGACTGAAAAACTAAAAATTCTAATATGACTGATTTATTTTTTTCATGAAATGCAAGAGTTTGTTTGCAGAATAACTTTTATCAAATAATGTATAAGTTTTATATTGTAGTTTCTGTTGAGAGAACATTGTAAAAATAGGAAACATTTTGTTTCTTTCTATTTTAAAATATTTTAGGAAAAACATAATTTCTGTTTACACTATTTACATTGTTTGAACTTCTGTGTTGATTATTTTTTTTAAAAAAAATAAAAGATTTTTTACATGTGTTAGGTTGATAAAAACACTTGAAAAAAAAAAAAAAAAACACAAAATATATAGCATATTTCCCATATGCGAAAATACCTGTAATTATCTGGGTATTTTTTTAAAAGATAAATACTTGATGATTTAATAGATAATTGGACTAGCAAGTCCAAATCAGTGTCATTTTCCTTGTCACAACAAATGATCACATTTTTAAATATAATTATTAAATATTTGTGTTATTATTAATTGGATTTTCAACAGTTTAACACAATGTTATACTTATTCACATCAGAAAGAAGTCGTACTTGCCACTACAAAAACGGCTGATGTTTTAGAGTTGCATTCAAGAGTGCAAATGGTGTGTTGCCACTGCATTGACACTACACCAGTTTATTACTGAATGAATATATTACTGACAATCCACTTGTATTATTACAGTAATTAACATTACCTAATTTAGTACAACAGGGAATACTATAAATGCTATACAGCAGTATACAGAGGTGATGTTAGCATTTTTCTTATTTAAAAAAGCAAAGTGTTTTTTTTTTATTGACACTGTCATTGCGCCACGGCATCCATACATGTGATAATTGTAAGTTCATATGTCTGGGGGTTCATAATTGTACATTGTGACTGAGGTTCATGACGGTTGGCAAACTCTACAATTTGACATTTCAGTGCTAAGATGCAGGGTGATTTCTTAGCATATGGGTAATATGGTAAAATATGGTAAAAAGAAGACATAAAAATATGGTAAAATATACAGACCATTTTTATATTAAAATTTCTGAATATGACTGCTGTTGTTAATTTCAGTTAACTTGAACAACGAATTGCTGCGAGAACAATGAACAACAATATTTTGAATATTTCTCTGTGGACAGTCGGATACCAAATACTTCTAATCTTCAATCCGTGCCTCAGTGCGGATTTATCATACAGCATAGATGAAGGAAAAAGTCCAGGTACGTACCTGGGTGATATTGCAGCTGATTCCCACATCATGGATGATGTTCCAATGGAAAACAGACGCCTGATCACATTCAACCAACTTCGACAAGGAATGGCAGGCACTTCCCAATTATTCTATGTCTCCCAGAAGAAAGGAAAACTCTTCACTGCCCAGACACTGGATGCTGAGTCCCTTTGTACCTATAATACAGAATGTTTCCAAATGGTTGATGTGGCTGTACGACAAGGAAAGACTTTCATGAAGATTATAAAAATCAAAATAATCATAAATGATGTCAATGACAATTCCCCAGAATTTCCTGATAAAGAGATAAATATACATTTTTCAGAGGAAGTAAGGGAAGGATTTAAAAAGTCTATTCCTAATGCTATAGATGAAGATGTTAGTCTTTCCAACTCACAAATTACTTATGAATTAAAAAAGAATAAACATGAACCATTCTCACTGGCAATTCAGAGAAGACCATTTGGCCCACCAGAACTAAGTATTTCAGTTGATGGTAAACTTGATAGAGAAGATAAAGACTCGTATATGATACAAGTAATTGCAAAAGATGGAGGCACTCCACCCAAACAAAATGTTTTGAATATTCATATAATAGTTGAAGATTTGAATGACAATGCCCCTGTATTTAGTCAAAATATTTACAACGTTTCCATCAAGAATAAAGAATATGGTAATGTACCTATTGTTATAGTGTCTGCAAGTGATATGGATTCTGGAACAAATGGACAAGTTACTTATCATTTCAGAACACAAACATCAGATGAGATTAGAACGTACTTTCAGTTGGATAAAAGGACAGGAAAAATATATTTAAAGCAGATTTTACCTCCCAATCCAAAGTCATTATATAAACTTTTTGTAACAGCAGTAGATGGAGGTATTTCCCCATTAAGTAGTTTTGCTGGAGTTCTTGTGAATGTTGTAAATACGCAGAACAGACCACCCAACATCTTTGTGACTTTCATGTCTGAATCAACAGACAACACAGCGACCATTTCTGAAGACATTGAGGTGGGCAGTTTTATTGCTTATGTCAAAGTGACAGACCCTGATGCTGGACAAAATGGAGAAGTGAACTGTGAGTTGCACCATGATAAATTCCGATTGCAGAAACTGAGATCAAAAGAATACAAAGTGACATTAAAGCACAAAGTTGACAGAGAAATGCAAGATCACCATGATGTTACAATTAGCTGCAAAGATGAAGGATCTCCTCCGCAACACAGTGATAGCAAATTCTCCATCAAAGTGAAAGATGTCAATGATGTACGGCCACAATTTGCAAAAGATACTTTTAAATTCTCTGTATTTGAGAATGAAAGTCCAAAAACACCAGTCGGTTCTATCAATGCCACTGATCCTGATCTTGGAGCTGGCAGTAGACTCACATATTCGTTGCTCACCAAAAATGAAGACTTCTTACCTTTCAAGATCACTAGTGATGGTTTGATTTCTACAATCATGTCTCTTGACCATGAGTTCAAAGACATTTATAAATTCAAGGTTTTAGTGAAAGATAACGGAAGCCCTCCACTTGATAATACGGTCAATGTGATTGTGGAGATTGAAGATAAAAATGATAATGCTCCATATTTTACATTTCCCAGTGTTAATCCTTACAATCTGGATGTGAAATATCATCCCCATCATACAAAGAATATCACGCTTCTCAAGGCTGCCGATAGTGACAGTCAAGAGAATGCATTTCTCAAATATGAAATAACTGAAGGCAACGATAAACAGTTGTTTGCCATCAATCATTATACTGGATTGTTATCTTTCAGTCGCTTACTTAGCTATCAAGATGCTGGCTCCTATCACCTGCAGTTTATGGTCAAGGATAGTGGTAGTCCCGTTTTGTCTGCAAAGACGTCAGTGTTTTTGACATTGGCAGTTAGTAACAATACGGCAGACATGTTAAATGCTGTACATATGCACACGGATATCAAGATCCACCAGTATTTACTGATTGTCATTGTGTTGGTTGCAGTCACCGTTGCTATCCCAATTACTGCTGCCATTTCCATCTGCATCCTTCGTTGCATTGATACCAGAAGTGTTGCACATGCACATCCATTGGCTGCCGCTTCCAGCAAATATTACCCTGATCAGGCACATCCAATGCATCCATCTTACCAGACTACTTATTGGTCAGGTGTGTCTGTTGCTGTACGAGCAGAACAAGATGTGCTTTGTAGAACTCTACCGGGCAGAGGCAGAAGGCCCCAACATTGTGCAGATGTGTTGGATGATGGGCGTAGAAGTTCAGCCCTTGGAATAAAAGTACAAACTGCTACTGAAGTCATCTATGAGGTAGGAAATCATATTTTTTCATTTCTACCCTTTTGTAAACATAGAAAGTAAATCATGAGGAAATAAACAATTTTCCTTACATCTTTATTAAAAGAACAAAATTTATTAAATTGTTTACTTTTATTTGTTTGCCGTTATATATAAAAATTAATTAAGTTTTATTTTTTACTGATCCCTTTAATATATTTATGAAAAGTGAAAGTTTTATTAACATTTGTTTTTCTTTCTGTGTTGAAAGGAAATCCGAGGTGCAACTGGTGGTAAGAGACATGAAGAGAGAAACTGTATGGCATCTGCCTGTCACCCTGACATGGAACCTTCTTCTCACCCTGACAAAGAAGATCCCTATGCCGAAAGATATGCAAATCACTGTCAAAATGTCTCTGGTAAGTTGGAAAAATATTTCATATATCATGTATAATTTTATTATATATTTTTCTTACATTGATCATTGTAAATTTGAAAATGTTTCTTCATATTAAAAGACAAATTCTGATTGTTTTTGTTGTTTATTTGTATTCATTTCAGTTTCTGATACATCTGATTATTACGAACCACACTCATCACAGAGTATCCAAGAGGAATACACAGATATGAAGCCTTCGCTACAAACATTCATGTCCCCTGGAGATACAAGGACTGTTCCAAGACGGTTGTATAAGGCAGATGTTGACACTAACTCTGACTATAGGCAGTGGTCTACCTTGAAGAATAGTACAGTTGACAGATGCACGTCTGATACCCAGCTACAATTACAACATGTAGATGCAGACTGTGTTACATGTGAACCCCAACAAGAACAGTCTGAGACTGTAGCAAAACCTATTCAAGCAGAACAAGATGATGAACATGTCATAAACTTGGTTGAGTCTATAGAAGAAACACAAAGTTTAGCCAGTTCAAAAACTTCTATACACTCCATAAAAATATGAAAGCAAAATCACTGATCATTAAATATTATACAATTTACAATACCTTTCACAACCATAGAATATTTATTTAAAAAGTCTTATGAATGAAACAGATATGGAAAAAAAAAATGTTAAAATATCATTTGAACTATGATTGTTTACATTTTGGTATAGATTTAAATTTACATAAGGAAACAGAAGTTGTAATCAATTTGATATGTATATACATTTCTAATAAGCTTCAGCTCTTCTGATATTTCAATTATGAATAGATTTAAAAGAGAATCAATAAAATTCTATGGCATTTTTTATATGATAGACTTGTGATTCTCTTCATTCAGATCCTCGATCATCTGCTATTTTGTAAAAACATTCAAAAACCATTTCAATAGAAATTTCTTTTTTTTTATATTTCCTATATTTTAAAATTCCTTATCAGATTATATTTATCTAATTCTGTATGCTGCTTTATTTCTCTCCTGAAATAGGATGCATCACTTAAACCATTAAGGAAATTAATTTCTAACAAATATGTACTGAATCAGTTAAGAACTGCAGTTTTCAGATAAAATATTGCTGACCCTGGAATTAAACTTGTTAATAAATGTTTTTGCTTCTATCAATCCATATAATTTACACAGGAAAATAGACTAAAATTAAAAGTTAATGAAATATTGTCATTGCATTTGTGAGAAAGGAAAATATACTTGCCATTTCCTCAATGATAATTCTTATGCTTTGTTAGAATCAGAGGCTCTAGCCGCCATGATGCATAAGGCAGATTTGATAGGACTATGGTTTTCTTTCTCTCCCACATCCACACATGAAAATACACTATTTGTAACACCCACATGTACACACGTATGTGTGTGTACCAAGAGAGGGCTAACATTGTGTTCATACAATAGCAGCAGTAGTAGTAGCAGCAGCAGAGCTTTACACCAGGATACATGCATCTTCTTTCATCATACATCTGTGCCTCATCAATACAATATTGCAGGTTAGTTAATATTTAAATCTTTCCAGTTTTCTTTATTTTCCATTTCAATATATTTTCTCTCCTATCCACTCATTGTTGCTTATTTTACCAAGTGACAAATTGCTACAAACACAAGTAGTGTTTTTTGCCTACAACATTTGAAATTTCAACAATCTGTCAATATAACACCTTCATGATTTTACAATCAACACACACACAAAATATCTGACTCATGCAATTGGTATGGTCTTCTTTCTTTAGTAAAACCTATAACCATAATGTTAGTCTTTCAACATATTTTTCTTAACTATTACAAATTGTTATCTAATGTAATCATTTCCTAATGAACACAAATACATTGTGTAATGTAATTGTTAAGATTTTTAGATTTTGAACAATTTATGTAGATATGTATGGTTACTGAATTTTGTTTAACATTTTGAAAACAAATCTGAAAATTAATCACTTGCCTCACATCAAACATTCTGCTGTTCTTTCTTTCTTACATGTTTGATGTTATATGAGGCATGAACTTTTTCCCCCTAGATCATACACAAGTAATGTAATTATTAGTCTTTATAATGAAAAATTTTAACATTTTGTTTACTTTGGAATAATTTTTCTTACTAAAAAATGATTTAATATAGTTTGAATATATACTATTTGGCTTTCTAAAATAACTTTATATATGAGAGTAAAGGGTAGTATGTAGATATAAATATTAATCTTCATGTCACAAAATACAAATCATTAAACTGAGCATATACTGGTCTTAAGCTTCAGCTCTTCTTAAAGAGAAACTGAGAAAATAATGAAAATAATTCTAATATATTAAATATAACAATAAGAAATATAAAATATTCTACTTAACATTTTCTTGGAGGTAAGCAAATTTAAAATGCATTTTCATTATTTGTTCTTAGCTTTACTTTTTAAGTAACTAAGAAAGAATGATGTTTTTAATATATATAAATCTTGAAAAAGGAGTTTGTAGAAAAAAAATTGCATAAATATTCCCGTCAATTTTACAGTACTTTCATGCTGAGGAGGTAGATTCTTTGGAATTAGATTATTAGACTGGAAAATAAAATTGTTTGTGTACTTGAACTAAATTTTCACTTTTCATTTTTTGATTCTAGATAGTCTTACAATATATTTACAATCTGCTGCAGATGCTTACTTTTCTGCTTTCTTTCTAGTGCTTGGAATTTTTAATGATAAATATATTTTCTTATAAACCTATTAAAAATATCATGGAAAGAGTTTTTTATTTTGATGGCTTGTTAGCATATATCGTAAAAACTAAAAAGATTAGGTTTATAACCTGTCATATTAAACAGAATAGTTTGTTTTGTGTTTTCTTTTAAATGTTCTAATAAAAAAAAAAAAAAAAAAATCTTCAGAACTCATGCAATTTGCCATTATTCCTGCTATCATATACAGGGATGATTTTGATTAATATGCTAAAATTTTTATATTCAAAAATTCAGTTACCTCATACATAATATACAAGTAATGTGGTAAAACCATAGTAGATGAAAATTAATTCTTTTTATAGTTACCAATTAATAAAAAATTTTCTAAAATTTAAAAGTGGAATATTGGTAAATATTTTGTTTGTCAAGTATTATGTTATCAACAGTAATTACAGTAGTGTGAAAAAAACAAAAAAAGAGAGTTATAAATAAATTTCATAATATTAGCCAATAGAAAAATATATACAGATTTGAATATTTGACCTTTATTTAGATTTTTTTTGCATATTTTGTTTTTTTCATGTTTATTTTGAAGGTCTTAAAAGGCAATTTTTCCAATATTTTCTTAAAAAAAAAAAGAACAATTTAATTTACATTTATTAAAAAATAGCAATATATAAAAGATGTATGCATTTACTATGCAAAGATTATAAATAAAATTTCAGGGTTAAAATACTAATGATTATATATTTGGAAATTTTGAAGGGGCAATTTCTCAGTACCACCAATTATAGAAGAACAGAAGAATACCATTCAGCAAACCATTCGAAATAAACTTTTCATAAAAATTAGGATTAATAAACATTAATTCCTAGCATTTTTATTGTATCTTCTCATATGTACCTATATTTTAATTAAAAAGTACACAAATCAGAAATTAATTGTGAATGAGACTAAAACTTGAGGTACAAATTACATCATTTCCTATAGTGCATATCTTTTAATGTATCCATTAGCCACACTAATCAAGGGTTTCCTGTACTGTGTTGACAATTTATACTAACAATAACAAGAGAGAGCAACTCCATATTCGAAATGTAGAATCATCTGTTATGTACATTGTTGTAAATAGGCTTGTCTCATTAACATATTTGTTAATATTGCTTTTTTCCCTGAAAACATTCTTTTCATTGCCTGCTTAGCAAAAGCTTTTTATCATACCAAATTACATAGTTAACAACATAGACATTTAATAGACACAATAAAACTAGTAACATCAATGAAAAGAGGATTTCACTTCTTTTATTTCTTTTTAAATGTCATTAGATGTTTTATATCTTGAGAAAAGAAAATTTACATTGAGTTTGTGATAAATAAATCCAAATATAAATAAGTATACAAATAAAATAAATGAATAATCTACCAAAAAAGTTTTTTTATGAAATACTGAAAAATATTTTTAAAAATATGTTAGCTTGTTCATCGTAAAATCATATTGACCATGTAAAAGTATAAAATTTATTCATACAGGAATTAAGATTAGAATTTTGTTATAAGCAAATTTACTCTGAATTTCAGATAAAAACAACTGCAGAAAAATGAAAACCAAAATCATCCTTGTAAATGTGTACATATTTTTCCTTGTCATGCATCGAGGCTTTGGGGTAGACTTGACATACAATGTAGATGAAGGAAAGAGTCCAGGTACCTACCTGGGGGACATTACTGCTGATTCCCACATCATGGATGATGTTCCCTTGGAAAGCAGACGCCTGATTACCTTCAACCAACTTCGACAAGGAATGGTCGGAACCTCACAATTATTCCATATCTCCCAGAAGAAAGGAAAACTCTTTACTGCTCAGACATTGGACGCTGAGTCCCTTTGTACCTATAATACAGAATGTTTCCAAATGGTTGATGTGGCTGTACGACAAGGAAAGACCTTCATGAAGATTATAAAAATCAAAATCATCATAAATGATGTCAATGACAATTCGCCAGAATTTCCAGAGAAACAAATCAGTATCCAAATTTCAGAAGGTGTGAGTAAAAGTTTTAAAAAAGCCATTCCCAATGCTGTTGATAAAGATGTGGAAATTTCAAACTCAAAAATTACTTATGAATTAAAAAAGAATAAAAATGAACCATTCTCACTGGCAATTCAAATAATACCATTTGCCCCACCAGAATTAAGTATTTCAGTTGATGGTAAACTTGATAGAGAAGATAAAGACTCATATATGATACAAGTAATTGCAAAAGATGGAGGCACTCCACCAAAACAAAATGTTTTGAATATTCATATAATTGTTGAAGATTTCAATGACAATGCCCCTGTATTTACTCAGAATATCTACAACGTTTCCATCAAGAACAAAGAATATGGTAATGTACCTATTGTTACAGTGTCTGCAAGTGATATGGATGCTGGAATAAATGGACAAGTTACGTATCATTTCAGAACACAAACATCAGAAGAGATTAGAACGTACTTTCAGTTGGATAAAAGGACAGGAAAAATATATTTAAAGCAGATTTTACCTCCCAATCCAAAGCCATTATATAAACTTTTTGTAGGAGCTGTAGATGGAGGTATTTCCCCATTAAGTAGTTTTGTTGGAGTTCTTGTGAATGTTGTAAATACGCAGAACAGACCACCCAACATCTTTGTGACTTTCATGTCTGAATCAACTGACAACACAGCGACCATTTCTGAAGACATTGAGGTGGGAAGTTTCATTGCTTATGTCAAAGTGACAGACCCTGATCCTGGACAAAATGGAGAAGTGAACTGCGAGTTGCACCATGATAAATTCCGATTGCAGAAACTGAGATCAAAAGAATACAAAGTGACATTGAAGCACAAAGTTGACAGAGAAATGCAAGATCACCATGATGTTACAATTAGCTGCAAAGATGAAGGATCTCCTCCGCAACACAGTGATAGCAAATTCTCCATCAAAGTGAAAGATGTCAATGATGTCCAGCCACAATTTGCAAAAGATACTTTTAAATTCTCTGTAAATGAGAATGAAAGTCCAAAAACACCAGTTGGTTCAATCAATGCCACTGATCCTGATCTTGGAGCTGGCAGTAGACTCACATATTCGTTGCTCACCAAAAATGAAGACTTCTTACCTTTCAAGATCACCAGTGATGGTTTGATTTCTACAATCATGTCTCTTGACCATGAGTTCAAAGACATTTATAAATTCAAGGTTTTAGTGAAAGATAACGGAAGCCCTCCACTTGATAATACGGTCAATGTGATTGTGGAGATTGAAGATAAAAATGATAATGCTCCATATTTTACATTTCCCAGTGTTAATCCTTACAATCTGGATGTGAAATATCATCCCCATCATACAAAGAATATCACGCTTCTCAAGGCTGCCGATAGTGACAGTCAAGAGAATGCATTTCTCAAATATGAAATAACTGAAGGCAACGATAAACAGTTGTTTGCCATCAATCATTATACTGGATTGTTATCTTTCAGTCGCTTACTTAGCCATCAAGATGCTGGCTCCTATCACCTGCAGTTTATGGTCAAGGATAGTGGTAGTCCCGTTTTGTCTGCAAAGACGTCAGTGTTTTTGACATTGGCAGTTAGTAACAATACGGCAGACATGTTAAATGCTGCACATATGCACACGGATATCAAGATCCACCAGTATTTACTGATTGTCATTGTGTTGGTTGCAGTCACCGTTGCTATCCCAATTACTGCTGCCATTTCCATCTGCATCCTTCGTTGCATTGATACCAGAAGTGTTGCACATGCACATCCATTGGCTGCCGCCTCCAGCAAATATTACCCTGATCAGGCACATCCAATGCATCCATCTTTCCAAACTACTTATTGGTCTGGTGTGTCTGTTGCTGTACGAGCAGAACAAGATGTGCTTTGTAGAACTCTACCGGGGAGAGGCAGAAGGCCCCAACATTGTGCAGATGTTTTGGATGATGGACGTAGAAGTTCAGCCCTAGGAATAAAAGTACAAACTGCTACTGAAGTCATTTATGAGGTAAGTATGCAATTTTATTTTTTCGTATCTATAATTTTCATAACATAGAAATTACTCTGTATCCATTGAACATTTTTGTCTATATAACGTTTATTAAGAATTATTAATTTTACTTCTATTTGTATATCCTCCTTTGTTGAAAGAAAATTTGAGTTGCAACTAGTAGTAAGAGACATTAAGAAAATGTTATTTTAATGATTATATTTTATTCTGAAACAAAATAAATATGAAAAGGCAATACTAGATTTTAATAATTTTTTAACTCAAGAATTTACTATTTTTAAATGCTATATCTTTTCATGGTTGTGCAAAGATTCCAATCCTTTATTAGCTATGAATTCCTAGAGAAGATAATGGATTTGTTTCCTGTTGCCTTTGCCAGAGTTTTGAATTCAAAGTAGCTTTCTGAATTGAATGCTTCTCAAAACTAGAGAGGGCCGTCCTATGCTTCATGTCTACTGATCATTTATACCTACATAACATGTCTATTAAGAATTATTCATTTTATTACTATTTATGTTTTTCTGTGATGAAAGGAAATCCGAGGTGCAACTGGTGGTAAGAGACATGAAGAGAGAAACTGTATGGCACCTGCTTGTCACCCAGATATAGGAACCTCTTCTCACCAAGACCAAGAAGATCCTTATGCTGAAAGATATGCAAATCACTGTCAAAATGTGTCTGGTAAGTGGCAAATATATCAATTTATAAATTGTATTTAAATTACAATAAAAATTAAATAGTGATTAATATTCAATATTTACTTTATAACTTAACTTCTTTTACTTTTGCTCTTTTCAGTTTCTGATACGTCTGATTATTATGAACCGCACTCATCACCGAGTATCCAAGAGGAATACACAGATATGAAGCCATCACTACAAACATTCATGTCCCCAGGAGATACAAGGACTGTACCAAGACGACCGTATAAGGCAGATGCTAACCCTAGTTCTGATTATAGGCAGTGGTCTACTCTGAAGCATAGTGCAGTTGATAGATGCACGTCTGACATGGGGCTTCAATTACACAATGTAGATGCAGACAGTGTTACATGTGAGGCCCAACAAGAGCAAACAGAAACTGTAAGAGAAGAACCTACTCAGAGAGACGAAGAAGAAGAAGAAGAAGGTTCTCTTTTGGTGCAAACAATTGAAGAAACACAAAACATTTCATACTCACAAAAGGTCGATCATGATTCTTTACCTGAATCACCAAAATCTAGTCACTCAGTTCACACATGACCATAGAAAACTACCTAAGATCACTAAAGTAAATTTGTAATTAATATTTATAAAGAAATCCTTCCCAATTAAATAGTCATGCAAATAGAGTAGTAGATAATTTTGTTTGTAAATTTCATGAAATAGGATTTAAAAGATAATGTGTAGTTGCAGACCATACAACATTGATAAGATATTTCTACAGTCAAAGTTTTCCAATCACATAGTTTCAATCATGGCAACTATAATAATTATGAAGTTGTTAAAAACAGTAAAAAAAATCTTTAGTATATGAAATGTATTTGATAATCCTTGTAATGTTGAAGAATCAAATTTATTTCACTTCTTATTTTCTTTCTGGTCTTTTGTCAAATCAAAATTAGACATATCTTATAATTCCCTTTCAATCAAGTCAATATGATAGCAATGAAAAGAAAATAATGAATTACGAAGATAAAACACAAAAGAAATTTTATTAGCTAAGAACTGCATTTCCCAACGATTATCCTCATTATATAGTCTTTCATTCAATTTACTTCTAACTAATAGTTTGCATATTTTTACCCAAGAAAAATAAATCAGATATATAATGAAGAATATGTTTAGGTTGAATTTGTGAGAGGAAAATACTTGACTTTTACTTTATGATGAATTTTTGCTTTGTCAGAATCAGTGACTCTAGCCGCCATGATGCATAGAGCAGACATAATAGGACTATAGCTTGCTTTCTTTCTCTCCCATATATGTACACTCTCCCACATCTACAGATAAACCTACACACTGTTTGTAACATGCATGTGTACACATGTATATGTGTGTGCCAAGAGTGAGCTAACATTGCGTTCATATAATAGCAGCAGCAGTATCAGCAGACTGTACACCAGGATACACACATTTTGTCTCGTCATAAATCCATGGTTCATTGGTACAACATTGCAGGTTAGTTGACATTCACATTTTTCCATTTGTCTTTTGTCATTCATTTTAATCTACTCTCTTTCATTTATTTTTATGGGCAGTTGTTTTGCATTATGGCAAAATAGCAAAGTCAAACCAGAAAAGCTTTGTCTTTCTTGTTTAGAAAATTAAGAAATCTTGTAATCTGTTCATACAATCAATACACAAAATGCCTGATTCATGCCATCATCTTCCTTTTGTTCACACTTAATATTGATGGACATTTATCATATGAAAATAATGTTTCCTTTCTATTACCTTTGCATAAATCATTAAATGCAAATATTATTTATGTTGCTTTTTTTTCTAAAGACCACCGAATGTGGCAATATAATCTGGATAAGACATACAAGAAAAAAAATCTATGTATATAATATTAAAAAACAATTTAGATTTTATATCTACAACTATGTAGTTTTAGAAATGAAATATCCATAAATATCTATTACTTGGATGAGGTTTTCCAAAAGAGAAAATTTAATATACCAAAAACATGCTGCAAAATATGAAATATTCACTTATGCATGTTTTCGTGGTGAGAAATTTTATCTGCAACAGAGTTCAAATTCTAACCTAGTTTGTTGTGTTCTTATTAATACACACACCCTTGTGAAAGATATGACGCCATTTCTTTCTGCCACACCCCCTCACTTATAAGTTGAATAGCAGTGTAGATTGGCTCACATGATATTGAACACTTAAATATATACTGGAAATTTAAACAACATTAGTTGGGTAATTTTATTTTAAAAACATAGATTTGTATAATAAATACTATACATATTGTCAACGATAATTAATAAAACATTCAACTTTCATTTTATTTGGTCCTCAGTCCTTTAAAAAGTACTAAACTTTATGAAGGTGGGGCAATTCTTGAAGCTTTTATGATACAGTTTGACTGGTAGTTGTTAGTTTTGAAACAACTTCCTCACCACACCAGTTTATGACTATATAATGTCGAAGTTAAGCAATGTCAAGCCTGGTGACCACTTGTAAGCTTGGTTGTGCAGGTGGTGCAATGGATAATGGCTTCGAATTGTTCATTGGAGAGCTGAGTTTCGATTTTAGTTAATTTCATTATATTCACTTGTGTACAAATACTATTGGAACAGGTATGAATCCACCCCTTTGCCCCAGCTATGGGTTAATTAGTAAAACTTGTATCACTAAATCATTACCACAAAAAAAAGTATTTTTACAATCTAAAAATATTTCCTGGCTTTAAATAACCTGCAAAGTGTTAATAAGTTACAGAAAAGGAATCAATTAATCAACCTTGACCACACCATGTAAACATGAATTTAAAAAAAATCTGATTTTGATAAATGCAGTTGCTTCCCTTGAATTAATGAGTTTTCTCGGAAACTATTACATTGTAATTATTTTCTTTTTATTCTATTGATAATTTCTGGCACAGTTACAAAATAAATTTTTATTCCTAACATAAAAGCTAATACCATTACAGAAACTATATCAGCACCATTAATATTTAGGACTTTAAGTACATACCAAAATTTGGTCCTGAATCTAAAATTTAAAAAAATGTTTTTTATTTTATTTTTATTTTTTTTATTAATGAAATTATGAATGCAAAAGAAAATTCCTGACATTTGATACTAACATGATTTAAGAAGACTTATGTTATCAATATCTGATAGTAAATGTGATTTAAGAAGACTTATGTTATCAATATTTGATAGTAAATGTGATTTAAGAAGACTTATGTTATCAATATTTGATAGTAAATGTGATTTAGACAAATTTTAATCTATTACTGAATATTCTTTTAAACATGAATTTTTATATTTGGTTTACATTTAATCAGTGGAAAAATTATATTCTATTGAAAAATCTGTTAAATCTAGTAAGAGTTTTTAAGCCATTCATAAAACAATGCAGAAAATATTCAAAGAATATACCTCCCCCAACAAGGGAGGTATATTCTTTGTATATATTGTATAGGTATATTCCATGCAGCTATAAAATATATGCATCAACACAGGAATGCATTTTGGTAATCTATTCATAAGATTATGAATTTAGCAGGAGAAAAACTCATTAAAAATGAGTTACTTATTATTTATATAAAGTTCTATAGATGGAATTGTGTAATTCATTTGTAACTCCAAAATAGACTAAATGAGAGATGGAAATAATGTATATCTAAGATTTTAGTAGAAATTATAAAAATAAACAATTGAGTAGAAGGTAAACTTCATGAAAGTGAAAAGAACATACCAATTGCATGACTCAATGATTGTGTGTATGTTGAATGTGCAAATGCAGAATGGTTTATAATGATTGATTTTGTACAACACAGTTTGTTTTTTACTCAGCAAGAAAGCTAATTGTTTCTAATGAAGCTTTCTGTGTTTGGAACAAAGAAAAACAGCTGCTTATAAAAAGACATAAAAGAAAGATTAAAATAAAAGGAAAAAGACAATTTTAATGCTAACTAACCTGTAATGTTGTATCGATGAAGCACAGATGTATGACGAGACAAGATGCGTGTATCCTGGTGTACAGATCTGCTGCTACTGCTGCTGCTGCTATTGTATGAACACAATGTAAGCCCTCTCTTGGCACACGCACACATATACGTGTGTACATGTTAGAAACAGTGTGTATTTTTATGTGTGGATGTGGGAGAGTGTATAAGAAAAGAAGAGAGGAAAGCAAGCCATAGTCCTATAAGTTTGTCTGATGCAACCTTTTCTATACAGATAACCATTATACCATTAACACATCCGTACCTGGAAATATGAATCTGAAAACTTAAAAAGTGATGATGTTGAAAACAATGGCAACACTATAAAAACCAATTCTTTGAAAAATAAATAAAAATTTATTTTGCTTATTTTATGTTCGTACCTTAATAGTTTACATCACACAGACAATATTTGAACCATTATTTTGTCTAGTTCCAGTGAAATGAAAAAATATTTTAGTTTGACTTTTCAAAGAGGTGTCCATTAGCTGTGGATTATTTATAGTGAGCAAGTTGATTCCATTGTAAAGAGAGGAAGAATTTTTTCTTGGCTGAAATTTAATATTAATTATTTTTAATGTCCTATGCAACAATAAGTGGAAGAATCTCTTTTATATATGTCATTATAGATCATAACCATTATTTGCCTATGTTAATTAAACCCACACTGAACTCATCAAACTTTAATTCCCAATAATCATCTGTTATGTTTGTGTACAAATAAACTTCTAAAATATTGCTGCAAGAAGGTAGGAAATTGCTAACTAAAAAGTTTTAATAAAGATTTAAAAATTGAGGTAAAATATTGAAATATCTTGACAAGTTTGTCTAAAAAAAAAGGTTTTAAAACAAAAATATTAGACGTAATCCATGCTATGAATTGTATATTTCTTTGTTGTCAGCATAATGAAATCACTGAGTGATAATAGCTGAAAATTTTACTCTTGGTAATTATATGATTTCAATTCATTGTCTATTCTAAAAGTTTGTTGGCTTAAGTTGTCTTCAACAGTGATATTTGATTTATTTCTCAAATGCGAGAAGTTCTTCATTAAGCATTTCAGTACTAACTATTCACTGTATTTAAGCAACAAAAGGTTTTTATTTTGAGTTTAGGCTTTTTAAGTAGCAATTGCTGCTTTTGAAATTGTATGAGCTTTATTGTTTATTGCACACATAAATCTCATTCAAAGTTTCATTAGGAAATTGAGAATAATTTTATCACAAAGTATTAATAGTGACTTTTTAAATTCATACACGATTGAAAATTTATCAAAGATTTTTTTTAAAATTTCTAAACAAGAGAGAAAGGGAGATTTGGCTTCTGAAACATTAAATTATGAAATTTGTAATACACATATACTTTAGTTAAACTTCTATTATCAAAACAAAGTAATTAATTTTTTTTTTTTTTTTACTGACATTTCAGAAGTGGTGAAGATCTGTATGGAAAATACACACTGGATGAATGAATGAAATTTGGTCAAATATACCCTGCCGAGATTATGTTGATGTCTGTTTTGGTGCTACTGATTAGTCTAGAAATTTGTCACGGTGTAGATTTGATGTACACTGTAGATGAAGAGAAGAGCCCAGGTACATACCTGGGAGACATTGCAGTAGACTCAAAGGTGATGGATGAGGTACCCTTTGAAAGACGAAACTTAATCACATTTAATCAGCTACACCAAGGAGTATCTAGTAATTCTCAATTGTTTCATGTCTCCCAGAAGAAAGGAAAACTCTTCACTGCCCAGACACTGGATGCTGAGTTGTTGTGTAAACGTGACATGGAGTGTTTCCAAATGGTTGATGTGGCTGTGAGACAAGGAATAACCTTCATGAAAATTATAAAGATAATAGTCATCATAAATGATGTCAATGATAATCAACCAGAATTTCCAGAGAAACAGATTCATTTAGAATTCTTAGAAGGAATGAGTAAAGGATTTAAAAATTCCATCCCAAATGCTGTAGACAAAGATATTGGAGCTGTTAATTCAAAAATAACTTATGAATTGAATAAGAATAATAGCGAACCCTTCTTGCTCCATATACACACATTACCATTTAGAATACCTAAGTTAAGCATTTCAGTAGAGAAAAGGCTTGACAGAGAAGATAAGAACTCTTATATTATACAAGTAATTGCCAAAGATGGAGGATCACCATCAAAACAAAGTGTTTTAAATGTTCATATATCAGTTACTGATATCAATGATAATGCACCAGTGTTTAGTAAAGATATCTACAATGTTTCTATAAAGCATGAAATGGCTAGTAACATTCCAATAACAAAAGTTAAAGCAACTGATTTAGATGAGAATGAAAATGGGAAAGTTTCATATCAAATAAGCCCTGAAACTTCAGATGATACAAAAAGTTTTTTTGAATTGAAAAAAACATCAGGAGAGATTTTTCTAAGTCAAAAACTGACTTCCAATGAAAATCGTGTATTCAAATTATTGGTAACTGCCACTGACAAAGGACAGCCACCATTAAGTGGTTTTGCTGTGGTTCTGGTAAATATAATCAATACTCAGAATAGAAAACCTAAAATTTTTGTTACATTTATGTCAGAATCTACAGAGAAAAAAGTTTCAATTTCTGAAGACATTGAGGCGGGTAGTTTTATTGCTTATGTCAAAGTGACAGACCCTGATGCTGGACAAAATGGAGAAGTGAACTGTGAGTTGCACCATGATAAATTCCGATTGCAGAAACTGAGATCAAAAGAATACAAAGTGACATTGAAGCACAAAGTTGACAGAGAAATGCAAGATCACCATGATGTTACAATTAGCTGCAAAGATGAAGGATCTCCTCCGCAACACAGTGATAGCAAATTCTCCATCAAAGTGAAAGATGTCAATGATGTCCAGCCACAATTTGCAAAAGATACTTTTAAATTCTCTGTATTTGAGAATGAAAGTCCAAAAACACCAGTCGGTTCTATCAATGCCACTGATCCTGATCTTGGAGCTGGCAGTAGACTCACATATTCGTTGCTCACCAAAAATGAAGACTTCTTACCTTTCAAGATTACCAGTGATGGCTTGATTTCTACAATCATGTCTCTTGACCGTGAGTTCAAAGACATTTATAAATTCAAGGTTTTAGTGAAAGATAACGGAAACCCTCCACTTGATAATACGGTCAATGTGATTGTGGAGATTGAAGATAAAAATGATAATGCTCCATATTTTACATTTCCCAGTGTTAATCCTTACAATCTGGATGTGAAATATCATCCCCATCATACAAAGAATATCACGCTTCTCAAGGCTGCCGATAGTGACAGTCAAGAGAATGCATTTCTCAAATATGAAATAACTGCAGGCAACGATAAACAGTTGTTTGGCATCAATCGTTATACTGGATTGTTATCTTTCAGTCGCTTACTTAGCCATCAAGATGCTGGCTCCTATCATCTGCAGTTTATGGTCAAGGATAGTGGTAGTCCCGTTTTGTCTGCAAAGACGTCAGTGTTTTTGACATTGGCAGTTAGTAACAATACAGCAAACATGTTAAATGCTGCACATATGCACACGGATATCAAGAACCACCAGTATTTACTGATTGTCATTGTGTTGCTTGCAGTCACCGTTGCTATCACAATTGCTGCTGCCATTTCCATCTGCATCCTTCGTTGCATTGATACCAGAAGTGTTGCACATGCACATCCATTGACTGCCGCCTCCAGCAAATATTACCCTGATCAGGCACATCCAATGCATCCATCTTACCAGACAACGTATTGGTCTGGTGTGTCTGTTACATGTGAGGCACAACAAGAACAAATACATACAGCAATTTCTCAAGAGGGAGAACAAAATTCAGAGTTGATGCAGCCAATACAAGAGGCACAAAACTCCTTCCACTCACAAAATGTTGAAGAAGATTCTCCACTAGAATCACCAAAGTCCATACACTCAGTACATACTTGAATATTGAAAGAGCATTTGATAATAATTCCTTTTTTTCTAATTCTATTACCACTTTTAGACTAGACATTTTAAAACAAAACAAAGCAAAAATCATATTTTATTAAGATCTGAGCAAGTAACTGCAATATATTTTCCTGCTCTTAGTCATAGAACATGATAGCATTTTTGAAATTTTTAAATACATTGTAATGTCAACAAATTTAACCGTAATATAATTTTCAATTTTAGATGACAATTCACTAGAGTCTCATTGAAATATGTAAAACAAATAAAGCAAAGACTAACCTTGAAGAGAACAATATCCTAAAACTTATCCAGTGATCTATATATTATTGCCTAGTTTTACAGTTGAGATAAAGATTAATTTTCTAGCATTATGTAATTCTGATAGCATTTTTCTTTATTGCTACCTTAATTTTAATTGAATTATTATACAAGATCAATCTATTTTTTACTTGAGTGTTTACAATTTAAAGAAAACATCCTGTAAAAGTGTGCAATATAAAATATTGATTCTCATGATCCGTACTCATTAATTGAACTTTTCTTTCTAAAATTTTGTATATATTATTTTCTATATTGCAAAAGAAATATATGCTAACGTGATAACTGCTACCATATGAAATATTACAATATCCAACAAAAAGAAAAACATTAAATCTGATAGGATGAAAAGCGCTCCAATTTTCTCCTGCAAGCTATTTTGCCTTCATTTTCCTGATTGTGGCTTGGGCAGCCATTCTGTATATGGTGCACTTAATAGAACTGTAAGCCTCTTTCTCTCATTCATGCAATCACACACACACACAATCACACATGCACACACACACACACAAACAGAGAAACCACTTTGTTGTGAGAGGACAGCAGCAATAGTAGCAGAGATTTGTGTGAGAATGCTTTCACATATCTCTTGTCTTATTTCCAATAAGTTTTCTTGTTAATACAAAATTGCAGGTAAGTTATGAGTTTTCTTTATTGCTTTTTGCTTACATTCTATATTCATATGATCTTTTAATATGTAACTGAAATTATTAGGTCATCCCATAAGTTCTGTCTGAATTTTGAATTTTGAAACAAGTGACCAAATGTTACATTTAATTACAGATTCAATCAACAATGTATTTCCCCTGATTATCTATGACTTCTTTACATCTATTAACAAGCTTACTAATTCCATTACTGTAAAATTCTTTTGGCTTTGATTCGAAGAACTCACAAATGTCAGTTTTAACCTCTTCCTGTGTTACAAAAGCTGTTTCTTCCAAATGATTCTGTAAGCTACGAAACAAATGGTAGTCTGAAGGAGCAAGGTTGGGAGAATAAGGTGGATGAGGAATTTTCTCCCAACCAAGTTCTTCGATCTTTTGTGATGTGATTCTTGCTGTGTGTGGTCACGCATTGTCCTGATGAAACATCACCTGTTTTCAATTCACTAGAGCAGGTCTTTTTTTCCTCAAAGCTTGGTTCAAACACTCTAATTGCTGACAGTATATTTGAGCATTAATTGTTGCATTAGGTGGTAAGAATTCAAAGTGGATTATTCCTTGGCAATCCCACCAGATTGAAAGAAGAACCTTTTGCCCATGAAGTTCCCTTCTCGGCTGTGGCTGGGGTCCTTCCCCTTTACCAAGCCACTGTCTACGACGCTTAACATTTCGATAAAAGATCCGTTTTTTGTCGCCAGTCACAAGTCTATCCAAAAAAGGTGAAACAAGTTGGCGAGAATGGAGAGAAAAGTAGATGTCAACTCGGGATTTGAGGTTGGTTTCAGACAATTCATGAGGCACCCATTTTCCAAGTTTAGGGACTTTTCTAAGTTGTTGAAGATGATGATGAACAGTTGTATGGTTTGAACTGAGAACCACTGCCAATTCCTCAACTGATAAAGCAGGATTTTCTTCAAGGGCTGCTTCAAGAAGCTTTTCATCAAACTCAACTAGACGTCCGGTTCGATCTTCATCTTCAAGGGTGAAATCTCCACCTCTGAATTTTGCAAACCATCTTCTGCAAGTTCTTTCATTTACACATTCCTCTCCATAAACTGAGTGAATGTTTCTAACTGCTTCGGCTGCTAAGTTTCCTTTCTTGAACTCCTAAAGCATTATGTGCCTCAAATGATTCTTGGGTACTTCCATGTTAGCAGGGTTTTAATCAAACAAAATTTAATTTTATTGTTCTCTGAAATAAAATTTGATCAGTTTAAATGCATCTAAACAAAAATAATGTTCAGCTCCATTAGACATTATAAAATACTCTTTAAATTTCGTTCATTTTAACAAAAAGTTAAAATTCAGACAGAACTTATGGGATGACCTAATAAATTTTTTAAAGCAATCTTTGCTACGTATATTCTGAAATTTAGCCAGTCACCTGAATCTTTGAGTCATTAAAGTAGTTCCAGATTTTCATGATCTCTTAAATCACGGATTAATAAATAACCATGGAAGTTCTGTGTAATTTATTCCTATTTAATGTCTCTTTCCAAATGCTGACACTGCAAATGATTCCTTTCATCATATCTTGACAATAGCTTATTTTTTCAGCTTGTATTATTCTATGATTCATGAAAAAACATGCAGAATTGTCATGGTGATAAATTTAATCATTTGCTATTGTGGATATAATGTAAGTGTTGTAGTTTCAAGTGGAATTCATCTTCCTTATAAAACATTCAGCATTTATGAATATATTTTATGTTCATTACTCATTTATTTGAATGTGAAAAATATATTTATATTTTCATGGAAACTTCTAGCAAGAATCATTTCTGAAGCAAGATATATTTCTCTCAGAATTCACAAATAATCATTGCATTAAAACCCAAACGAGTGCATTAAAATGGTTTAAATTTAGGAAATGTTACTCATATTATATTGAATTGATTAATGGGACAGCAGGTTTATTGGTTGAAAGTTTTTTTAAGTGATGCCTGTCGTGATAATCAGGGAAAACTCAAATACTATAATGACATCTTTGTTTTTTTATGATGTGACTTTGTAGATTTTATTTATGTAATGATTTTCTAACTTTTTCTTTAAATTTTTTCTGAAGTCCTAGAAACATGAAACATTGATATTTATTGATAGAAAATATATAATTAAAATTAACTATATTAAAAATTAACAAAATTCTGTAAAAAAGAAACCGTAAAATATTGAAGTTGATATAAAAGCATATGTATAACTTTTTCCAACAAGATAAAAATATGCAATAATTCAAATAAAATCTTACAGAATTAAATTATAGATTTGAGTTTAATTAAAAAAAAACATTTTTTTGATAATAAAAATATCACTTTTGGACTATTTATAAAATATCATATTAATGTACATAAATGTAATTATTGTTTACTTTGTGATATATACATTTCTAAAATGGTTAAGGAACCCATGTAAAATGTAAGCAGCTACTATGTTCATTTTAATAAAGTCAGATTAATTAAACCTCTAACACTTTCACAATCAACAAACTCTAGTTTTTATGCTTTCAAGTGTCCTACAGTAGATGATTTGATAATTTTTTTTTAAACAAAATCATTTACCATAAAATTAACATTTTGCTATATTTGTAGTAAAATTAACAAATTTATTGAAAGCAAAATATAAAATAATATTCAATAATTCCTACAACTACATTTCATGACATTAAATATACACTAGTAAAAATAGCTGTAGGATAAATTTTAGCCTTCTTAAAAATATTTGAATACTTGGGGTGGGAGGCAGTTTTAGTGATTACAGTATGTTTTTTCTATTTTAACAATAAAGTAATTAATGTTTCTGTTGTACATCTAGAATTTAATAATGTTTCCTTTATAGATAAAGGACACTTAACTGACTCAGCTTTTAAACACTGAATTAATTTTCCATTCACATGTTACAAATTATACCTATTATTTTTAGGTTCCAGTAACTATCTTTAGTCTAAATCATTATTTTATATTTTGGAAATTTCAGTTACCTCTAAATTGTCAGAGTATTGTTAACTTTTGAATAAATCATCAGAAATTAAGCCTTCAAGAGAAAGCCTCCAGCATTGATTGTGAAAAAAAAAAAAAAAAGCTATTACAAATAAAGCATTTAAAAAAATGTCTAATTTTAAAAGGAGTTACTGAAAGTTTCAGATTACATAGATACTAAGAACAGGAGTTTGTATTTCAGAATTAATTGCTGCTTCTCAGCAGTAAGACCATTGAATTCAAATAAGCATAAAGTTATGATCTTGTTTCTTCAAATGTATATCATTTTTATCAAAAGTACAGTTATTATCTTTGAATTCCTAAAAGAAATTTACTAAATTTTCTATTAAGAGATTATCTATCAAGTAGACAGTCTAGTAATTAAAGGACAGAGAAAACGGAAGGGGAATAACTCCCCAATCATCATTCTGTAGAAGATTATATTCAAATTTAACAAATTCAAAAATCAAATTTCATCTTATTACACTGGTATCATAAATTATTTGTTTACACACATATTCAAATATTTATGAAACATTGATTTTTTTTTTTTAACAAAATGAATATGAAAACTGAAGTAACCTTTCAAGTGATTTCTCAAAATATATTCATAACACAAATTGGAAAGTGATTTACTAATTCAGGAATGATGTTTAGTGAAATTAAAAAAACAAAACAAAAAAACTGCCTTTTCCCGAATTTATATTTATTTCTTTTTTTTTTTTTAATTTCAGAATAGCCTGAAAAACATTGCCACTAGGAAAATTACTTTTTTAAATTCTTAATTATACTATGCAAATATGGTTCATGTTTTTACTTACATGTACAATTTTGTCAATGTTACACATGTCTGTGCGCAGACTTAACTTATACAATAGAAGAAGGCAAGAGTCCTGGTACCTACCTTGGAGATATTGCTGCCGATTTGCATATTATGGAATCTATCTCTCATGAAGAGTGACATTTAGCCACATTCAATCAACTGCAACAGAGCACAACTGGAGGCTCTCACTTGTTTCACATCTCCAAGATGCAAGGGACACTTTGCAACTCAGACTGTGGATGCTGAGTCTCTGTACATACAGCACAGAATGTTTCCAAATGGTTGATGTAGCTGTGCGACAAGGAAAGAGACTTTTATGAAAATTATAAAAATAGAAATAATAGCTGATGATGTGTCAATGATAATCAGCCAGAATTTCTGCATAAGCAGATCAGCATTCAATTCTTAGGAGGGGGTCAGTAAAGTTTTTAAAAAATTCAGTTCCAAATGCTATCGACAAAGATGTTGGATCTGTTAATTCCAAGATAACCTATGAACTACAAAAGGATAATAGTGAACATTTCTCTCTGAAAGTATATAAAAGACCATTTGAAGCACCAAAGTTAAGTATTGTGGGAGAAGAAAAACTAGACTGAGAAAATAAAAACTCTTACAGGATACAAGTGATTGCTAAAGATGGAGGATCTCCATCAAAGGAAAGCAAATTATTAATTCTTATAAAAGTAACACACCAATATTTACAAAGGACATTTACAATATTTCTATGGAAAATAAGCAGTATGGTGACACAGTAATTGTAGTAGTTTCTGCAACACACTTGGACAAAGAAGAGAACGGAAAGAATGGATATGATTTTGGTCCTGAAACATCAACAGATGTCAAAAGTTTATTTGCACTAAATAAAATGATAGGATATATATTTTTACAGCAAAACTTACCCACTAATCAAAACCCCAATTATAAATTATTAGTAGAAGCAACAGATGGAGGTCATCAGATTTTAAGAGGATTTGCTACACTTTTAATTAATATTAATAACAGACAGAACAGAGCACCCAACATATTTGTAACTTTTATGTCTGAATCAACAGACAATATAGCAACCATTTCTGAAGATATTGAGGTGGGAAGTTTCATTGCTTATGTCAAAGTGACAGACCCTGATGCTGGACAAAATGGAGAAGTGAACTGCGAGTTGCACCATGATAAATTCCGATTGCAGAAACTGAGATCAAAAGAATACAAAGTGACATTGAAGCACAAAGTTGACAGAGAAATGCAAGATCACCATGATGTTACAATTAGCTGCAAAGATGAAGGATCTCCTCCACAACACAGTGATAGCAAATTCTCCATCAAAGTGAAAGATGTCAATGATGTCCAGCCACAATTTGCAAAAGATACTTTTAAATTCTCTGTAAATGAGAATGAAAGTCCAAAAACACCAGTTGGTTCTATCAATGCCACTGATCCTGATCTTGGAGCAGGCAGTAGACTCACATATTCCTTACTCACCAAAAATGAAGATTTCTTACCTTTCAAGATCACCAGTGATGATTTGATTTCTACAATCATGTCTCTTGACCATGAGTTCAAAGACATTTATAAATTCAAGGTTTTAGTGAAAGATAACGGAAGCCCTCCACTTGATAATACGGTCAATGTGATTGTGGAGATTGAAGATAAAAATGATAATGCTCCATATTTTACATTTCCCAGTGTTAATCCTTACAATCTGGATGTGAAATATCATCCCCATCATACAAAGAATATCACGCTTCTCAAGGCTGCCGATAGTGACAGTCAAGAGAATGCATTTCTCAAATATGAAATAACTGAAGGCAACGATAAACAGTTGTTTGCCATCAATCATTATACTGGATTGTTATCTTTCAGTCGCTTACTTAGCCATCAAGATGCTGGCTCCTATCACCTGCAGTTTATGGTCAAGGATAGTGGTAGTCCCGTTTTGTCTGCAAAGACATCAGTGTTTTTGACATTGGCAGTTAGTAACAATACGGCAGACATGTTAAATGCTGCACATATGCACACGGATATCAAGATCCACCAGTATTTACTGATTGTCATTGTGTTGGTTGCAGTCACCGTTGCTATCCCAATTACTGCTGCCATTTCCATCTGCATCCTTCGTTGCATTGATACCAGAAGTGTTGCACATGCACATCCATTGGCTGCTGCTTCCAGCAAATATTACCCTGATCAGGCACATCCAATGCATCCATCTTACCAGACTACTTATTGGTCAGGTGTGTCTGTTGCTGTACGAGCAGAACAAGATGTGCTTTGTAGAACTCTACCGGGCAGAGGCAGAAGGCCCCAACATTGTGCAGATGTGTTGGATGATGGATGTAGAAGTTCAGCCCTTGGAATAAAAGTACAAACTGCTACTGAAGTCATCTATGAAGTGAGTATTCTAAATATTTACATTAGTGTATACTTTTAATCACTATTTTAATGATTACAATGTTTTATAAATATTTTTTATTGTCTGATCTTACTTGTACTTGAATGTCTTTGCGACATGGAAAACTATGTAGAATTTCCCTAAACTTACAAAAGAAAGCATATATTTGAAAATTTTTTTTCTTATTTAAGCTTCAAATATTTGTCTACAATACTTTGTTTTTATTAAATACTTTGCATGCAATTATTGAACTGCTTTAAAAAGTTGAATGCTTTAAAAATCAGTTTGATGATTTTTACATCTAATCAAAAACATTAAATAGCAATAACTTTTAAATGTTTTATTTTTTAAACTATTTTAAATAACTAAATACTTTGTTTTTCAAATGTTTATCTTTGTAATTTGTTCTATTCAGTATATATTTCCTCATTTTTTGCACATGCAAAAGAAATTTTCACTTCAAATTGCTTGACAGTTTTATCATATGAAGATGCAGTCTGTTTCTTTCTAACATACACACTTTCTTTTATATTTTTAAAAATACAATAAAAGGAAATCAGAGGCGCAACTGGTGGTAAAAGACATGAAGAGAGAAATTATATGGCCTCTGCTTGTCATCCTGACATAGTGCCCTCTTCTCATCCTGACAAAGATCACTATGATGAAAGATCTGCAAATCACTGTCAAAATATATCAAAATCAAAAAGTGAGTTAAAGAAACTGAATATGTATCAGATGTAGAATTGGTTCTATTTTCAAGCAGTACATTTTTTATAGAATTATCAGTAAATGACTAGATTGGTATACAGTTAATGACTAGTTTGGTAGAATTTATAAGAATATTGTTCAATGGCATTAAGTGTCATTAATTCTAAATATTGTATCATGTTCACTTTGTGAGCATTGCTATTTTATAACAGGCATATGAACTTATACTGAATATTTTTAGCATAGGAGTGAAAATAAAGATGTAGAAAATTATAGGATACATACTATGAATTAAGCAAAATGATAAGTTACATCACACTTACTTTTACAATATTGCAACCACTGGTAATTATGATACATAATACTAATTTCGGATACCCATCTCATAAGTAATCTGTAATATAAAACCTCTCACCTCTCTCAAAGTTCTTTGTAAAAAAAATATTTTCAGCAAGATATCTATTTTCTGAAGTTCTTTGTTTCATTATACTAAGCCACTTGAATTTTCTACTCTGAACATTACATAGTGCTGACCACGAGAGAAATATCTGAATAATTTTCTCAGGTTTGTATTGATAATAATAATGAATACAGCAAACTTATGATTTTTCACTTGTTTAAATAATTTGGTACAGTCTTAAAATCTAATGAAAGAAATTATTTTGACTTATTATAATTTAGATAATTCTGGTTACTTCATAGTAACCAGAATTATCTAAATTATAATTATCTAAATTATACTGCAAGACATGACTATTATTATTTATTTCATGTCTGATTCATAAGAAAAGTTAGATTTAAATTCTTTCCATATAAGCATGATAAATTTAAAAAAAGATCAATAGAAACATTGCTTATATATGACAATTTTAAAAATTTGAATTAAAAATAAATACAAATGAAATATTTACTAAAATATGCTTTTAAAAATTGTTATGCAAATTAAATATCACTGATTATGTTGCAGACATCATATATTAATAATATATATACATATATATGTATATATATGTGTGTGTATGTCAGTCAAAGGCTGATTATAAAATAAGAAAGTGATAATATGATAAGGTTGTTTTGTTCTACTGATATAAGGTGGGGACATACAGACAAAATTTAATCTTACACAAATTTATAAAAGACTAACCATTAAATAGGTTTGTTAAACTGATTTTCTTTTGCTCTTTTCAGTGTCTGATACATCTGATTATTATGAACCACACTCATCGCAGAGTAACCAAGAGGAATCCACAGATATGAAACCTTCACTACAGACATTCATGTCCCCTGGAGATACAAGGACTGTACCAAGAAGACTGTATAAGGCAGATGTCAACCCTAACTGACTATAGGCAGTGGTCTACCCTGAAGAACAGTGCAGTTGACAGATGCACATCTGATACCCAGTTACAATTACACCACGTTGATGCAGACAGTGTTACATGTGAGGCACAACAAGAACAAATACATACAGCAATTTCTCAAGAGGAAAAGGGAGAACAAAATTCAGAGTTGATGCAGCCAATACAAGAGGCACAAAACTCCTTCCACTCACAAAATGTTGAAGAAGATTCTCCACTAGAATCACCAAAGTCCATACACTCAGTACATACTTGAATATTGAAAGAGCATTTGATAATAATTCCTTTTTTCTAATTCTATTACCACTTTTAGACTAGACATTTTAAAACTCATCAAAACAAAGCAAAAATCATATTTTATTAAGATCTGAGCAAGTAGCTGCAATATATTTTCCCTTTTTTAGTCATAGAACATGATAGCATTTTTGAAATTTTTAAATACATTGTAATGTCAACAAATTTAACCGTAATATAATTTTCAATTTTAGATGACAATTCACTAGAGTCTCATTGAAATATGTAAAACAAATAAAGAAAAGACTAACCTTGAAGAGAACAATATCCTAAAACTTATCCAGTGATCTATATATTATTGCCTAGTTTTACAGTTGAGATAAAGATTAATTTTCTAGCATTATGTAATTCTGATAGCATTTTTCTTTATTGCTACCTTAATTTTAATTGAATTATTATACAAGATCAATCTATTTTTTACTTGAGTGTTTACAATTTAAAGAAAACATCCTGTAAAAGTGTGCAATATAAAATATTAATTCTCATGAACCGTACTCATTAATTGAACTTTTTCTAAAATTTTGTATATATTATTTTCTATATTGCAAAAGAAATATATGCTAACATATGAAATATTACAATATCAAAAAAGAAAAACATTAAACCTGATAGGCTGAAAAGTGCTCCAATTTTCTCCTGCAAGCTATTTTGCCTTCATTTTCCTGATTGTGGTTTGGGCAGCCATTTTGTATACAGCACACTTAATAGAACTGTAAGCCTCTTTCTCTCATTCATGCAATCACACACACACACACACACACACACACACACACACACACACACACACACACACAAACAGAGAAACCACTTTGTTGTGAGAGGACAGCAGCAGTAGTAGCAGAGCTTTGTGTGAAAATGCATTCACATATCTGTTGTCTCAGTTCCAGAGAGTTTTCTTGTTAATACAAAATTGCAGGTAAGTTAAATTCTGTTTCTTTAGAGCTGCAATCTTGTTGAAATAGAGTGGTTGCTCTACAATTGCATATCTTTCTATTCATTACTGATTATTATTTTACTGAATGTTATATTGATTTTTGTATAACATATCCCTTATGTTGAAACTGTATTCCACTCTTATATGAGTCATCAATATATTTTGTTTCATGCAAAAAATATAAAATTATTGTCTTTAACCACATCAAATTTTTGGACAATGAAAATCCAACTGTTTTAGAGCTCACATATGGAAATCATACATGTAAAGCATTAATGTTGAAAATATAATAGGAATATAAGTAATCTTTATTTTCAGCATGTTACGACTTTGAAGCAATTTAATCATCCCTGTTATCACCTTATTTCTAATTTGTTTTTTTTATTGATTATCATTTTAATCTCACAAGAATTTATTTTATCCTCTTATTAAAAAGTATACTATTTTCTTTCATTTCAACACCAGTTAATAATGTATTTATTTATTAATGAATAAAAATCAAAAATTTTAATGAAATTCTGAATATTTTTTTTTAAATCACTTGTGATGGTGATTTTATTTTTCATATTGTTGGTCAGGTTGAAATGTAAACGATTATTTTCTCTACTGTGAAAAATTCCAAAATTAGTGTAATTTCAATACATTTTCACTTTAATAAATTACTTTCTCTTAATTAAATTTGTAAATGTTTTAGCTTGTCTTTTCTTAGAATTTCTTGAGACTGGTCCTTTCCAAAATATTTTACCTAAAAAAACAAAATATTTCTGATATACTGATAATGCTTTATACTCCCACAAAACAATGTTACCTGATCTTATAAATAAACTAAATGTATAATCAAATTTAATTGTGAGAGTGAAGCAAATGATACATTACCTTTCCTTGATATCATAATAAACCATATTGATAATAATCTAAAACTAAATGTCTATTGAAAATTCACAAACAAAAATGATCTCAAACTCTATTCCCAACACAATAAAATCTGGAATAATTATTGGATTCTATATAGAGAGCACTTAGAATGTGTAGCACTCAATGTTTACATGATTAAGAACATTGAAAATACTTTGAAACTCCTCCAACATCCAAATTATTTTATATATAACACAAAGTAAAAAACTTAGAAAATTCAGAAATAAAAAAGAAAATAACCTCAATAATCTTGATACAACTCAGCACATAACTACAATTGAAAAGAATTTATCTCAATATAAAATTACTTACTACTACTTCAAAAAATGATGAGAGATTTACTTAACACAAAGCTAAATAACCTAAAACTTGAAGAAATTAAAAAATAAATTGAAAAAAATATGTCAAGAAATATTTAAGTGTAACATCTAGGAATTTAAATAAAAGATTATAGGAACACAAAAGGGATCTTGTAGAAAATAATACACTTGTTAAATTAGTTGTTCACTGTAATTGGTCTGATCATAATTTTGACTTTGAGAATGAAATTTTGATTAAAAGAGAAAGTAACCTATTCAGGTGAAAATGCACTGAAAGTGAACTTATTTGGAATATTCCATAATAATTTTATGTCCAAGATTATACAACTTATCTCATTCTCTGACCATTATTTTCTTACATTTTTATTTACTGATTTTTAAAAAAATTTACTATTACATTATTGGATCATTTTTTCTTTATTTGTACCATATATATTACTTTTTTCAACCTATATACATTTTATTTAAATAACAGAGGGTGATTGTCTATCTTTTTTTTTAATATTCTTTCATTTTGTTAATGTTTTTGTCAAAATAGATTAAAGATACAAAGAACCTTCCTAACCTTTTTAAAAAAGAAAATACATTGGCATTATATAATTCAATAGGAGTACTTATTGTTTTCTTTAATATATGCTGCAGGCAGTAAAGATGTGGAAAAAGTATATCAATATTAGACAATAAATAGTCAAATATAAAGATAACAAGACCCTACTCCCAAAATCAGTTTTATCTAATTAAAAAATTCAAAGTGCAGCACATAGGAGATGGTTTAAAACAAGAATTATGTACACTTTAAAGATATATTCTATAATGTCAGTTAGAGAACTAAATGATAAATCATTTAATATGCTTGCATATATTTTTTAGTGCTCATGTTAATAGATCCTTTTGTTTAAGGATATATGGAAAACATTCTTTTAACATGACTTTCAAATCAGTTACAATAATTTTTACAAAATATTGCAAAAAATTACTAGCTTCATGCACTTGCATTCTCAAAAAAACAAACAAAAAGAAAACACAACAATTGACTAACCTACAAATAAATTTGCAGGGTTAGTTTGAAGGCTTTGGAGATAGTATGAGGGGATGTTGACTTGGGCTAACTCACTTCCCAAAATTTGACCAACTGACTAAACATAAGAAAACATAAGAATTTCTTTATTTTTGGCCGGGGGGGGGGGGGGAGTGGGGTGTCAGGTTCAGAACTTTTTAGCACGACATCATATGTTAGAGATCAAACAGAATGAAATTGAGAATGATTATATTTTCAAAGAGATTAAGAACAGTGACATGATGGTCATAAAAATGTGAAAAGTTCAGGTTTATACAGTGTAACTCGGATATAAGAGAGATTTTCTCTGGTCCCAAATTAGAGCCTGTGTTAATAAAACAAAATAGACCAAACCCGGATATAAGAGACTTTGTCTCCGGTCCCGACAACTCTCTTATATCCGGGTTATACTGTAATTTTTGTAAAGAGGTGGAACACTTAAAACTAACACAAAATGCACGAAAGGTAATTTTATGAACAAACATCTTCAAATATTTTCTTTTTTTCCCCCTTAATATTTTTATTAAAAAAATCTGTTCAAAAATGTCTTAAACTCTCAATTCTAATTTCATATCAATCTTACATTGAAGAATATAAATTTATCATCAAATAATATGCCTAGAGGAAATATTAGATGTTGATATTTGCTTTGAAAACATGTTTTTCCATAGAGAGAGAGAATGTTTTCTAGAATTTACATATCTTGTATCAAAAAGAAAATCAACAGTGAATATAATGAATAATCTAAGAGTGACGGACATGATTGTTCAGATTTTAATACTGAATTTCTTTCACACATATCTCTTATAAAGATAATTATTGTTCTTTATTTGATGTTAACAAGTTTTATACACACATTTTTTTAATTATTTATAGTAGTATATTTTCTGAATTAAACTTAAAAACATAAATAATTAAGAAGATATAAAAGACAATTACATTCAAAGATGAATAAATATTTATTTAAGTAAGTGCTAAAATTTGTACAAATAATTTGTTTTAAACCATTTATATTTTGATTCATTACTAGTTTTATATTGCTGAATAATAAATTGTAAACAGAAAAGCATCAATTTTCCTAAATAATGATTGTTATATATTCATTTCAGGTACTACATAAATCTGACGAAATTTACCCCTTTCTGGTCAGGGTATTACCTTACAGAGATGTTTACATCAATATATGCTTTACTAGTAATCATTCATACCAGTCAATGTATAGATTTGACATACAGTGTGGATGAAGGCAAGAGTCCAGGTACCTACTTGGGGGATATTGCAGTCGATTCTAAGGTGATGAAGAATGTTCCTTTGGAAGAAAGACGCTTGGTTACATTCAACCAATTGAAACAAAGCACTTCAAGCAATTCTCACTTATTCCATGTTGCCAAAAAATCAGGAAAATTATTTACAGCACAAACTCTTGATGCTGAATCACTTTGTCTCTCTGATACAGAATGTTTTCAAATGGTGGATGTAGCAGTACGACGTGGGAAATCTTTTATGAGGATCATAAAAATTAAAGTTATAATAAATGATATCAATGATAACGAACCAAAATTTCCTGAAAAACAGATCAGGATACACTTTTTAGAAGGAGTCAGCAAAGGATTTCAAAAGACTATTCCTAATGCAATAGATAAAGATATTGGAGCAGATAATTCTAAAATAAATTATGAGCTTAAAAAAAATAATAATCCATTTTCTTTATCAGTTCATAGTACACCATATGGGACACCAGAACTTAGTATTTCAGTTGAAGAAAAACTGGACAGAGAAAATAAAGACTCATATATGATACAAGTAATTGCTAAAGATAGTGGGTCTCCTATAAAACAAACTCTCTTAAATGTTTTAATTTCTGTTGATGACATAAATGATAACACACCAATATTTACCAAGGACATTTACAATGTTTCAATTAAAAACAAGGACTATGCAGATTTACCAATTGTTACTGTGTCTGCAACAGATTTAGATGATGGAGAAAATGGACAAATATCATATTTTTTCAGATCTCAAACATCAGAAACAATTAAAAACTATTTTGAATTAAACAGATTAACTGGAAACATATTTTTACGGAAAAAATTGCCTTTAGATACGAAAAATAATATCTATAGGTTGTTCATTGGAGCAACAGATAGTGGGAGGTCTCCACTGACAGGGTTTGCTTTAGTTTTAATGAATATTGTCAATACACAAAACAGACCTCCAAATATATTTGTGACTTTCATGTCTGAATCAACAGACAACACAGCGACCATTTCTGAAGACATTGAGGTGGGAAGTTTTATTGCTTATGTCAAAGTGGCAGATCCTGATGCTGGACAAAATGGAGAAGTGAACTGTGAATTGCACCATGATAAATTCCGATTGCAGAAACTGAGATCAAAAGAATACAAAGTGACATTGAAGCACAAAGTTGACAGAGAAATGCAAGATCACCATGATGTTACAATTAGCTGCAAAGATGAAGGATCTCCTCCGCAACACAGTGATAGCAAATTCTCCATCAAAGTGAAAGATGTCAATGATGTCCAGCCACAATTTGCAAAAGATACTTTTAAATTCTCTGTATTTGAGAATGAAAGTCCAAAAACACCAGTCGGTTCAATCAATGCCACTGATCCTGATCTTGGAGCTGGCAGTAGACTCACATATTCGTTGCTCACCAAAAATGAAGACTTCTTACCTTTCAAGATCACCAGTGATGGTTTGATTTCTACAATCATGTCTCTTGACCATGAGTTCAAAGACATTTATAAATTCAAGGTTTTAGTGAAAGATAACGGAAGCCCTCCACTTGATAATACGGTCAATGTGATTGTGGAGATTGAAGATAAAAATGATAATGCTCCATATTTTACATTTCCCAGTGTTAATCCTTACAATCTGGATGTGAAATATCATCCCCATCATACAAAGAATATCACGCTTCTCAAGGCTGCCGATAGTGACAGTCAAGAGAATGCATTTCTCAAATATGAAATAACTGCAGGCAACGATAAACAGTTGTTTGCCATCAATCATTATACTGGATTGTTATCTTTCAGTCGCTTACTTAGCCATCAAGATGCTGGCTCCTATCATCTGCAGTTTATGGTCAAGGATAGTGGTAGTCCCGTTTTGTCTGCAAAGACGTCAGTGTTTTTGACATTGGCAGTTAGTAACAATACGGCAGACATGTTAAATGCTGCACATATGCACACGGATATCAAGATCCACCAGTATTTACTGATTGTCATTGTGTTGGTTGCAGTCACCGTTGCTATCCCAATTACTGCTGCCATTTCCATCTGCATCCTTCGTTGCATTGATACCAGAAGTGTTGCACATGCACATCCATTGGCTGCCGCTTCCAGCAAATATTACCCTGATCAGGCACATCCAATGCATCCATCTTACCAGACTACTTATTGGTCTGGTGTGTCTGTTGCTGTACGAGCAGAACAAGATGTGCTTTGTAGAACTCTACCGGGCAGAGGCAGAAGGCCCCAACATTGTGCAGATGTGTTAGATGATGGACGTAGAAGTTCAGCCCTTGGAATAAAAGTACAAACTGCTACTGAAGTCATCTATGAGGTAAGTATGCAATTTTATTTTTTCGTATCTATAATTTTCATAACATAGAAATTACTCTGTATCCATTGAACATTTTTGTCTATATAACGTTTATTAAGAATTATTAATTTTACTTCTATTTGTATATCCTCCTTTGTTGAAAGAAAATTTGAGTTGCAACTAGTAGTAAGAGACATTAAGAAAATGTTATTTTAATGATTATATTTTATTCTGAAACAAAATAAATATGAAAAGGCAATACTAGATTTTAATAATTTTTTAACTCAAGAATTTACTATTTTTAAATGCTATATCTTTTCATGGTTGTGCAAAGATTCCAATCCTTTATTAGCTATGAATTCCTAGAGAAGATAATGGATTCGTTTCCTGTTGCCTTTGCCAGAGTTTTGAATTCAAAGTAGCTTTCTGAATTGAATGCTTCTCAAAACTAGAGAGGGCCGTCCTATGCTTCATGTCTACTGATCATTTATACCTACATAACATGTCTATTAAGAATTATTCATTTTATTACTATTTATGTTTTTCTGTGATGAAAGGAAATCCGAGGTGCAACTGGTGGTAAGAGACATGAAGAGAGAAACTGTATGGCACCTGCTTGTCACCCAGATATAGGAACCTCTTCTCACCAAGACCAAGAAGATCCTTATGCTGAAAGATATGCAAATCACTGTCAAAATGTGTCTGGTAAGTTAGAAATTAATTAATGCATTTAAATTACAGTAATAATTGAATACTAGTTATTATTTAATATTTACTTTAAAAGATCAATGGCAAATAAATTCTGTAAACTTTTTTTCACTTTTACTCATTGCAGTTTCTGATACGTCTGATTATTATGAACCGCACTCATCACCGAGTATCCAAGAGGAATACACAGATATGAAGCCATCACTACAAACATTCATGTCCCCAGGGGATACAAGGACTGTACCAAGACGACTGTATAAGGCAGATGCTAACCCTAGTTCTGATTATAGGCAGTGGTCTACTTTGAAGCATAGTGCAGTCGATAGATGCATGTCTGACACTCAGCTACAATTACAGAATGTCGAACCAGATGATGAAATATGTGAACCACAAGAAGAACAAACTGACACAGTAGCAGAAGACTTTCGAGACGGACAGGAAGACCAAAGCTCTGATTCAATGCAGCCAATGCAAGAAACACATACCTCCATACAAAATTCAACATCTACATAAAATACTGAAGAACTTTTAATCGATATTTGAAGATCTTTGTGCTAATTTAATGTTTGAATTGAAAAATAATTGTTTCTCAAAACTCAGTACTTAAATTAGGGAGTGAAGAAATATAAACTCTACTAATATTTTAATTGTCAATAGCAATTATTTTTATTATGACATTGTAATATAATGGCTTAGTTTTAAGATGATATTACTTTATAATATAGAAAGACTTTCCATTTTATACCGATTTAAGTAAATTAAATTAGTCCCATAATAATTTTTAAAATGGCAGTAGAACAAATATTTCTTTAAAAAAGTATTTAAAATTACTTTTTGTCAGTCCTTGAGTTTATTACGAACCTGTATGTACAATTTTAAAAAAATCATTAGACTGAAACAAGGACAAAACTTTAATTATAATCTTGATAAATAAGTCTTATTATCTAATCTAGCAGAATCAATATTCTCAAAAACTACTAATTTCCATTTCCTGGAGGCCTGGACAATTTTAAATATAAACATTTCAGAATCACTTTCTGGACAGAGGTGAAAACTGAGAGTGACACGTTATTGATTCTACTCACAAAATGACAAACATACTTAATGTCTGAGAACTTGCATTGACTGTGTTCATGGATTATTGTTCAATGGAAAAATCAGAAAAAAACAAACAAAAAACAAACTGAATATGAAAATGGTGATCCAAGTTGTCTACTATACTTAGCATTCTGGATAAAAATTGGAGTTTTATTGCATATACATATTGGAGCATACTACTTTTAATGAAGCAGAAGGCACTCACTCTTATGTGTAAAACAGTAAGAGCAGCAGCAGTAGCAGCATCAACAACAATAGTAGCAGAGGAGCTGTATGCCAAGATGCCCACATCTGATCTGTTCTCATTACAATCTCCTGGCGGACACACAACTTCAGGTCAGTTGACATTCAGTGTTTCCTTATTTCTGTTGTTACCATTGCCTGATACAACAATCTAGACAGGGTAGTGTTTTCTTCCATTTAACGCGTACAGACAGCCAGCCACAAGCTTGAAAAAGGGAGATAATTTTTTTCTTTCTTTGTTATTGGGCACATGCTCATTCTTTGTATTATACAAATTCATTCTTCTTCCAACCAAATAGAATAGTCAATGTTAAAAAATAAAAATAAAAAGGAAGTTATTCATCAGTATGATTATACTTAAATATTATTTGATGTTAAACATTTTTTATGGAGTGATTACATTTTTTTTCTATAATACTTAAAAAAAAAAAAAATCTATTCTAATATTTTACTCCCTAAAGTTACTTTTTTTATTTTACACATTTTGGAATGATAATAATAACTATGTGAAAAATAATTTTATAAAAATAAAATTTCTACAATCATAGAAAATTCATATAAAAATATGTATTGAAGAAGTATCAAATTTAGTTAAATTTTTATGAAGAAAATATGAAAATGTATGTTAATTCAAGCACTCTTCGGTTTTAAGTAATTTTTTTAAGCTTAACAACACACGCAATATATTCTCTTGTTTGTGATTGAGACATGTTAGAATGTGCCTTAATTTTTTTAATCATTTCACCCAAAGCAAGGCAATAAAACCACTAAGTCAAAAGAGTGAAAGAGAATGTTGAGGAGAGGGAGAGAGAGAAAGAGAGAGTGAAAGAGAATGTCGAGGAGAGAGAGTGAAAGAGAATGTCGAGGAGAGAGAGTGAAAGAGAATGTCGAGGAGAGAGAGAGAGTGAAAGAGAATGTCGAGGAGAGAGAGTGAAAGAGAATGTCGAGGAGAGAGAGTGAAAGAGAATGTCGAGGAGAGAGAGAGAGTGAAAGAGAATGTCGAGGAGAGAGAGTGAAAGAGAATGTCGAGGAGAGAGAGTGAAAGAGAATGTCGAGGAGAGAGAGAGAGTGAAAGTTGAGGAGAGAGAGAGTGAAAGAGAATGTTGAGGAGAGAGAGAGAGAGAGAGAAAGTTAAAAGATCAGGATTCAAGGAGACAGATTATTTATTATTGTGAAAAATGTGTCACTGAATCCAGTTAACTTTCAAGTTTTGTTTCATTCTAATTTAAGAGGATTTTGATTACATTTAAAAAATTAAATTCTTGCTTTCCAGCTTGCTAGAAATCCTCTTCTGTAGTTTCTGTTTTTAAGAACTCAGGCAATCTCACCTTGCAAAGTTTTCTTTCAGACAAACAATGTAGCTTTCACTTCTTTAGGTCAACTGCCAATGTGTTATCAGTTATTGGTGAAAGAGTCTATCAAGCTTTAGCTGTTAACTTAGATATCTCGAAGGCATTTGGCAGGCTTTGGCATGCTGGTCTTCTTCACATGTTGAAGAGTTATGGTGTCTCTGTCTGAATATTTTTTTTATTTAATTCAATCTTTCTTACCAAATTGTTAAATGAAAGTTATCTTGAATGGCCACTCTTCTAGAGTGTAAGAGAGCCTTTTTTTTTTGCCTTATCCATCATCATGGTTAATGCTAATCTCCAGGTGAATAACTCATTGTGCCTTCTCAGGTTAATGTTTTCTACTGGCATGAAGTGGAATGATTACATTGAATCAATTGCTAGGTTTTCTGCTAGGAAAGTTTGTTCACTGCATTGGAGGTAGACAATTTTTCTCGCCAGAATCTATCTTGCACATTTATAAGTCTACCATTTGTCCATGCATCGAACATTGCTGCCACATCTGGTCTAGTCCTCTGCTATGTACCTAGAGATTCTTGATAGTATTTAAAGAATCTGCATTGTCATCAGTCCTGACCTGGCATCTCAGCTTCAGTCAATTTCTCACTGCTGTAACAGATTCCCTGTGGCTTTTCTATAAATACTTTCATGGTAATTGTTCTGATGAGCTTTCTTCTTTGGTATCTGGACTTCATAAATTTATGTGCAGTACTAGATTGCCAGCTATAGGTATCATCATTTTACTGTTGAAATTGTTGTGTGTAACTGTAAGCTCTATGTTAGTAGTTTCTTCTCTCACATTCCCCACTTGTGGAACTCTTCTGGTTTCTTGTTTTCCTGTCAATTACGATATTCAAAAATTTAAATGCAATGTTAATCTACTTCCTTGAATACTGGTCTTTTAATGTTCTCTCCCTGCTCAATGTTCTCAGTTTCTTTCACCCCTTTAACCCCTTTGCATCTTAGTGAATTTATTGCCTTACTTGGGGTGAAATCATTAAAAAACAAAGAAACAATCTAGTCAATGTATTTATTATAAATGTAAATAAAAGTAAGATTAGGTTCATTACACACAGACACACACACACACACACAGTATATGTGGCTTGAAAGCCCTTTACACAGAAATGTATATTCCAAAGTAAAATAAATGCATTTAGGATTGTCTTTTGAAATGAAATCTAGCCAATGTTAAAAACAATGAAGCTAAGTCAAATAAAAGTTATAGCTATTTCAATTTTCTTTTAAGTAAATCGTCAGTAATAGCTGTTGAAAGATTAGATATAAAAATGTATATCTGCAGTCATCTGATTTTAGTTTTATTTATTTACTTTTTACAAAATTTAGTAAAAACCTACTGAATGACTAAAAAAAATAATAAAAACTGTTTTGTCTATTCATAACATCTTATTTCTTCTTTATCCTTTGTGTATGATTGACATGCCAAAGTCATGAGTAAAGAGTATGTAAAAAGAAATGGTAGGTGGCATTTCTGTATCTTCATATACCCAGACCAATATCAGTTGAACCCTGACATCTGGTGAATCAGTGTGAACATTGGCTAAGCTGCTCATGGCAAGCTGATGTGAATTACTGAAGATTGATTGGAGTTTGATAGCAAGTGATAGACAAATGGAATATTCCATTCCTGAAACCGTAGGGATAGTTTGATAGCAAGTGATAGACAAATGAATATTCCATTCCTGAAACCGTAGGGATAGTTTGATAGCAAGTGATAGACAAATGGAATATTCCATTCCTGAAACCGTAGGGATAGTTTGATAGCAAGTGATAGACAAATGGAATATTCCATTCCTGAAACCGTAGGGATAGTTGACATCCCTTGATCTGTGGTGTTACATGCTGTGGCTGACCACAGCTCCTTAATTATTGTGACCAGAGGTATTTAACTAGAATTATTTTTGGTAACAGACAAGTGATACTGATTCAGATCATCGAAAATCAATGAAGGAGGTGTCAGAAGCATATTCAACAGGTCAGTTAAACATTCTTTAGCTTTCATGGGATATAAAAGAAGAATATTCAGCAGGGTGCTCCTTAATTTCATGACATCAAACTGATCACCTGGCCTTGTGATATTGCTAACTGAACTATAGAGGATTGGCAACGTGTGACATGGTCTGGTGAGTCATGGTTCTCGTTGTTTAAGGTCAATGATAATGTTAAAGTGTGGTGCAGACCCCAAGACTATTGATCCCAGTGATTAAAAATGCACTGTGCAGGCTGGTGATGATAATTCCATAATAGGTTGGATCCACTAGTCTGCCTAAACAAGTCATTGGCTGGTAACCATGATATTGCACTGCTTTGTTACCATTTGAACCCATTTAAGCCCCAACAATGATGAGTTATTCTAACAGGATAACAGGAGCATTCTGAAGAGTTCTAATAAATGGTGCAGTTATAATGTTTACACAACATGAACCCAATCGAACATTTATGGAATATCGTAGAGAAGTCTATCTGCAGGCAAGATCATGCATTTATAAATATCAAGAAATTGTAGAGAGAAAGTTAGCATGGCTCAACATCCCTCCAGAACTCTTTCAACCACATGTGGAAATGACACCACATGAAGCTACTGCACTTTGCAAGGTTAGAAGGTGTCCTATATGAGACAAGTCAACAGTGAAGAACACGATACCAAAAGAAGGGATATAATTCAGAATCAATGAAAGAAATTACTTCCCTTATTTGATAATGCTGACTGCAAAAAGAAGCATCACTTTCAAAATGATTTGAAATAGAGATTTTCCTTTTAGTAAACATATGACAAAAAAATCTCAGAACTCAATGTTTGCTGTCCAATGCTAATTAATATTTGTCAGTGAGGGTAAAACTACATACATGCAACAATAAAGTACAAGAATAGCTGCTCAGAGATGAAATACCACAAATAAAACAAATCACACAAATTTTTTGTTTCCAAGTCCACATAAAAGTTACATTTACATTACAATTAAGTGTACAATAACATTAAATATTAAAAAAAAATTAATTAAAAGAATACTTTACTGCTATTAAAATGGAACTCTTATAAAGTAAGCAAATGTGGTAGGTAAAATGTCACTGATGAACTGGCTTGATGCAAGGTTGTTACAATTTTTCACTTAGTAGGACAGTGGAATATCTGTTTAGTGCTAGTTAATGAATGTGTGGACACTGTAAAGTAGAATTAGAGATCCGAGTTCAAGTTCCAGCTTAGATTATTGTGTTCTGTTTGCATTAATACCATTAGGAAAAGGCATAAATGAATGACTCCTCACTAATCCAACTATGGGTTATATAGCTGGTTAAACTGGGTAGCAGTCAGTCTATGAGAAGGAGTATTCGGAATTCAAAACTGGAGAAAAGGCAAGGAGAAATCACTTGACTATATTTCCCAATGTTATGGCAATTAACAGAAAGGAAAGGAAAGAAATGTGTAGAGAGCTGGGCAAGACATTAAAAAATAAGACCTGTAAATACTGCTTTGATGAAACACTGCTATATATACAAGGAGATTATTTTGTTAAATATCCTGCAATTTATTTAAAATTTAATCACACCTTACTTACCGTTGCTCATTTTACTAGAATATTTGAACATTTCAAAAGATGCTTACAGAATACATCGGATGGTCTTTTCTTGTGATAGTTGTTCACTAAGAAAGATTAAAATATAAAAAAACACTTATGCTAGTTGAAGGCCGTTAATAATGTGGGAATTAAAGCAAGTGACTAAAAAATGTAATGAACAATCAAAAGTAGTTGCCAAGACATTATAGGTATTTGGTTAAACACAATTTAAAACTGATGTATTTTAAACTGTAATTTGTCAAAATGAATACATTTGGTATAAAGATGTAACAATTCTAAAGCCATGTTATTTATATTTTAAAAATGTAATATTTATTGACTTACAAAAAGTATAACATTTTATGACAATAATTTTTATTTTGCTTACATTTCAAGTAGATTAATCCATATTTTATGAGGATATCCTGTTATAGGCTCATGTGAACATATTCTATAGTGTGCAATATTTTTGTCTTTTGCACAGAGGTTTTTGCATGAATTCAAAGAGAAGGAAACCTGTATCTAAGGAATACTGCCACAGAATTGTTTACTATAATATATTCTAGTCAACTTCAACCTACTCAAGCCACATAGTTTTCTATTGTGTAAGGAACCAAGAAAAGTGTTCAGTAGCCAGATACTGGATACTGACTTCAGATTGTTTTCAAATGGAGGAGATAGTTTAAGATCAATCTTTTATGAAAATAGTTCAAATAAGTCATATAAATCCATATTGATGCCAATATCAAAGAAACATTGTTATATACCTTTTAGAAGGCATCAGTAAAGGAATTAAAATATCAATTTAACAATATGCCATAAACAATGATATAAAGATTTTGAATTTACTAATAAACTCTGAACTAAAAAGTTATTACTCTTCAGTTCAGAGTTTATCAGTGAATTTAAAAATCTTTACTACTTTTTTTTAACCTTTTTATATCAATTCATATAACTTTTTATAGTGCATAAAATTTGTGCATAATACAAAGGTAAATAATCTCAAACAAAGCAGAGCATTTTAGACCAAGAGTATAAAGACAAACCAATAACTGCTGTGTTTGTGGGGTAAAAACTCAGTCTACTTATCATTTTAGTTTATAGAAACCAACACTTTGTAGAAAAAAATTGCATTGAATACAATACTGAGATATAATTACAGAAAAAAAACTATTACCACTGCAGGTTATTTATAAATGGTTCATAACTGACAAGAAGAAAAGGGATTCTCTACAAAGTTGACAGAGATGCAAAACAATCATGATGTTACAGTTGGTTGCAAGAAGGAAGAATCTCTTTGACAACATAGTAAATGTTCAGTAAAAGTAACTGATTTAAATGGCCACCATTTCCCAAAGCGATATTGTGATATAAGTATTTTTGTCAAGTGAGAGCTCCTTCTATATACAAGTTGTATGTTAATCCTGTAGTTAACTTTCCTGTGGAGTATGGAGCCACAGCCTCACTGTGTTATTTATTGCTGCTGTGGTCTCCATAGCAAGTTATTTTTTTATGGAGGTAAAGCTGCTATATCCATGCTCAACCGAATTTTACTTCAGTTATCCTTCTCTGATAAAGCTAAATTCTTCAGTTTATCCTGTTATTAACTGCTGTGGGTAAAAGAGATGGATTCACACCTTTTCAAGAAGATTTGTGTGAAATCAAATGCAATGTCCTTGGTTGGAATTTGAGAATGTCAATCACACTTTCCAGGCAGATAACCACTATGCTATGAACATATCCTATCTTGTATATGCTGAACAAGAATGAGCCATTTCTGCTATTTGAAATGACAATCATTTTATCTATATTTATGTCTTTGGATTTTGAGTGTAAAATAATGAATTTCAGATTTTCCCCTCTAGATAATTAAACACTGCTTTTAAATAACATACAGTGAAATTATTGAAATAGAAGATAGAAATGATAATGCTTCGTATTTATTTTTCTCAATTAGTGTGGATGTGAAATATCATCCACATGATACAAAGAGCATATTGCTCTTATCAAGGCTGCTGACAATGATAATCAGAACACATTTTTTAAATGAAATAACGGCACACTTTATGAATCACACTTGTCCAATTGATATCTTTGATGAGATACTTTATAAATCATTTACTCTCGGAATGAAATCTAATTATTTTCTGGGACATCTGTGTACTTGAAACATTAAGTAGCAATAAATATTTTTTCATTTCAATGTCAAGTACTTTTCTATCATGAACAAAAACATTTGAATTTGAAGATGACAAACTGTTTCAATTTTGGAAAGGTATATGGTTTTTCATAATACGACAGACAAATGAATATCTTAAAATCCTCAAATCAGTATTACTTATGAACAATTTGTTCAATTGATTTTAAACCAATTTTATTTAGATATTATAATCAATCAGTTTGATGAGTGACATAAAAGGGCAATAATCTGAATACATATATTTTGTTTTTCTGTTGTAAAAAAAAAAAAAAAAAGACAAAATGTTGCTGCTGGGTTTTTTAAGTTCTTCCTGTTATATTTTTCATAAAATCTGGTTGTTAGAAAAAACAAACAAACAAACAAAAAAATCTATGAAATATTGATCAATACAAAGTACTCATTGTCCTACGTTTTTCTCATGACCCCCATGAACTGTATTTCAAAATATATGTTTTGCAGAAAGAATGTTTCATTAATATATGACTTAATGAAAAAAATAATTTGAAAATAGGTTAGGAGATCCTACTTGGTAAGTTATTTTTTTGCTTTGAATTAAAATTTTGATTTCCTTTGTCAGTCAATGGCGAGTAGCTGCCATTACACATACAACACAAGGTAGCATAGGCTTCCTTCCCTCTGAGAGGCATGCTGTCCCACCTCCACCCACCCACAAAAGCATTTACCAATAATACTATCATCACAGGAGAGATTCAGTGGCAGCTGAAAGAGATCAGCACCTTAAGCGGCCACAGTCACTGCCCTATTTCATTTGAGATTTTCAGTGGATCCAACAATCACCGGTTATGTTCGTTTGTCAACAATTCAGTTTTCTCTTTCTTTTCATTGACATTAGGCTTTCTTTTAGGAAAGAAAGCACTGAAGATTAGATTTTGTTTTGTCACCAAATATTTTATGCACTGATGAATAACATACTTCAGGAAGGAAAAAAAAAAAAAAAAAAAAAAATCAAAATTGTGTTAGTTAAATCTGAGTCATTGAATTGCTATCTTCTGAATAAAGAACATTCCATCTGGATGAATCTCCCATTTAAAAGGTCATGTAGTTTGAGGACAAAATCAATTTTAACACTAATTTAAAGGCTGATTTAATAATTTATTGGAAATACTAAATACATGGATGAAAAAAAAAGAAAGTAAACTCAAACACTAACATTACACTCACACATATTTTTAAATTTCCTGTTCAAATAAAACTATACAAATTCACCAAAAATGAAAAGATGAAATTTTAGAATAAGTGTAATTTTAGAATTTTGAAGAATTCAATGTTTACAAAGTTTTTAAAATGGAAAAATCAATCCTTGTGTTTATGTCAATGCTTATAAACGAGGTGTCTCCAAAGATTCACTGAAAATGAGCAGGCATGATGAAGTTTTAGCATCAAAATCTTTGTTTAATTATTAAGAGGAAAGACTAAAGGAGTTTTTGAAGTAAAAATTATTTTTTTAAACCTTTTTTAAATCTTCAAAATTGTTTTTTCTACCGTCAGCGAATAACCATAAATTATGATGGGAAATGTGAGCATCTTTTTGCAGTTAAAAAGAAAAACAATATTGTTTTGGAAATTCTTGCAACTAATTGCCAGATTTTAATGAAACTTTCAGGACTTCTTCACAAATTAATTAAATTATTTTTTAAACGTTTTTTTTTTTTTGAAGAAAATCTTGATAATTTTTTTTTTTTTTTTACATCTGTTACCTGCCACCACCAATTATTTATTTTTGTCAAATTTCAAAAAATTCTTTTTTGTAGCAATTAATTTTTATATTACTTATAATTCCTCAGAGAATTTAAATCATCAATTATTTTTGTCAGAAAAATTTCTCTGAATCATAAAATAAAAAATGCAATAAAAATAACACATTAATTAGAAAAGTTAAATAAAACAATGAACATGAAAATATATTCTACAGTGTATTTTTGTCCCATCTGGATGGCAAAAAAATGATTGACAAAAGCCTATTTGTTTTAGATAAAACTATGTTAAATGTTTAGCCACTGGATTCTATTGTTACTTATGTCTTCTCACAAGTGTCTTTCCAGAAATGTAAAAAAATGTATTTAATAAATTTATTTTCTATTAAGTTAAATAATGTTTCTTTTTGATAAATTAAAAATCTACTTGACCAAAAATAAGTTTGAAATTTTCAAAATATTGCAAATAACTTGCAACTCCTGCAATAAACCATTCTGTTCTAATTTGTAATCCTTAATGAACTCAGATTTAAACATATTTTGCAATTTTTTTCTTTTTTTTTGCAGTTTGCTGAATATTTGTTTCTTTTTTATGAATGCCTAATGATAAATCCAATACACATATTTTGACTAAGAAAGGTGAATGTATATCTGTTTTTATAAAATAGTTTTTCAACAAATTCACTTTTTGTTAATAAAGGATTACTTTAAACTATATGACAAGATTGGGGTAAAATTTCCAAGGTTACAATAAATTTATCTGTTCTACTTTGAAAGCAGAAAACTAAATGCTAATAAGACTTAAATTCCATGTTTATGGTTAATACACTTTGTCACTATTAAAGTTAAGTTAGGATCAGTTGTGCTTGTTTTTATTGTATTAACAGAATAATTGCAAAAATATATTTCTTACGAGTTAAATTATTAAATTATCTGGGCTAGTCTTGTAAATAAGTGCTCTTTCTTAACATTTTGTATTCATATACAAATAAATATTGTATATGAATACAAAATGTTCTTTATTAATGAGTTTAATTAATTTAATGTATTTCCTTACTAGTTTATTTTCTAATAGGTGTCAATTGTAGAATATTCAATATTAATCTGTTTGATTCAACCAATATCAACATTAGTTACCTGCTTATAAGCAAATGAACAAAATAGTGACGGTTTTAATAAAGATACATCTTTTCCATTTTAAATTTGCTTAATTTGCTGTGTACATATTAACATATTAATGAAAAGATTGGAAAAAAATAATTCTTCAAAATTTTATTAAGTAAAAAATATGCATCCATTTTTGTTCTTAAGATTAATATTTCCTAAGATTAAAATTTGAAGTATGGTCATGAACATAAAAATCATTTCTCAATATAACAGGTTTAAATTTGTATAATTTTTAACATAAGCAATTTATAGAGTCTGTGTTCATGGATATCAAATTTAAAGTGATTGTACTAAAATTTTATATATCATTCATAGAATAAAAAAAAAATGAGTTAATTCTATATCTGTTACATTTTGTCATAATTTATAATATCTATATTTTTTTGATAATTTAAATAGCACAGTAATATCTGTAAAAATGATCAGCTTTTAAATAAAATACTATTAAATAATTTATACAGTAAAATTGTGAACTATTAAATGTATTTATAATTGTAAGTGCATTTCAATATTTGACAATAAATATCATGTTTAATTTGAATCCTTCTGACATTAATGTTTGAAGATGAATTCTTTTTTCATCTTGAAATATAAATGCATGTGAAAATTGAAAATTTAAACAAATATTCATAACCTCACAACTAGCTTTAATTTTCTTTGTACAGAAGAGTAAGCAAATAGATTTCTTATATTTTTTAATTAATATATTTTTTCCTGATTAAATTATTTATTTTTTTATCTAATCTTTCAGAAATACTTTTTCTATGATGTCTGAAACAATTTTCAGTTTTAAATCATAATATACATCTTGATGCAATTGTGATTTTCACAGATAATGTTTTTATCAATTATGAGGGTCAGCCAAAAAGTAATTATTGTTCTTTATTTACAACAGATTACAAAGTCGAAGCACACAAACTGAACACACAAAAGTCAGGATTCCAAATCTATTTTTCAACACAGGACACCACAATCGAGAATGTGTCTATCTTTCAATGAAGGTATGTGTACTAGCTTCATAGAAGTTTCTTGGTTTCTTTCAGTCATGTGCAAGTTGTCATGTTCATCTTAGAGAACTGCTATCCTCCGAGTGCTTCCTTCATGGGTCCAAACCAATGGAAGTGCAAAGAGCAAAGGCCAGTGGCTATAATGCGGATGAGTAAAGTTTTTCCAGCTTTGTTGTCACTGCTTGTTTTGTCTTGTATCTTCCTGTTGCAAAAGCACATTACTCATCTTCAAATGTGGCCTAACTCAAAGAAGACTTACTCAGAGTTTTAAAATTGACAGTGATGCCAATGAGTACAATTATAACAGCAGCAGGGCTTCATTTTGGTTCTAAAACACAGAGTGCCACTTTCTATACAAAGTAAACTTCTTTCTTGGTGAATCTGAAAGATGCCACTTGATTTTCTCTGGCTCACTAGTAAACCAAAATCTCATCTCATCTGTGACTATCATGCTTAAGAACCTAATATCTGCATTGCACAACTCCATAAGCTCTTTGGCAACAATCAACTGATGCTCTTTCATGGATTCCATTAGAATTCTGAGAACACCTTTTTCACAGACCTTTGAATAGCAAAAAGATTATACTATACATGACTCACCTGAATTGTTTCAGAGCTTTGCAATCATGATTATTCTGTCAGTTGTAATGAGAGAATCAGCCTATTGTCTGTATCATATTCTTAGTAGTAGCTGGCCTATCACTAAGGTCAATGTCTTTCTTTTTAGGGTTGCCATTAACTCTTCTGACTCTTACTGTGCTGCCAACAAGTGCAAACTTTCCATAAAATATTGACTCTTGTGAATGTATTCTATGATATTTCTTTGCTTCTTACATGTGTCCAGAGGAACAACTATTTTTAAAGAGGAATATAGACAGGAAAAGACAAACTAAATCCAGAAATCCCCACTTGAGCTTTTGGACACTTTGTAGTTTATAGCAAAAACTGAGGAATTCTGATTAATACTTTGTATAAAATTAAATTAGGATCGGCATTACTTTTTAACCACTACTTATAATTTTATTGAGAAAAGTCTTTAAAGATTGTTCAAAAATTATCTTGTACTGATTTTTTTTTTCATTAAATATCTGGGGAAACAAATATAAAATCTACCCAAACTCATGAGATCATTGACATGACTGAACTTATGTTCTTATATTTGAACTTATCCTCTTTTGAAAAATTATCTAATTTCAACAAAAGGGGATTTCTACTTGCAGTATTTGAAGGCATAAGATCCCTCAGCAGTGAATATTAAGAGAAATATTATTGGATGATATGTTGAATGTTACTGGAACCTCACCCACGTTCTCAAATTGGCTCAATTCAAAACAAGTCTCTTTCTGCTCATTTATTATAAATTTATTAATTTCTAATATATAGGGGAAAAGTGGGTCTTATATGCAATCGATTACAGTAGTAGATCTATTCATTACAAAAAGAGGGTAAATAGAATATACTTAACATTTTGGTAACTCTATTCTATACTTAAATTCCAAGATGAGGCATCTAGAAAAAAGAGAAGATGCACATAAAAAACATCATATATCTTTATATTATGATATTTCATTCTTACTGATCATTTGATTGTTAGTCATCCTTGAAATAATTTCAAAATTGGTAAGATCATTGTTTATACAACACTATTTTTATTTGTATCTAGAAATACACCTATTTATTGAGAATATTATAAAAGATAAAACCCAACAGGATGATTACAGAAATAAATATAAATAAAAGTATTGTGATTTATTTTTAAGAAACCATTCATATAGTAGCAGCACAAAGATTGGGCAGGAAAAATGTTTGTTGCTTTATTAAAAAAAAAAAAGAAAGAAAAAAAGACAAATTTTAAAAAATGTATTTTCATCTTTATTGAGTAATATATTTACCGTGTTGTTTCACTATCTTTTGCTCAGACAACTTCAAAATTACATCTTCCAAGAAGGTTTTACCTTTGTCAGCAAAAACTTGCCTTTTGTAGTCTTCCAGGGAATTAATTTTTTTTCATTTAAGATGATCAAAATAATTGATATACTGAAGGCACAATCTCTATTGAATGAGTGAAAACATTTTAGCCAATCTGTAACAATTTTTGCATGGTCACTAAAAAAAAAATAATGTGGTCTAGTATTATCCTGATTTTTGTTCATTGTTTCTTTCATCTGGTCTAATTAGGAATTGTTCAATTGTCTGGATGATGGGCATGGTAGAGGACTCCCTTCCAATCTTATATACACAGTATCTCATTCTTTGGGTGAACTTTAGCTAAATTAATAGTGATTCATTTTACTTGTCCCATGGTCTCTTACATCGGACATTGTTGTAAAGTATCCATTTTTCATCACCTACCAAAATTTGTTAAAAAACAAAAAAAAACAGAACATTTTTTTGCTATGTAATGAAATGTATACAGAAATATGGTCCAGTATGTTTTTGCTTAATTTATGTAAAAGACAAACATAAAAGTAATTAGGGTAACCAAGTTGGTGTAAATGATTTTCACTGCTAATTTGGGTGCTTCGAGTCTATTGCATAACATTTGATTCTTCTCAAGTCATGCCTTCATTTTGTTTCTATCAACCTTAACTGGTCGAATCAACTGGGGAGGATTTTTCAGTGAGAATTTTACAGCACAAAACTCTGCAGACCACTTATGAAATATTCAATCATTCACAATATCTTACAATTTTGCTGTTTTTTTTAGCTATTGAGACATTTTTTTTACTTTTCTTAAAATGAAAATGCTTATGCCAAATATGTTGTTTATTTGTTCTTCTATCTTCAATGTAAGAATAATAAAAAAACACTCTTTTTGAATGAAATCAGTTAAAAATAAACATTTCTAATGTCAAAACAAAAAGAAACTTTTTAGGCTCTCGAATAAACAACTATCAGGAAAACACCAAAATTCATTGAGAGATGATCAGTTTAAGTTAAAGAAACTACCTGACCCCTGCATAACAAACTGAACAAGAAATAGCTCAAGTACTAAGCAGACAAAATTTTATATAAGGTTTCTGGCTTATAAACTTATTTGGGTGATCTTATATACCACACTTATTCTTTTTGTATTGAGAAATATGCAGTAAAACTACTTTTATATCCTCATTTCAATCTGCTTATGGATTGAAAGATGTAAATTATATTTTTAAAAACAGTAAATAGCATTTGATCTTATCAAGACTTAAATTCTGTTAATATTTTGACTACGATATCATCATCATTATCATTATTCAGATTGGTTAAAAAATAGCTGAAGAAAAATTATTGGATTATATTTAAATTGTAAGAGAAAAAAACTACCTAATATTTTTTTTAATAATGAAACTGGTTATATGATCCCTCACAACAAATATATTAGTATCTATAAAAAGGAAATATTTCTTCTTACATTTTTTGTTTTACATATACAAATTAATTATTTGGAGAATATTTATTCAACAGCAGTTAAATATTACCCATCTTTTCATTTTATCATGTATTGACAGAAATTGGGACAAGATTTAAAAAGGAGAACTTCATCACAGAAATAATTGAGTGCTCAATCAATCAGTTCTCGTTTAAGCCACGACAAAATGGACCTGAATTTTATTAGATATTTTATTTATGATTATAATATCCTTGTTTTGTTTTTTTTAATGCATATGTGAAATTCTAAAAACAATCATACAGTAAATATTTAGAAAGTGTTTAAAAAAAATAAAAATTATTCATATTTTCTGAAATAAGATATGTATTTATTTTTAATGCAACAATTAAAATCTGTTTTTAAAAATGTTCCCATTATTTTAAGCTTGTTAATCACCCAAAATTAAATTTATTCTTTATTGTTGTAATTCCTATTTTCAGGTTTGTTTGGCATCTTTTAACATCAAATACTACTTCCGCTTCTCACAAATATTAATTACAAGAATGAACTGCTTATTGTTCAGCTTATGTTGTATTCTCCATTATAAATATCATTGCCTGAAACTTGTTAAGCATGAATTAAAGTAAGAGTCCAGATACCTACCCGCAAAGACATTACTGCTGACTCCCATATGGATGATGTTCCCATGGAAAATATATCTAATCACTTTCAACCAACTATGAGAAGGAAGGAACATCCCAAGTGTTCCATGTCTCTCAGAAGAAAGGAAAGCTTTTCACCACCTGGACACTGGATGCAAGTACCTACAACACAAGATTGATGTGGCTGCATGATATAGTAAGATGTATAAAAATAATTATAAATCAATATCTCACAAAGACTTACCACAATTTCCTGGGAGGTAAATTAATATTTATGTTTTGTAAGAGGTCAGAAGGTTGATTTCACATGCTAAAGAGAAAGATATTGGAATCCTAGATTCTTAAATCAGTTATAAACCAACAGAAATAGAAAGACATTTTCATAACAGCAATTTAAAATATTGTAGAACAAAACATTTTCATTACAAAAAAAGAAGAAAAAAAAAGGAGCCTAGATTTCTTGTCGATTTAGTTGGTACAGCAAGAGCATATTTTGGAGCTGGTAATAAAAGTACTATTGATATTGAACTCAAATGAGCAATTTCAGCCATTTGAAATGTAAAAAATGAAAGTAATTATGGAAATCGAAGATAAAAATAACAATGACCTGTATTTTATCTTCCCCACATCATGAAATAAAACATCATGCTTCTCAAGGCTGATGACATTGACACATTTTTTTTAAAAATACTGAATAACCATAGATAGCAAAATGATCACCAGCCATCAAACATGATACCAATTTTGCTGTTATCATACTGATTACTGCTGCCATTTCCATCTGCATCCTTCGTTGCATTGATACCAGAAGTGTTGCACATGCACATCCATTGGCTGCTGCTGCTTCCAGCAAATATTACCCTGATCAGGCACATCCAATGCATCCATCTTACCAGACTACTTATTGGTCTGGTGTGTCTGTTGCTGTACGAGCAGAACAAGATGTGCTTTGTAGAACTCTACCGGGTAGAGGCAGAAGGCCCCAACATTGTGCAAATATGTTGGATGATGGATGTAATTGGTGCTCTACCTTTGGAATAAAGATGCAGAAAACATCTTTAAGGTCAGTGTTTCTTTAAGTGTTTCATTGTACAATAGCTATTGTTAAAATGTGATTTTCATTGTACAATAGCTATTGTTAAAATGTGGTTTTCATTGTACAATAGCTATTGTTAAAATGTGATTTTTATCTCTCTAAAAGTTTTATACTTAGACTTTGGTTTGCCTCTATTTAAACTATTTACATTATTCAGACTATTGTCCTCATCTTTTTTGTCATATACACCAGGGGTCGGCAACCTCTTGCTGACTATGTGCCGATTTAGGGTTTTAAAATCATTCAGTGTGCCAACAGCATAGGTATTTTTTATACAAGTCAAGGTGAATATACTTGTTCTACAATATATTTTATATAGTAATATATAGTATATATACTTTAGTATATAATAAAATTGAAACAGCTAAATATTTTCTTTGTGTTGTAGTAGTTATTGGTTTGGACTTCATGTTGTCATTTGCAGCTGCATGCCATTGGAAATTGCTTGGCGTGCCAAGTGTGATATAGGTTCACCTCTGCTGTGACCACGTATTGAACTTACAACTCTTTGGGCTAATTCACTGGATTACTTCAACCAATGCTTTTATCCCAAGGACACATGACTCAGTGGATAAAAGTGTTGGTTGAAGTAATCCAGTGACTTGACCCAAAAGAGTTGTGAGTTCAATACCAGACCACAGCAGAGGTGAACAAAAACTTGGAGAGTTGAGTTATTAAAGGGAAATAACTGATACTGAGATATCTAGAAAAGGCTTGGCACATGGAACTAGAACAATCTACCCCAGAGGTATGAAATAAAGGGTTTGATTCAAAATTCCAATGTATATCACCTAAGAAGGCCAGAGTGTACAATGGCTGAAACGTTGTAAATGACAATAAAGATGAGGACAATAGTCTGAACAATGTAAATAGTTACAATACCTCATCTCAGAAATATAGATAGGTATAACATCTAATTTGGAATAATGAACATGATAGATGTCTGCAAAGTGGATTTTAATGGCATATCAACTCTTTAGAGTCAATTTATGCCAAAGCAGATTTATTTTGATTTATATTTAGGGAAAATAGACAATCTTTGTTTTATTGTTTTTTTTTTATATTTTCAGATATAATCCAACTGATTTTATGAATGATATAATTCTATTTATTTTAATATGTTTGAATAGTTTTTTTAGGCTATTTGCCTTGAAGAAATTGTGTCTTTTGGAGTCAAGATCAATGCATTCAATTAGAAATTTTTTTACAGTATATTGGGTTTAGCCTGTAAGACACCATGGTGGTTCTTCTTGTTTCAGTAAGAATGAATACATCATTTTAGTGTGACCCATTCGTAGTAGCATTATAGTAACCGCTTCCCTTCGGAATTTTCCATAATGGCTGTGTTTTTAGATGTCTGTAAGGAAAGATACAGATAAGCAAAAATCAAAGCAATGCAAGGTGGGAGGCATGCAATACTTTTCAGAAATATCCTTTATTGAGCACATGCATATGGGATATCATAACAAATATAACAATAAAACATTGGACAAACAGAAGTATGAGAGGTCTAATAAGATTTTTGCGTTTTAAGGGTAAAAATCCAACTTTGAGTCCCAAAAACAAGTTCCAGTGTGTGGACATTTTCTTTTTTAGCTTTTGAAATGGTGTAGAGGAGCTAATGGGGATTTTATGGAGCACATAATCACAGGTAATAAGACCTGGGTGCAGCACACGATCACAGGTGATAAGACCTGGGTGCAGCACACGATTACAGGTGATAAGACCTGGGTGCAGCACATTACCGTGGGCACAAAATTCAGTAGTTAGTGAAGAAATTGAGGGTAAATGTATACTGGGATGCAAAAGTTATACTGCTTGTAAAATTTATATTGCATAGTCAGACATTTGATGCAACCAAATAGTGTGAAAGACTGGATAGACAGAGGAAAATTGTTTGTCAGAAGAGTTTCATTATGCCATCACAACAAAAAAGTGAATCTAGTAACATGCTTGAGATGTTTTACCGCATCACCTTGATCTGGCTCCTTCAGACATCTATTTTAGCTCTTCAAACAACATTTATTTGGGGAGCAGTTCCACACATCTGACACTGTTTTTGCAAAGATGTAAGGGTTGCTTGATGCCACACTGAGGAGGGTATTTATATGTTTGTATCTTGCTGAGGCAAGTACATCAATCTTGATGGTAACTATGAAGAAATAAAAGGTGCTCAAGCCAATTAAAATGAAGAGAAGTATAGACATCATGTCCTCTTGTCATATAAACAAAAAATATGATAATGATGAAAGATGTGTAAACCAATTTCACAATAAAGCTACTATGTCATATTATAACACTAATTCTTCATAATGTTGTAATATAGTCATCAAATTTTAGAACCTGAACAGATGAAAGCAAGGTTTGTTATGGTAAAGAAATGTTTTATCATTCTGTTATGTAGGTTTTTATTAAATGTCAGTAAATGGTTGTTAAAAATTAATTTTCTTTTTCTTTTCACAGATACAAATACTTCTGATTATTATGAACCATGTCCCACCTGGAGTATCTCGGAGTACACAGATAAAAAAACCCATAACTAGTAACATTCATGTCTCCTGCATCTAATAGTTGTTAGCACAAGCCTTAACTACAGATTGGGGTTGCTCAGAAATCTAGTATTTCTGATAAACAGCTACAGCTATACAAACAGCAGCAGCAGGAAGAAGAATAAAGCTCAAATCTGGTGCAGCTAGAACAAATGACAAAAAGCTAAAAATTATATAAAGAACAGTAACCATCATCTTTTATCAGATTTATAAAATTATTTAAGAGAAACAGAACAAATTTTTAATATTAGCAAAAGTAAATACATTTTATCCCTCTCAAAATCTAAAACAAAAGTAATGTATAAACAATTATCTTTGCCATTGTTTCTCAAAACCTCCAGATGCAACATACCCGTAAGGAAGGTCAAAGAATAAATAAGTTAAATTGTGGGATAATAGTAGGAAAAAATGTGTGGAATAATGAAAATACTTTGTCAAAACTTCAGAAATCAAGATATTCTGCCACCTTTATAATTCCAACAGATAAACTCCTTGCATCATAACTTGTAGAATATGCAACTCGTAACTTGTAGACTTTATGAATTTTGCACAGTAAATATGGCAAAATGACTACAAGGCAAGAGGCTTCTACATTCACTTTCTCTCTTTATATAAACCAACAGAATATAGAATTTGTGTTTAATTAGTCTTCAGGAATTGTTAATTTTTTTAAAAACCTATTTTAAAGCAAGAAATGAAAGAATTAGACAGAAAAAAGGTAGATAATATCAACAATCAGAAGCATTCTATTAATGATATTAAAATCCAACTTCAGTATAGTTTTTTCTTGTCTTTTAAAGCCTAGCAGTTGTTTGTAAAACAAAGTAGATCAATCTTTTCTTCTTTACTCATCTTTTTTCATCACAACTCTAATACCTGCTCCTTCCTAAGTGCAGGTCACCTGTCTTCCTCTACCTCAGCATGATCTCTGTCAACAAAGCATTCAATTTAGTATATTTGATTTTTTTATTTATTTTTTTTTTTTATTTTGAGTCTTGACTTTTTACTATTTTTTCAAGTGTAAATATATTTGGAAAGTAATTTGTTGGGGGGAAAATAATGAAAATTTCTTTTATAATCAAAGGAAAAAAATATTGCTGCTCTGTTTTGATCAGTATTTTTCAGATAAGGTGCCAATTTGCTTTGGATAAAAAAAAAAAAAATAGAATTCAGAAAATGTTTAAAATTTTGCTTTCATTCACAATTAGGCAGCCTTTTGTTAAAATGTCAAGCTTTTGTTAAAGAAAAAAAAAGAAAAATGAAAAAAAAAAAACACAACCTCAAATGGGATCTTAGTTGTAAAATAATATGAAATACTCCATTCACCCCCCCACCCCACTCTAAGAAACAAAAATTTTGACTCCATGTACCAGGACATTGGTTATGTATGCTTATACATAATCCGGCAAACTTTAAAGGATTGCAAGCTTCTTTATCTCACACAATATATTTTTTGAAAAGAATATTGCCAGAGGGCCAACCGAATGTGAATGACTAATATCACAAGCTTTATGGAGATTTCAGCATCACAGGTGAGTTAATGTTTATGTTATCTTTATTGCTGTCATGTGTTTTTCAGTGCACCTTTTGATTGTACTAAAGTACTGCACCATTTCTAGGTGATAAAGTGTTGTAGTAATGAAAGTCCCTTTTTTCTGATTAATATTACTATTTCAATTGACCTAATCTCATTAAATTTGAATCATTCAACCAGTTAATTTAAAAAATAGAAAAATTGGTCTCTTAGATACTTGCAAATAATATTTCACAAAAAAATGTTTCATTTTAGAACTTAGGCTAGAAAGAAAGAAATTTTTACAATCAGCTTAGAAATGTATACAAAGTATTCAAAATTCATTTATTTAAATGCTTTGTAGGATTTTGCAGTATTAAGAGTTCAAAACATTTACAATGCAAATTATTTTCTCTCATCTGATCAAAAGTAGATCCTTTGCTGTCCAAAATATATTTTAAAAAAACAACATTTTAATTAAATTTACATTATTTACTGAACCGTTTCTCAAAATATTATGGTATTTAGAAAGTTGAATAGTGTTAAATTGAAGTTGGTGTATGACTTTTGTTTACCTATTTGTTATATTCTTATAAAGCCTAATTATAAGAAAAAAAAAAAGGAACAAAAGAAAATATACATACAAAACCCAAAAGACTGCTTAAAGTTAAGTGTTTATATTGTTACACTAGCAGCATGGCCCGGCGTTGCCCGTGCTTGATTCAAAAATTGTACGACTCATACAGCAATCGCTATCACTTGACTTAAAATATTTTTGCCCTTCCTTGCCTTTAAAGGCGTGCCCTTTGCCGTGCTGATATTGCTACATGCCTTACTTCTTGCCTATCTCACACTGCGAATTTTTTCTAAGCTCTATACTAAACATTAAATTTGTTATGAAAAAAGAACTAAACAAAATGAACACAAAACAATCAGCTTTAAAAAAGGACCCGTAACTGGAAAAATCGAATGAAAAAAAAGAATGTTAACAACAAATACTTTTTCACACCCAACTCAGTTCTGCGGAATCAGAATCAACATTGAGTTTAAGCAAGTGAATGAGCCAATTGGAGTAAAGTGCCATGCAGATTAAAATATTTCCCACTTGTGATGAATGAAGCTATCGATTTTTTTTGCATGCTAGCATGCTAGTTAACATTCGTGTCAGTCAGCTGTTGGCTCTCATGCTGGTCAATAGAATCTTCCTGCCTATTCGTGGCAGCCAGCTATAGGCTCTCACTCTGACCAGTAGAAAATGGCTGCAAACTACATTAAAACTGCCATAGAAGCATGAAAAAATCAATTATTTCCACTATCGATGGGAGTTGGGAAATGCAACGTCGGTCTTGGCCTTTCTGCTAACTTGGAGCACGTGCATGTAAATTTTGGTGCAAATCCGTCAAAAATTGCAGCTGTGTATTCGTTACACACACACACATCATGCCTTTTATAGATAGAGATAATATATAACAAAAATACTGCATATCACATTTTTCTAATTAGCTACTGTCATAGGGATATTTTTTGTTAATTTAGATATTTTAAAAAAGTAATTAAATGTGCCTTTGATGTGTGTTAATCACATCAAGTCTGAAGGGGAAAATAATCAAAGAAAATCAAAGGTACATTTCTTTTAAAATGTGCCAATGAAATAAGTTTTATCAATTTGAAGTTTTCTTCATTAACTAAAAACAGTAACTAAGACTGACCCAAACACATATCTGCTAATAATAACATTCTTGTCTTACATTTCTTTTGCTTTTGATTGAATTAATAAAATATGCATTTACATTTTATAGTTTAAGATTTTATCTTGAGTTTTCAGACACCATTACAAGCAAAAAAACAAAAAAAATTTTGTTTCAGATTTTAATGACTTTTTGTAAATTAATCCTGAATTATAAAAATTAAAGAAAAAATTACTTTAATAATAATCTACAATAATTTAAAAAATTTTATCAAATTATTTGGTTCATTTTACCATTTAGTTGCAAAATTAAAGTTTCTCAGGATTGAAGCAATGTTAAGATTTACTGTGTGGAGTTAAGTAGAAAGAAAATGTGAAATACACTTGATACAATTTTTTTGTATTAAAAACATTGTCTTATAAGTTTAATGAGAATTTTAGAAAATATTTAAAAAAATTAATCTTTCTTGGTTATATGTGATTTTAAAAACTGTTTTGTGGCAAAAGATCATTTTTGTTATATCAACTTGTTTTTTTTTCATACTTTAACTATACTCACCTACACACAAAAAACATTACCTCTGCTTCATAATATTTGTTAGATTTACATACAAATTTCATACACTGAATTTAACAACTGTTATGGAACAGAGGTAGTATTAAAAATCAACTTGAATTTTTTTTTTTTAAGCAATTCATTCTGAATTACTGGCTATTGTAGAGAATATATTATTTTCTCTGACTTGGAGGCATTGTTTATTTTATGCTACAGGAGTTAACACTTCTCTTTCCATGGTAGATATTGAAAAACATTAAAAATTATATAGTTCAGTGCTTGCTAAAAGAATTGACTGTTTTGAGTTACATTTTTCTTTTACATACAAAAATTAAAAAACACAAGCAATAATTATTATAATAAAATTACAATGTTGATAATGTATAAGGAAGAAAAAAATCCTGATATATGAATTTATAGCTTTAATTGTTATAGGAACTCACTGTTTCACAAAGAGATTGAAATAAACCAGCACGTCAGCTTTTATTTCCTTCAACTTATTTTTGTTGCTTTGTATCACAACTACGTGAGTTTATGATCATTAAGCAAGCAACAGATATTAGAAATAAAGAATGCATCTCTGCTAAGGTATTCCGATGTTTCATGAAAGAAATTTGATTTATTCTAAGAACATTTTAAGACTATCCAGAATAAATCTAATTATTCAGTAGCACAAATGGACATAGATAATTTGGAGTGTATCTCTATTGTGAACTATAGAAGCCAAATGACTTACCTGCTACATGTGTGTCAGACCACTTGCAAGCTAACCAATGTTCTACATGAACATTACAATTCAATGAAGTAGAGGAACTCATTTTCAATAGTGTAGTAAATTAGGATTACAATATTAGAAAAACAAAAGGTTAGTCTATTTTGTTTATTGATATTGGCCACCAATAGCAAGACTGCAAAGGAAAATTAATGACTCACATGACTCTCAAAATCATTTGAAGAAACTAGTCAATAAACCAAACATCTCAGTAGTTGTTAAAAAGAAAGATTTTTCTTTATCTTGATATAGAGAAATTGAAAAAAAAAAAAAAAAAAATGATACAAATTTTCTATACAATCATTGTCTCTTCTTGACAGATGAAACATGTCTTTTCCTTAAAATTAAATAAAAAATTGATAAAATGAAAAAAAAAGCAAAACAATTTAAACTTGCATATTCTCAGCACTTAAAACCTTATTCCATTTTAATCTGTTCTTCAGTGACATTTAAAAAAAAAAATATAATTTAGTGAAGTCAGTATATTTATAAATTTACTACAGTATGTTTTGTTAAATTGGCTATTTACTTTTTTGAGGAGATTTTAGGTCATAACATGAGCAAATGACGACAGAATTGTCAGCTTCTGTTGCTACCAATTATGCCACTTGAGTTTTGTTTCATCAACTACAATTTTCTGGTAAAAATTATGGAACTAACACATTTAGACGATGTTCACCTTATTTTTTATTCATCATTAAATAAACTAATAGCAGATAAGATACAAAACATTTTTATTTAATAACTGAACATTCTGTCTTCATAAAATATTCTTTAAACAAACCAGATTAAATTATTTAATGATATAATTTTTTTCCAAAGCCACACAATGGAAATACAGAATAAGCCAAGATAAAAGAAAATATTATGGAATTAACAAAAAAAAATTAAGAATACTTAGTTGCCCCTCCTCAAGATTTTATGGTCACCTTAATGCTTTCAAGCATGGGTTTGATGAATTGAAAGTAATATTTTTTATCAAAATGATTCCAACTTTCCCCAAATGGCGGTTAATAATTCTTTGGTGGATGGGCATTTTTGTGGATGATTTTTTTTTTATTTCATCCATAAATCTTTATTGTTTTATCGGATTTAGATAAACCATTGGCCATGTCATTGATTTTATATGATTTTCTTCAAGAAAAGCTTTAATCCTCTTTGGTCTGTGACAAAATGAATTATCATCCTGAAAAATGATCTTCATCAAGAAACCAATTTTCTATCAATGGAATGAGAAAATTATACAGTACTTCATTGTACACATGTCTTTGTTGTTGATATAATGATTGCTGTCTCTCTTGGTCCTTTAAATGAAATGCAAACCCCATATTGTGAATAACTCAGGAAATTTACATTTTTTATTTTTAATCAGTCATCATTATGTCATTTGAACAGCAAAAATTCCAACCTCATCATCTCAGCCAATGCAAATTCTTGATTCATCACTAAATATCACTTTCATCCAATCATCCACACAACATGATTGTTTCTCTTTAGCTCATGTTAACCACATTTTTTTTGTTTGTGTGTTAATGTTGGTTTTCATTTAGCTTTTCTGCATGTAAATCTCATTTCATTCAGCCGATTTCTTACAATTCTGTCATAAACATTAATTCTTGTTTCAACCCAATTTGTTTTGTTGTACATTTTCTATTTTTCAAGGGATGTTGCTTTGAGTTTTCTACCCTGACATTTTGATATCTTTCATGGTCTACTAGTATGTTTTCCTTGTATAACAATCCCATTTCTTTTATATTTGCACCAAATTTTAGACACAACTGACTGAGAACGTCAAATGTCTCACCACTGTGCATTACTTTCTTGAATGAGTCTCATGATCCTTTCCATTGTTTTAATTGATAGTTTTTTTTGTTGCAGACATAGGTTTCCTTTCAATTAGGTATGCCCAGCCATTTGTTGAGGTTTGCAAGAACACTTGACTGTAGACTGATTTGCATATCTTGGTTTCTGCTGCTATTTGTTTTAGGGATGCAAATTACGACATTCCATATTTTTTTCTTCAACATTGGGTTATTCCATATTTTCCTCTACATAACTTGGAAAAAAATTATAACATTACTTTAAATAATTTAACTTTGTTTAAAGTATATTTTATGAAGTTAGGATATTCAGCTATTAAAAAAATGTTTTGCATTTTATCTATTTTTTTGTTTATATAACCAAAATAACTAAATAAAAAACCAAGGCGAACATCCTCTGCGTGTAGTAATTCTAAAACTTTTGCCAGGTGTTGTAATAGCTAAGTGGCAGTTAACAGAAATTTATATCACATTCCCCATATTGATTATCAGACACAGTTAAGCAGTTTATATTAATAAACTTATTATACTTATTGTGAGAAAATTTATGTTAATTTTTATCTGCATAATTAAGGGAAAATTAATCTTAAAAATCTTAATAGAATCGTTTCATTTTAGAAAATATTCATATTGGCCTGTATATATTTTTCTCAACTGTTTAAAAGTAAAAATTTAAATTAATCTTTAAATGTAAAGTTTCAAGTTCACATAACGAATTAAAATATTCTAGTTGACTTTAATCAGTTTCTGAAATTTACAGAAAAAAATATTTCTTTTTTTTTTTCTTGAATATTTATCTCTAATTTTCATATTTGAATCGAGTTATAAACCCACAACATCAATGACAAAAATACTATTCATTTTATATTGCCTGTGTTTGATCCTCATTGGATGTTTCAAACTTGTTGTCTTGGTATAATGGTTAGCAAACTAGTCTTGCAGATCATTACTTACTGATTAGATAGTTCGAATTCACTAGACGCACCATGCTTATGACCAGGAACAACCCTTAATATATAATTTCATTCTATATAGTGTGGTAGTAATAAAAACAAAGAAGTTGTCTCCCTTGGAGTTATATTTTTGGGGTGGGATATTTTTTTCAACAATTTCGAGTATAAATATTTATTTATACTTTATTTGCATGAAAAGAAAAATTATTACACTGTTTAAACAAACAAAAAAAATATTATATACTAAATATTAATAAAAACTATCACTTGAATGATACTTATTACCCAATTTTTATGTTTAAAATTTTATAACTTATTTCTTTAAATTTCCTTTAATAAACTATCATTAAAGTTATTTCACCAATGATCCTATGTTAATGTTACTGTCATTAATCCTGTAACCTGACCTGATTATTGGGGTGCTGCATAACTGAAAGCATCACAAACTCCTTTTCTGGCAGTCACTGGGAAAAGCACCTCTGTCTATTCAGGGAGTTCTGCTTAATTCTTTCATTGTTGGCTCCTCTCCTTTTCCTTGGCACTGTTCCTGGATGCATGGTCTTAGAGAGGCTGTCAGATGTTGCCACATTTTTCTATCCCCCCCCCTCTCTATTGTGGATAGATCTTTATACTAACCAATTTGTTGTCTTTGTAGGAGAAGCCCAAAAATCTTTTAAAGCATTTTATTTCCACTTCTTGGATCCTTCTTTGAAGCTCCACTGTGAAAATTCAGGACTGGTTTGTTTACAGAAAAAGAGATAGACCCACTGTGTATGGGAACTTCAGTTTTGTTTCGAGACTGATGTTCTTGTCTTGATAATGGGTTTCAGTGTTGTATCAGTTTGCAGAGCACTTTGGTCTTGGACACTTCTTCACTGATGATGGTGCCAAGGTACCACACTCTTTCCAGCTGTGATTCATTGACATTGGTTCTTGGTCTGGATTAGGTGCTGTTTCATCTTCTCAGCACTGATCTCTATTCTGTACTTGGTTGAAGTTTCATCCAAGTGGTTTGCCAGTTCTTCCTTACTGCCTGCTAGCCTATCAATAATGTCAGAGAAAACATTGATTGTACAAAAGTATCCTTCCATGGCCTAAATCATTATAAATTCCAAGATGTTAAAGAGTACAAGAGACAGAAAACAGTCTTGAAGTACTAATGCTGTTTTCTATCTCCTCCATCAAATTATATGTGGTAGCAAGCATACTCAGTTCCATGAATGAGCATCGCACTGGTGGCTTTTGCATACAACTGTTGAATTGTGTTGCTCAGATTTGTGCAGCATGCAACACTTTGTCAAATTGCTTCAAATTGAAGTTAATCTGGTAGATGTTTTGTTGTTATTGGCTGTATTTCTCACACAAGTTGAAAATCTATTCTGTGGTTATTGTTCCTCTTTGAAACCCAATCTGTTTATCTGTAGTGACTTTTTCTGTTTGTGGTCTGAGTCACTTCAGACTATATTACTTAGATATATATATAAAAAATAAAAATAAAATGGTTATAAGATATAAATATTTTATTTTTTGTGTAAGGTAACTTACAGAATTAAGGGTGTATTGAGCTTAACATTTCAAAATGGTTACTGCATACTAAACACTGATTTGCTTTCCTTACATTACCCTAAAATTGCTTAACCTAATATTCTGCTTGTTATGCAGAAAAATCATTTGGAGAGCTAACACGAAATAAAACAAGATTAGAAATGGTTTTAATGTTCCAATCTATTTTCATTACAGTATTTTTCATTTTATTTTCGTTGCAGCTAGGTCTAACCATTATTTAAATCTTATTTTTTGTTTTCCAAATTCATAGACATAATGCCAATGATCACAAGAGGAAATAAATTTGTTGCATTAACGTATGATGTAAGGGAGATAATTCAGTGTTTAAGAACACTGAAGCCATTACAGCGTGACAGTTATTTTTGGTTGAATTATTAACGCAATGCAACAAAGATTAAACGTAGTTTGCTGTCTGGATACGCACTGTCGCATGATCTGTGATGGTGAGATCATATGCATGATGTTGATAGATCCCAAGAATAAACCTAGCAATAACTTCCTCAATAACGCACCACTCAGGCGCGTCTTTGCGTTGTGTAAAAAAAAAAAAAACGAAACAAAAGAAAAAAAAACGACTATACTAAAAAATAAAAAAAAATAAAATAAAAAAAAATAAAATAAAAAAAGTGGTTCGACGAACCAAGAATGATTTTAATTTTTAAGAAATATATTAAAGGGAAATGTTTCCAAATGTCAAAATAAGGATATTTTTTCTGCGTTCTATGGTCGTATATATTTCCATGTAAAATAAAATATTCGTGCATTTTTATTTTTATTTTCGTAGAAATTCTATTTAAGGTGCATTCAAAAAATGGAATTTAGTTTTAAAAAAATATTAAGGGCAATGTAAGGGAAGCAAATAATTGTCCAGAAACTTTTGAAATGCTAAATTTAGCAATACCCGCAAAATACAAAACTAAGCCAGCTAGAATTGTAATTTTTGCTAAAAAATAAATAAATAAATAAAAAAAATTAAGTAATATATTGAGTACAGTCCATTTTAGCATTTCAAACAGTGACACGACTTAGAGAAACTGGTCCATGTGTAAAAAAATAAAAAATAGAGAAAAATCATTTCTAGGAAATAATTTTTGTATATTCTTGTTCTTTAGAATGACACTTGTCAGAATCGAAAAATATTGGTTTTTTAAAAAAATCATTTTAATAAAAAGGGGTTAGTCCTGTTAATAAAATCGATGACTTTTACAGAGTTATTGGCCTTAGTTGTTATTTACAATTATCAAGTTTGAAAGTATGGTCATTGATCTGCATTATTTTTATTATCTAAATAAAAAAATTTTTTTTTTAAATTATTAAGTAACAAATTTTTTTTTGTATGGGATTTTTTCGGAAGCTAATGCACAAATTTTTGAGGTTAATAATTAATTGGTTTTAAATGAAGAATAAACGGATATACGTTTTTTTAAAGTTAAATCTTTCTTCTTACCCCCCCCCCACCAAAAAAAAAAAGAAAAAGAAAACCAGTAAATTTTAGCCTCTTTTTTGCGAAGACGCGCACATTAATTTGGAAATTCTTGCAAAAATCAAATAATTGTCAGATTTTAATGAAATTTTCAAAACTTATCCACAAATGAATGAAATTATTTTTGAAGTTTCTTTTAATTAAAAAATCTTGGTAAAATTTTTTTTTTTACATGTGCTCCCTTAGTCACTAAAAGCAGAATTCTTTGAAGAATTTAAATCACCGAATTATTTTTGCAAAATCGGACCACGTCTTTCCGAAAATCTGTTCTGAATCGAAAAATAAAAAAACGTGATAAAACTAAGACATTCTTTAATTAGAAATGCTTTGAATTGCTTTTATGAATAATATATTTTTAAAAGCAATATGATCTGAAGAAAAATCCATGAAAAATGAATTTTTATAAGATGTTTTATTTTTTTTTTTTTACAATTTTTTAAATTGAATAATTTATAAAGATTTTAAATCTTTTAAAATTCAGTTTCAACGTGATAACTCTTAGGAAATATTGTTATTAAGTAAAGCTATATTTACTAATCATATATTGTAAGGCTTATTACAATCTGACGAGCCCGAATATTTTTAAAGGAATTTCGATTTGTTTTTGTATGTGTATATACGTGCAAAATTTCTGAAGTATGGATGTACAAACAGATAAATCTATCATTAATAGGTCACGTGTTTACGGGTTGTCTCCCCCTCCCCATGAACTTTATCGTCTGCTCCACCATACTTAACTATAAACACGTTCGGCGGTCATTTGGTTGTCAATAAGTTGCTTAACACGTCAGAAAAACAAGATCCCGTAGTTAAGACGTTTGTATACGACATTTTATGCTATAAGTAAGTAATATTTGTTTCAAATCAGATTAATTTAACTTTAAATTTGCTAATTTTCCTCATATAACGTTTCAGAAATATATATTTTATTTTTACAAGATTTTTAAAACCGAGAATTAATTTTTGTTCACAAATCTCTCAAAATGGCCGATTTTTATCGCTTTTACTGAAAAATCGATTCCGATCAATATAATTTCTGTTAGAAATACACCATAGAGTATTTTGATAACTGGAAATAGAAAATTTTAAATCCTTTAGCTTTCAATTAAAGCTAAAATGGAAGCTACAAGAAACCTTTTTAATTTTTAAATATTCATTTTTTTTAACCTTATGTATACCGAATTAGTGGAGGTATCTATATAAGGGAGATAAATTAGTATTAACTTGGATGTAAAAAATAAAAATCGTTTTAAAAAGTAACTACTATATCCAGTTTTTAAATAAAAATACGCGTCTTGGACAAACACAATTCATGCCCTTAATGTTTTTAGAAATATAACATTTTATTCAATAACCAAATTAGATTTATTATATTCTGTTTTTGTACATATCATTTATTATCAATCAACATATTTTAAAAAGTGTTTGGCAAGCACTGCTTTTCCATATCTATGAGTATTTGTAGTGTAAAAGAATGGGTTGGCGGAAAATTAGCATTTAATTTATAAAAACAAGTATAAATGTTATTTTACATAAAAAAATAATAAATCAGTATATACAAACTGACGCCTCCCAACCATATAGTCTGACCAGTTTGCTTTAAGGTGGTATTTTTTTTTTTTGATTTCATATGAAAATTAACATAATTCAGTTTTCAGTGAAACGTTCACTTTCCAAAATTACAGCTTAATTATATAATTTCATAAAAAAAAATCTTATTTTTAGAAACATACTCAATATCAATTGTAAGTTCTGTTACTTTTTTTCCTGTGATTTTTTTCTCTACACTTTAGCTTCCTTAGCTTATAGGGAAAATAGTGAATTTTATTAAACATAAAAAGAACCATAAGGAAATATCATTTACAAATTATTGCATTTGAAAAAGGAAAATGAAAAGTTTTTTTTAACTGTGTTTTTTTTTTTTTTTTTTTTTTTTTTTTACGGACAAAATATAAAAAAAGGCGAATACAAGATTGAATGACAATATTTTTCAATTTTCATAACACTATTTGTGGAAATAAAATTTTTCAATAAAAATACACCAGTTAAAAAAAAAAAAAAAGTGACAAGAAAGCTGAAAGCATTCATGTTCTTAGAAAATACTTTTTAAAGTTTTTAATCAGTAAGATTCTTCAAATGAAAGACTTAAAGAAAAAAAGATTTTCAAAAATGATACATACACACAGTAATGAGGAAAAAACAAAAAGCGTTTCTGTTTATGAAATGAAAAAAAATCCCTTCACAGTCCCACTTCAGCATTTAAAATATTCCTTTCCTCCCATCACAATATAACCGTTTCCTGCATCGAAAAAAAAAATATTTTCAGTAAATTAAAAGGCTGGACTTTAAATTTAAAATAATTAAATTCATTGATTAAAAATGTTTGTTCCCCTTCTTTTAGATGTCAGTTTCATTTTTTAAAAATAAATCCTTTCTCGATAAGTGATCATCATTATTACTCACTGTTTTATGAGAACGATTTCTTTTCTGATGAGTACCTTTACTGTTTCTTGATGCTACCGGTTATTTTACTTTTTTTTCTTCTGGAATTAGTTAAAGCGGTAGATGCTGGTTCTTTTCTTTTTTTTATCAACTTTGCCGCCCTTCTCGCTTAAAAATGGCCCGGATTCAGACAAGGGAGGTAACTCTCCCGCCCGGTTTTTATTCGTATGATTATTTATTTACAGTCGGATATTTAGACCGACTGTAAGTAAATAAGAAATAAATTTACAGTTGGACATTAGTGTCCGACTGTTAATAATATAGATAATCTTAATTCAGATAGTCATTTATTATAAGTAATGGGATCGTGTTGTGGGAGGCGTTTGTTGGTATGCTTATTATTTTGGAGAAAGACTTGTTAATCTAAGTTCCATTATTTTCTCTCTCTCTCTTTTCTTTTTTTCCTTTTTTTTTAACAATGATATTCACCTTGTACAAGGCTCAGGACTGATTGATCGATTTGTTTTCTATAGCTTATCATTACCTTGCAGGTTATTTAAATCCAGAAAATATTTTTAGGTTGTAAGAATTTTTTTTTAGATAATAATATTTTTTTTAGTGCTACAAATCTTACTAATTAACCCATAGCTGAGAGTAAGGGAGAAAATGTGGATTCATACCTTTCCCAAGTGTATTTGTGTGTAAGTGAATATAATAAACCCAACGAGACTTGGAACTTGGCTCGCCTATTAGCAATTCTGATTCATTATCCATTACATCACCTGCACATCCAAGCTTACAGCACCTGGAATTCCCAAACGGTCACCCATCTAGGTACTGACCTGGCATGATGTTGCTTAATTTTGGTGGTTGTACCAATGTTTTAATGTGATGTGGCGATAAGCATAAGGCCCAAGAGCCATTCGAGGCAGAGGGTTAGAAAAGAAGAGGTAGAGTTTATGAGGGCATGCATGGCAGATAATGATTAACTCTAGATTTGAACAGGTTAAAATTACAGTGATTCGGTTCTACAAACAGCATTTCATTGGAAAAAAGCTACTTGAGTGGAACTTACATCTCACCAATGGAATATGAAGGGAATGAGAGTGGTTTGCTACAATGTGTGTGGCATGGTACATCTTAGCTCTGAAAGTTAGAACTGGTGAAACTAAGTAATGTAGTTCATCTGAACACTTTCCGTGGAAATAGTGATAGAGCAGCGAGAGGCTTGCAGCATTTTGTCTGTAGGAAAGGTTTGGTTTGGTTTGGTTTACAGCATATCAACCTCATTGGGTTATTTAATGCTGACAAAATTTTTATTGCTGGTAATATTTTTTTTTTCCAAAAAATGTATTGCTGGTAATATGTTTGTTATATTCTGTGCTAATAGGAATATATACTTGAAAAAGATGGTAGATAAAATAAGTAAAGGTTTATTGTACAAAACCAGTACAATAAGAATAAAGGTACAGTTATGCACAAGGTCATCACAAGTCAATCCAGTAGTGAGTGCTACTATTGGAAGGTTGATAGTTCTCATGTAAGTCTAAGTCGTACTCAACAGATCCCAGCTAGGAATATTTAATAACCTCCCCATGAGGCAAGATGTGGAACAAGGCCAAGTTTAATGTGGGGCAATTCAAGCTCGTAGGCTCGGCCAAAAATTCCATGTAAACCTCGCATAAATGGGTTCGGGTCTGTCTACCTCCCCGAATGAGACTCTTCCCTTTGGCATGGTCACGTAACAACTGCTTTGTGACATCACTATATAGTGACCCAAAGTGCCAGGTGATTTCAGCAACCAAACAATAAAGTTACTTCATGTAGCCTGGGCCAAAGGCCTAGGCTGAGGCTAAATCTGCCTCCCCAGCTTACAAGCACATAATGCTGTTTCCCTTTGGGGCATAGATGAATCCAGCCCATTTAAATTTGGAATCCTAAAAATGTCTTCTCCAGGTCAGGAATATCTTCAAATTATATGTAAGGCCTTTCTTTTTATTCCACCTCATACTTTGCTTTGCTATCTAGACATATGTGATATATAGTTCTCCATGTGGGACATGTGTATATATATATGTATATATATTGTTTTTGTGTATGTCTTAGTATTATAAAAGTCTCTCTCTATTTTGCTAAGTAAATTATATGGCTCATTAAGCTGATTATCCAATAGAGTTCATATTTATTTGCACCTAGCTATTTTGCCATTCCTATGAAGACAGTTCTATCAGGTCTTCTAGTATTTCACTTATCAATTCCCAAATTATCTAATGCTGACAGTATCTCTGTTATATTCCAATCTAATCCTGCTGCTTTTTTCAGTACCAATTTTACCTCAGATTTTAATATTACTGGTTCTTCCATGTTTTAGGTATTGCAGATTTCTCTCCTCTGTTGTCCTGGAAGAGCATTCTTGTGTTTTTTATTTCTGTATTTGTTGAATCTTTTCTTTATCTGTTATGATTGCGCCTTTTTTAAACTGTTGAAGAGTATATTTTCTGTCCTGCTATTTCTTTTATCTTTTAATATGCCTAACATCCGACTATGTTTCAGCATGTTTCTATTTTCCCACACTTCTCATTGAGTCATTCATCTTTTGCTTACTTGCATTTATTTCTAATGTCTTTGTTTGGCATCTTATATTCCCTGTCATTCCTTGGCTTTATCTGTAATCACTTTTTTCATTAGTTCAAGAATTCCATCTGCCTTCCATTTATTTCTTTTGCTGATATCACTAGTGCTTCCATAATTTTTTTCACTTTGGATAACCAACATCTAAGCTTTTATAATACAATCTCCAACGGTTTAAGTGTAGCGTCAATCGACATCTCCAGTTGCCTTGATCTATCCACTTCCCTTCTCCACATCCTTTCATCTTTCATTCCTATCTGCTCTCGCTCCAAATCTTCTGTAACCCCCTTACCTTGATCAACCCACTGTCTTTCTCTTTCTCCATATCCTCTCCTTTACCACTCCTATCTGCTCTTCCTCCAACCCTTCTATAACCCCTTGCGTGATAGTGGCCTCCAGCTTTGCTTGGGGTGATACGCTTAAAAAAAAAAAAAAAAAAAAAAATTGTCCTTAACTACATTGACATCTTTTTTTCTACAAATTCCGTGTTTCTAGTTTTGCTGTATTGTAGTTTAGGTATTCATATTTCTTTAATCTCTGCAAATTTATTTTTAGTTTGCAAATGCCTCAGAGGTGATTGCTCTCAAAATCTTGGGTATGTTTTAAAATGTAGAACTACATTTTAAACTCTTTTACTGATTGTAAGAGAGTCTATTTAGTTTTTCTGTCCCCTCTGAAGCTTTTCCATGTACATAAGCATCTTGAGCATTCTTGAAACCGTGTGTTGGTCATGACTTTGTCATTCATTGGGCAGCAATGAACCCATTTTCCTCTATGTGCATTGTGTGATAGAATTTCATATTTTCAGACCACTTCCTCATTTCTTTCTTTCTTACTTTTGCATTTAGTTCTCCCATGATGATCATAACTTCTTGTGATCTGAGTCTGTCTATATTTCTGAGATGAGGTATTATGTACACTATTTACATTATTGTCGCATTACCTTTGTCAGCCGGTAGTATGATGATGTTTTTGTTCCTCTGTAGGGATCCAATCGCCAGTCTCTCCAGGTTTGTTATGTTAGACCTGGGCAGCTTGGCTCTCTCCAAGGTCTGTCTCACTTTCCATCTCAGTACATCCGCCTGAGCCTGAGGGATGTTCAAGGCCACCTCCTCGACTCTGGCAATGATGTCCAAGTATGGCACCCGCTTGATGGTTGTGGCGAAGTTGAGACCCTTATTCAATACTGACTCTTCAGAGGCGCTCAGCTGATATTGGCTGGTGTTGACTACTGCTTTCACTGGTGGATGATGGACCTTGTGCGTCACCTTCTGATCTTTCAATTTATTTAAGCAGAGCGTACAACGGCCGAAACGTTGTGACAAAAATGGCGACAAAGATGAGGACAATAGTCCGACTAATGTAAATACTGTTCTTGTGATCTGTATTGGTTTTTGGCATTATCTCAGGTGTTGTAAAATTGAACTGTTTCTTTTGTTATTTGTGACATTGGTGTATTAACTATTGTGATGGTTATATTGAATGACTTTCCTTTCAGTTTTACTAAGCAGTTACTAGTATCCCAGAATCTATTTCCTCTTGTATTTAACATTAGCATTATACCTCTTTTATTTTTTCTCTTTTTTGCACATATTGTTTTGTGCTCAACACTTGTGAAGTCTCCATTATTTATCCTTTTAGTTTCACATACGACCAGAATGTTGATATTTAGTCTTTTCATTTCCTGTTAGACATTTTCTAACTGCCTATATTAAGTGTCTTAACATTCCTTGTCCCAATTACTATTTTATCTATGCTGCAATTAGGGGCATAAAATATCAAACCTTGTACTTTAGACAATTTTTTAAAAACAAATTCTCATTGTCTTTCAATATTACAAAGGATATATATAAAAGTGGACATGGAAGTCAGCACTTAGAGGTGACAGTCTGTTTCATGCTAGTGCAATCGTCAGGCAACTCTTGCCTGACGATTGCACTAGCATGAAACAGACTGTCACCTCTAAGTGCTGACTTCCATGTCCACTTTTATATATTTACACACACTCTATCTCTGATATTGAGCACTTTATCCCATAAATATAGCACACTTTAAGACTATATTTCTGTATATATATATATATATATATATATATATATATATTTGTGTATTTAGGTAGCAATCCTTCTTTCATGCACATTTCATTGAATATGACAGACAAGGTGCTTTTATTTTGTTTTTTATACAATTTCTCATGCAATCTAATAATTTTTTTCTTTTTGGATCATAACTTATATAAAAACTGTTCGAATGTTCTTTTTATCCGACCGCTTTCGGCTATACATTTAGTCATTTTCAAGAATTAAATATTTTAACTGTTAAATAAAAAATAGTTTGTTGCATGTATGTTTTATAAAATGTTTTCATTTTTGAAAAAACAGTCAAGATGTTGCGTTCATGTTCAAAGTTAATATTATTAAGTGTTTTTTTTTTGTTTTTATTAATAAGGCTTCCATTATTTTTAGCCTTTTTTTGCATGTAGATGACACGATGAAAATATATATATATATATATATATATATATATATATATATATATATATATATATATATATGGTGGACTCTCCTATTGTATTCAATGTATGAGGGTCAAGCAAGTCAGTTCCTAGGAACTCACAGCCCATATGATTTGATTATAGTGGTGAAGGTTTTGTGCAGAACCAACCACACTATTTGAAGGGCTGAATACAGAGACCTGGTGCACTACGGCCACAAGGTCCTCAAATGACCCTCCGCAGGTTTTGAATTCAAAGTTGTCTTTCTCCTAGACCAGTTGCCGTCCAAGGCTATATAACCCAGTCTGTCCTGCTATTTACCCATAGCAGGAGGGAGAAGAATAGGATTAATAGCTTTCCCAAGAGTATTAGCACGTAAGGGAATGTAATGGATTTGACTGGAATTCAAACTCAGCTCTCCAATTCCCCAATCCAAGCTGCTATCCACTACTCCACCGTGCCTCCTCCATTTCATATATATATATATATATGCATGTATGTATGTATTATTATTATTATTATTAATCATTTCACCTTAAGCAAGGCAATAATGTCACTAAGATGCAAAGGGTTACTGTGGGTGAAAGAGAATGAAAAGACTTTAGTTAGGAGAAAGAAAAATAAAAGCACAGGATTCAGGAAGACAGACAAATGGTGATTGGTATTGCATTTAAATTTTTTGAAGATTGTAGGTGGCAGGGAACAAAAAATATCAGAAGACAGTTCCACAGGTGAGAAAATAAACTATTAAAATATAATATACGCCTACATCTAGCGAGTTCAACAGTAAAACAATAAGACCTAGTCGACAATGTAGTAGTACACTTAAATTCATTCAGCCAAGGCACCAAGGCGGAATGCTTATCAAAAGAAATGCCATAACAATATTTATAGAAAAGACAGAAGAAAGCCCCATCCTGGCAGTAGGAAAGTGACTGTAATTGAGATGCCAGATTATGATTGATTACATTACAGAACCTTCTTTAAATTTTGACAAGAATCTCAAGATATAAAGTAGGCGTAACAGACCAGGTATGGCATCAATATTCAATGCATGGGTAAATGGTGGATTTATGAATGTGCAAAATGGATTCTAATGAGAAAAATTGCCTCGTACAACACAGTGAACAAACTTTTCTAGCAGTAGATCGAGCAATTGATTCAATATAATCATTCTACTTCATGTTAAACATGGAAAATGTGAGCCCAAAGAGTTGAAGGAGTTGCTCTCCTACAGGCAGTTAACCACTGATTGGAAGTTATTTTTGAGAGCAGCTGCCAGTTTTACTTTTTTGGACCTGTCAGACTTGCTACTAAGACATGAGTAAATAGCACTGTCATTAGCATAAATACCCAGTTGGGAACTGAATACATTGGGAAGGTCATTGATGAAGATAAGAAACGATGTAGGTCCAAGGATAGAGCCTTGGGGATCCCCCAAAAGGAATACGAAATTATCTGGAAGTAGGTCCTTTCAACACAACCAGCATTACATGATTTGTTAAGAATGATTGGATTAAGCTAGATATTTGGTCGAAGACACTATAGACCTTGCATTTGTGAAGGAGGCCAGCATGTCAAACACCTTTGAGATATTTAAAGTCACACGCAGCTCAAGCATTGCTGTTCTTATCTAAAGCCTGATAGACAAATTCAGTAATAACACATTGGCAGTTGACCTAGAGAAACAAAAGCCATACTGTTTATCAGAAAGAAGGTTGTGTTAAGTGAGATGCTTAACCAATTCAGTGTTGATTAGAACCTCTAATACTTTGCTAAAAAGAAGCATTATAAGGATAGCATAAGGCAAAGAAGCATTATAAGGATAGCATAAGGCAAAGAAGCATTATAAATATGGCATAAGCCAAAGAAGTACTATAAGTATGGCATAAGCCAAAGAAGCATTATAAAGATGGCCTGAAAGAATCACTGAACCTTGCAAACACCAGTACATATGACTGGCAGCTCCTTATAAATGACCGTAGCACCTGGTATAAAAAGATTCATGTTGAAAATGTTTCTCACAAGAGTTTGCAGATTGAAAAAGAAAAGCTGAAAAAAATGTCTCCAAAGGTCTTTTGACATAGAACTTTCAGGCTATACAGGTAATATGTATGACCACATTTGTGATATTTATGGCAGGATTTGCTTGAGTAAAGTGGAAAATTAAGTCATATACAAAGTCATTGTACCAGAGCACCAACTACAAAATGGCATTAAATATTGAGAATTGATGTTACTTTTGAAGAAAGTTACTTTTAGAGAAATGGAAAATAATAAATAGAACAAGAACTTGTAAAACCTGGGATGAGCCATGTCCTTTATGCCTACATGAAAAACTATACATCATTAAGTTTCTAAATAATGAAAAGTTATTAAACCATAGACAGGAGTTAACTGTCTTTTGCCGACATCAACAAATTTTCGCATTAAATAATTAGCATAAAAAATAGATAAATAAATAAATTCCATAGTTTAATAAAAGTCTTAAAAGCTTAGCCCAATTATTAAAAAGAAAAACCCTTTGTGAAGTCGTCAAAAAAAAAACAAATTGTAGTTCATATATATATATATATATATATATATTGTGGTTAGAACATTCACTTTCTGACCATGTCTATCATTTGTCCATGCTTAGAATACTGCTGCCAGATATGATCCAGTGCCCCTACTATTTACTTTGAGTTCCTTGATAAAATCCAGAGAAAAATCAGTAATATCTTCAGATGAGCTCTTTGCTATGGTACCTTGACTTAGACTAAGAGTTTCTTTTCTAACACTTCTTGCTTGTGGAAATTCCTTCTAGCTCCATGCTTTCCAGTCAGCTTTAATCGGCAAAAATTTAAATGCAATGTCAATTGCTATCTAATGTTCTTCTGATTACTCTTTTCTCTACCCACTCATTATTAATGTTTGTTCCTAATTCTTCCACACCTTGTAACCCCTTGTGTCTTAGTGTCCTTATTGCCTTTTATCGGGTGATATGGATTAAAAACAAAATGCTCTCTAAATTACAACCTTTTAATGTTCATCCATCCTTGTTTTTACTTAGTTACTTGCTACAACTGCACTGAATTGAATACACACAGTTTTGGGTCATGTCTTCTTCTGAGAAGGTGATGGGGGTTTGGAAGAAATATATCTGTCTATATTTCTGAGATGAGGTATTATGATTATTTACATTATTTATACTGTTATCCTCAATCTTCATTGCCATATTCACAACATGCTGACTGGAATTTTGAACTGAACTCTTCATTTCGTCTGCCAGTGTAAGTTGTTCTAGTTCCATGTGCCAGATGTCTCGGTTATTTGCCTTTAATTCAACCCAGCACTGGTATTGAACTCACTGGATCTAACCACAGGGCCATGTCTCCTTGTACACATCTGTGTATGAATTTTTGAGTGTGCCAGTGTGCGGCACCTTTGGAAAATGGGTTGACCCAAGCCTTGTGAGTGAAATTGGGTAGACAGAACCCTTGGGTGCTATCAATAGCTGTGCTAGCACAAAGTTACAAGTCATTGTGGCTAAGGGCTTGAGTATGCTGGCCTTGTTCAAATTGCCGATCCCGCTAGATAACATGCTCTTTCCCAGAGACTGTAAATAAGGTCTGCTCAGCATAGTTGTAGTATAAACCACAGGTGGGCTCTGTGGGTGTTGAATAAACACAAATGCGCCTGAGCAAGCGTCTGCAATAGAGAAAGGCTAACTGTCCTTGTAGACAGGTATCCTCAAATATCAGTGGCCAGCTATATATATATATATATATATATATATATATTATTATTATTAATTAATTGATTTAAAATATGGGTTTTTCGGTACACAGTGATAACCATGTTTCAAAAATGGAAGCTAAAGCCTTTGAATTTAATTTTGTTATTAAACCAAAGACATTAGTTCCATTTCCCCGTCAAGATTCGCTTGATGAGGAAATGGAACTAATGTCTTTGGTTTAATAAAAAAATTAAATTCGAAGGCTTTAGCTTCCATTTTTGAAACATGGTTATCACTGTGTAGCAAAAAACCCATATTTTAAATCAATTAATTTATAATATTAATGCTCTGTAAATTTACATTGAGCACTATTGTATAAAAATAAAAATATCTATAAGAACACCAGATTTTATATCTTACTGTTCTTTCTTTTTATTTATATATACATATATATATATATAAAACCATGGCTTTGGAAAGTGAGAATTTCACTGAAATAAGTTTAAAAATGTCTAAATTTCCATTAGAAATCAAGAAATTATGAACTTTAAGCACATATATGGAAAAAAAATGATGTCACTTTAAACCAAAATTATTGAAGGTTACCAAATATGGCAATCTGAGGAAGGCCAGAGATTACAATGGCTAAAATGGTGATGAGCATAATGGCCTGAATATAAAGGTCTATGATAATCATAATTCCTCATCTCAGAAATTCTGAAGTTGGAAACAAAAAGCTGTGACAAATCGGCAATATGATGATATTCGTGTATTAATCAAGATTACCTGTCTATATTTCTGAGCTGAGGTGTTGTAACTATTTGTAGCATTTACATTGTTCAGACAGTTGTCCTCACCTTTATTGTCATATTCATGATATGGCCCAGTAGATAAAAGCATTGGTAGCAGTGATCCAGTGACTTGACCCAAGGAGTTGTGACAGCAGAGGTGAACAAAAAATTGGAGTGTTGAGTTACTGAAGAGAAATAACTGTAACTGAGATATCCAGAAAAGGCATGGCATGTAGAACTAGAACAATCTACCCGCATGGATGAAATAAAGGATTCAGTTCGGAATTTCAACGTATATTACCTGAAGAAGGTCAGAGCGTACAATGGCAGAAACATCATGAATATGACAATAAAGATGAGGACAACAGTCTGAACTATGTAAATGGTATAAATAATCAAGATTATTAGTTCTCAGTTATATTGATCAGTATATCAGCTAACATTTCAATGTGTTCAGGATTTGTATGGTAAGAAGAAAATAAAAAACAGATGCAAAGACACTGGATTTTTGGCTCAAGAGAGTAAAAAGACAAATCATATTTTGTAAACACAGAAGATCTGATTATGGTAGGAGCCGGCCTCAGTTGTATTTCTACAATGCTGGTTAGTTATCTTGTTACTAAATGATTTGCTTTATGGTATAGAATTGGCAGCAGCCGCCCTTTGTTTGCAGATATTACAATTACTATGGGGTTGGCTATAAGAGCAGGATATTTATAAAAATCAGTTTTGTAATGCTATTCACTAAACATGGTTGTGAAGAAGAAAACAGAGTGAAAATTATTTTAGGGTAAAAAAAATGAAGCATGTGAAAATAGTCAGGAAATAAATTTGATAGGAAATAGGAATTATAAGAGAATGAACAAAAGATGTAGAGAGAAATAATAATCTATACACAAATCTCAAAAAGAAAGACAATAAGCTGTCATTACCAGTTTCCCTAATTATTATAGATACTTTTTAGATTAAGCTTTGAGCTGTTGTATCTTAAAAATGATTAAAGATATCTTACTGGAATTCTCTGAGGTTTTTATAACACTATTGGAGTAATTATACATTCTGACTGCTCAGTCAGAATGTATAATTACTCTCGAAGTTTAACAGAAGAGTTGTGATGAAATTGATCATAAACAAAAATGATATGTTCATCATTAATTAATCATTTTCAAGTCTGTGTATATATATATATATATATACATATATATATATATATAAGGTCATCCCATAAGTTCTGTCTGAATTTTGAATAAAGAAAACAAGTGACCAAATGTTACATTTAATTACAGATTCAATCAACAATGTATTTTCCCTGATTATCTATGACGTCCTTCCATCTATTAACAAGCTTACTAATTCCATTACTGTAAAATTCTTTTGGCTTTGATTCGAAGAACTCACAAATGTCAGTTTTAACCTCTTCCTGTGTTACAAAAGCTGTTTCTTCCAAATGATTCTGTAAGCTACGAAACAAATGGTAGTCTGAAGGAGCAATGTCGGGAGAATAAGGTGGATGAGAAATTTTCTCCCAACCAAGTTCTTCGATCTTTTGTGACGTGATTCTTGCTGTGTGATCGCACATTGTCCTGATGAAACATCACCCGTTTTCGATTCACTAGAGCAGGTCTTTTTTTCCTCAAGGTTTGGTTCAAACGCTCTAATTGCTGACAGTATATTTGAGCATTAATTGTTGCATTAGGTGGTAAGAATTCAAAGTGGATTATTCCTTGGCAATCCCACCAAATTGAAAGAAGAACCTTTTGCCCATGAAGTTCCCTTCTCGGCTGTGGCTGGGGTCCTTCCCCTTTACCAAGCCACTGTCTACGATGCTTAACATTTCGATAAAAGATCCATTTTTCGTCGCCAGTCACAAGTCTATCAAAAAAAGGTTGAAACAAGTTGGCGAGAATGGAGAGAAGAGCAGATGTCAACTCAGGATTTGAGGCTGTTTGCAGACAATTCATGAGGCACCCATTTTCCAAGTTTAGGAACTTTTCCAAGTTGTTGAAGATGACAATGAACAGTTGTATGGTTTGAACTGAGAAACACTGCCAATTCCTCAACTGATAAAGCAGGATTTTCTTCAAGGGCTGCTTCAAGAAGCTTTTCATCAAACTCAACTGGACGTCCGGTTCGATCTTCATCTTCAAGGGTGAAATCTCCACCTCTGAATTTTGCAAACCATCTTCTGCAAGTTCTTTCATTCACACATTCCTCTCCATAAACTGAGTGAATGTTTCTAGCCACTTTGGCTGGTGAGTTTCCTTTCTTGAACTCATAAAGCATTATGTGCCTCAAATGATTCTTGGGTACTTCCATGTTAGCAGGGTTTTAATCAAACAAAATTTAATTTTATTGTTCTCTGAAATAAAATTTGATCAGTTTAAATCCATCTAAACATAAAAATAATGTTCAACTCTATTAGACATTATAAAATACTCTTTAAATTTCGTTCATTTTAACAAAAAGTTAAAATTCGGACAGAACTTATGGGATGACCTAATATATATCTGAATGTAATGAGAACGAAAATAATATATAAATTCTAACGTTTACAGCATTAATTCAAAAGAAGGCTCAATACCAATAGTAGAACAATAGTTATTTATTATAATTTTTTCATATAGACAAAAACAATTTACTCACTACAAAAATACAACTTTGTTTCAGTGCATTTAAAATTGTACTTCAACAGGTGAGAACCAAAATGGTTATGAACAATTCTGTTTGTAAGCAAGCCGCATGTGAAATGTCACTTTTTTTTCCCATTTGTTTGAAAAAAAAATAGAAAATAAAAAATACATAAAGGTAACAGAATGAAACAATAGTGGTTGTTGATAGCAGTTTGGTGAAGAATGGTTGAGGTGTTAATGTAATGCCTAGATCTGAAAAATTTATTTTTGACAACAATGGTCAAGGGGTTTAGGCACAGCATTTCCAAGCCTTTTAAGAGTGAAGGGTGAGGGAGGAAAGGTGAGAATAGGAGATATTAATATGATGAAAGAGGAAGGAGGGAAAAATTTGAATGATAGTTATAATAGTAATTGGGAATATTTTTTGGGATTATTTTAAAAAAACTAAGCCAGAGCTGAATTGCATATATTTAAGTTGGAGTTATCACTACTAGTTTTGTAATCGATGAAAGTGTTTTGTAAATTAATAAATTAAGAGGTGCAAATTTCTTCTTGGTATGTTGAATACATAAGTTATTTGAGTTCTTTTTTCTTTTAAAAAAAAACATAAGTTTTAATTTAGAAATTAAGATATAAGTAGAAAGGCATATAAAAGTATGGGAAATTAATATACCTTTTATAAGCAAATTTTTACCAATGTGTAGAATAAGTGTGAGTATAAATCAGTTTACCTGAAAGTATTACTAGTATTATATATGTGCAAAAAAACATTTTAAGAATCATAATCTAAGATAGATTAGTGGAGAGGTATGTCAGAGGGTAGAGAGTATATCAAAGGAGGTGAGTTATAGTTTTAAATGTTAAGAGTTATGGATAAATGTTTAGCAAGATTGTAATGTTAGATATTTAATATGCCTACAAAAAATGGTGGTTTCATATCTTTGATCTAATAATTGGGTGTTGTTCAAGAGTTCAATAATAGATATTTTTTCCTGCAGACATAAAAAAACAAGGTTTGTTCAAAGATTTGCAAGTTCTAGCTTGTTTTAGGATTTTCCATTTAACCTGAGGTGTTCTTCCTTGCTTACAAACAGAATTGTTCATAACCATTTTGGTTTCACCTGTCGAAGTGCAATTTTAAATGCACTGAAACGAAGTTGCATCTTTGTAGTGAGTAAATTGTTTTTGTCTATAAATTATAAAAAATTATATATATATATATGTGTGTGTGTGTGTGTGTGTGTAAATTCATTCTTTGGCAAAATATGATATTTGCCAAAAAAGAACAGCTAAATTAAAAGAGTACTCAGTACAATTTTCAGGAAAGTAAAATGTAGGGCAAATTGAGATATAAAATGTTTGAAACACTGACCTTATACTATCACGGTTTCTATCAAGATGGTTTTGCCAAGCAGACAAAACTATCTTGATAGAAAACTGTTATGGTAATTTACCCACACACACATGGACTCTTCCAGTTATAAATACTGCCTTTTGGAGAAGGAAGTTTCCAGCAGTCAGCTCTGACAGTCAAACCGAACATTCTTGCTGTAACACTCTTGTTTTTATTACTGTTTTCTGTTAATATACTTGTTTAACACAATTCCCCTCTCGTGTCTTTACTTTTGGCCCTAACCAGACCGCAACAAAACCATGGTTGTATAAGGTCAGTGTTTCAAACATTATATATATATATATACACACAAATATGAGCATATTTCATATTTCATTATTATTCGTCCCAAATAATGATAATTCCCTTTTTTAAGGAATAGTGTGTATAAATGCATTTTAGGTGAGTAAGGAGATGCACAAGTTGACCCACCATTTTTCCCCTCCAGTATCACTGGAAGAGATTTAATTACAGTGACTGGCCAGATCAAGAAATACTCTCCACACATTTCATGGTATTGTTTTGAATTCAGAGTATTCCTTCTCTTAGATTGTCTATTACAATAGGTTAGAAAATTTGGTATAATCTGCTAATTAATCCATAGCTAATAGTAGAAAAAATAGATTTGCACCTTTCCCAAATACAAAAATTAGCCTAACAGAGTGTTGTTATCTTAATTTTCTAAATATCTTAAGTTATGTCCCTTGGAATGTAAGAATGGATCTGAACCTGGGTTGCTGATTTCACTTTCCATGTTGATAATGATTAGATACTACTTAAGTAGATTGGTCCACTCATAAAAAAAAAAAGGGGAAAACTTAATTTTTGCTGACTCACATTCAGTAAACCTTCCTCAAGGTGTGACATTTGCTAGAATTGAAATATATTGAGTTTTATTATTTTAGAAGTGGGGGTCCTATTTATGATATCAGTACAGTGTAAAATTGATCCCCGAATTTTTACAGAATTATTTGACTTAGTTGTTTTGTGTATGAGAGCAGATATATTTTTGGTTTCAAATGGTTTCTTTTAAATTAATTAAGAACAAAAATCTACATTTACAGCTAATTTTTATTACCCCCCACAATGTTTGCACATGTGCTTCCAATAAAATCTACCACCCACAAAAAAAAAAGTTAAAAATTTTTAAATTCAGAAAATAAAAAAAAAATTTGCTGATATCAATGATGTTTAAAACTTGACAATTGTAAATAACAATGAGTTCCAATAACTCAAAAAGTCAGGGATTGATTTTGTACTATATTGATATTATGATTCAGACCCCCATTTTAAATCAATAAAACAAATAATTGTGACAAATGTTATGACTTGAGGAAGATATAATGAATGCTAATCTGCAAAATTTCTTCCCGGAAAAAAAATCTTGCCTTTTTTTTTTTTCTTTATGAGCAAACCAATCTATTTAAGTTGTGCAAGCTGTTATGTTGCTCCAGTCATTCTCAAACTTTTTGAAATCTTTACCAATAATTGTAGGTGCACTATATATAAATTTTAGAAAAATATGTTATAATGAAGCCAAATATTGCAGAAAAGGAATAATGCAATGAAAAAATATGAAATGAAACATACCTTAAGTTTATTCATTTTTGTGTTTAGAATAGAATAAGTAATCCCGATTGACGTGTTTATGATAACGTCTGGTGGAGTAATGGATAGCGGCTTAACTTGAAGAATCGGAGAGCTGAGTTCGAATTCCAGTCAAATCCATTACATTCACTTATGGGCTAATAGCCTTGGGAAAGGTATGAATCCTCTTTTTCTACCCCCCCTCCAGCTATGGGTAAATAGCAAGACAGACTGGGTTCTATAGCCTTGGATGGAAACATGTCTACTGCAGGAAGAAATGGTAACCTACTGCGGGAAAAGATCTGCCTCAACAGTCATGTATTGAAAGATACATGATTACCTAAGCGTGTATCATGCATGGCACATAACTGACTGACTATGGGTAAATAACAGGACAGACCAGGTTCTATAGCCTTGGATGGCAACTGGTCTACTGTAGAAAGAAAAGGCAACCTACTGCGGGAAAACAATCTGCCTCATCAGTCATGTATCGAAAGATACATGATTGCCTAAGCGTGTATCACGCATGGCACATAACTGACTAACTAAAAAAAATTATCACATTTAATTATAAACAAATAAGTGATCAATTATAAATGATAAATTACTATGAAAGTATAAATAAGACAACTTTTAAATAAACAATCCTAATAGTTGTTATCATTTTATGTTACATAATACATCTTTTAGTAATCAACTTTCTTGAACTAGGCACGGAGGACCGACCAGCAACTCCTACCAGTTCAATACAGCAAAACAAAAGCTTCCTATCATTGAAGCTTGGGTACTGCAATATAATAAAGTAAATATATTTATTTTTTATATCTGGACACATATTTCTCTGGAATGCCAAGGTGCAGCTAGACATCTTCTAGTGTGCACACACCCAGGCACACTGTTTGAGAACCGCTGTATTACTCTCACTTATATAACATATGCAAACTCACACACACAATATATACACGCATATACATTGTTTATATATGTAAGTTTACATATCAAACATATATCATAGGTTTGTCAAAATTATTAAAGGTTTCTTTTTAAGCAGGACATGTCAAAAGCTTTGCCCAGATTGATGGTCCTACTTTATCTAATTTCTATTTGGCTCACTTAGAAATCAAAATCTTTTCCAAAGCCTATGGTATAAATCCAATATATTTATAATATATTCATATTAACAAAAAATCTAGTGGAAATAAAAAAAAAAATAACTTAAAGAGACTTTTGAGGAAAACTCTGCTCTACATGTCACTTATGAACTTAACATTAATGATAAAATCCCTTTTCTTGATGTTTTAGGAGATGCAAATAGTCACAATTTTACTATTTCACTATATAAAAAAGCTACAAGCAGAAATGCGTCTTCTTAATTATCACAACATAAAATAGCTGTGATAACGGACATGATCAAACAATCTAAAAATAATTTCATCTTCACCAATCATCTCTATCTATAAAAGGCAGGATGTGTGTGTGTATGTATGTGTGTGTGTGTGTGTAATGAATGCATGGCTGCAATTTTTGACAGATTTGCACTAAAACTTACATGCACATGCTCCAAGTTAGTAGAAAGACCACGACCGACGTTGCATTTCCCAACTCCCATCGATAGTGGAAATAATCGTTTTTTTCATGCTTCTACAGTAGTTTTCATGTAGTCTGCTGCCATTTTCTACTGGCCAGAGTGAGAGCCTATAGCTGGCTGCCACGAATAGGCAGGAAGATTCTATTGGCCAGCGTGAGAGCCAACAGCTGACTGACATGAATCTTAACTAGCATGTTATCATGCAAAAAAATCGATAGCTGCATTCGTCACAAGTGGGAAAAATGTAAATCTGCATGGCACTTTACTCCAATTGGCTCATTCGCTTGCTTAAACTCAACGTTGATTCTGATTCCGCAGAACTGGGTTGGGTGTGAAAAAGTATTTGTTGTTAACATTCTTTTTTTATTCGGTTTTTCCAGCTACGAGTCCTTTTTTAAAGCTGATCGTTTTGTGTTCATTTTGTTTAGTTCTTTTTTTGTAACAGATTTAATGTTTAGTATAGAGCTTAGAAAAAATTTGCAGTGTGAGATAGGCAAGTAGTAAGGCATGTAGCAACATCAGCATGGCAAAGGGCACTCCTTTAAAGGCAAGGAAGGGCAAAAATATTTTAAGTCAATCGATAGTGATTGCTGTATAAGTCGTACAATTTTTTAATCAAGCACACGCAACGCTGGGCCATGCTGCTAGTCTTATAAATAATTGAGCATCATAAAACAAACATTTATCGATATTTTTTCTAAATATGTTGTTGAAAAAGAATTAAAAGTAGTTTTAAAGAATTTTAGAAAAATAACACAAACAATACTTCTGATATAAACACAAATGAAAGTAAATTTAACTTATTCTATTGTAACCAAAGGCACCCTGACTATAAATAAGATGAAAACGTCATTAAAAATACAACTTTCCAATGCATATTGCCTATTAATTGTAATGAATACCTTAAATTTATCATTTACTATAAATTTACTATTTAAAATATCTAACTTAATCATTACCAATAACTCGTAATCTAAAAAAAAGTTCTTGTGACATTTGGGAGATTAGATCTCTAACATCAATAATAAAAAAACAAAAAACAATACTAAATTATTATTTACACTTGTTTAATATTTGGGTTATTTTACTCATCTTTGTTGTTTTTATCACAACTTTTTGGCCATTGTGCCTTCCTTAATTAGGTGTATATTGATCTGGGTAACCTACAGGTAATTCTTAATTGAACCCTTTATTTAATCTATGGAGATAGACTGTTCTTGTTCCACTTCTCATGTCTAGGGATATTGACTAGTTTTAAGTATACATGACAGACAGCTAGTAGCAGCAGCTTATTCAGGAGTGAGGGTTAGGTTTAAAGCTCTAAGTTTATTGAAACTTAACTCAGTTCATGCCCATATCAATGATTATAACACAATCAAAATATGACTATTAACATAAGATATGTTTGTAGATAATACCAAAATATAATACAGCACTCACTGTGAAGGAAGACACAATGCTCAAGGCTATCATAACACAACAAAAGCAAACCAAATTAAATTCAATATATTTCACAACTAGATGATATTTTAAAATGCTTATAAAATATTTAACATCTTCTTCCTCTGGTGCTGTCAAGCTCTGTGAAACCATTTGACACATGATGATACTTGTATATTTAAAGTCTGTCTATATTTCTGAGATGAGGTATTATGTACAGTATTTACATTAGTCAGACTATTGTCCTCATCTTTGTCACAACGTTTCGGCCGTTGTACGCTCCGGCCTTCTTCAGGTGGTTGGAATTTCGAACTGGACCCTTTATTTCGATCACTGGGGTAGACTGTTCTAGTTCCACGTGCCATGTTTGATGGATGTCAGTTATCAGTTATCTCCTGCTAATTTTCCCTCTGAAAGTTCTCCACTGCCTTAACCGGGTATTGAACTCACACTCTTTGGGTCTGTCACTGGATCTAACCAACACCTTTATCCACTGTGTCCTTGAGGACAAATATGGCGACAAAGATGATAGTCCGACTAATGTAAATACTGTTGTATATTTAAATTTGAAATATAGCATTGCTAAAAATACTAGGGTGTTGTTAATAAAATCTTTTAACTTATGATACTAACATCACTAATGTTCCTGATAATGATTAAAGATGGCTGAAAATACTCAGACAAAAACATGAACCACAAATTTAATCCAGATCAGCAAGAATTCATTTATAAATTGGAAAAGAGCTATAATAAACAATTAGATAGACATTGTCAGTTGAATTCAAGAAAATTTTTTTGATTGAATTCTTGCAGTGAAAATATTTTTTATATATATATATATATATATATATATATATACGGGATGTATCAAAACCAAACTTTGGGAGCAGGTTCCTCACAACAAAACAAGGACAAAAGTCCATATAAACAACTGTCTGCAAATCCTTCATTTTTTGAGTTATTCAGTTTAAAGAGTGTTTACAGTACATGGCACTGTGTTGCCTTGTAGACTAGGTTACATTTGTGTACATTTGTAGCTAGTCTGTCTTCAATGTTTAACATGTACGGTAGCAATGGCAGGATATTCATATCATGAGCAGGCAAATATGATTTTTACATATGGCCATGTGAATAGTATTGGATGCGAGGCTGCATGGCTGTATCAGACTGTGCTTCCAGACTGAAGGCAGCCAAGTTATCTATCCTTTGCTTCTGTTTATTGTTGCATTGCTGAGACAGGATTTGTGGCACCCCAAACTATGGATTGAGGAAGACTGAGATCTGCCCATATGTCTGACCACAGAAAACACATTCTACAGGCAGTTGGAGATGATCTAGGTATCAGCACACATCAAGTGGCCCTACCATGTCATACATCTCATAGTACTGCATGGAGAATACATCAAGAGCAGCTCCTGTATCCATACCATTTGCAGGATCTTTCGCCCGGTGATCACTCACCATGGGAAAACCGTACGTTTAACAACATCTAACGTAAATTTTAAACTTAATAACTCAAAAACAAAGGATTTGCAGATATATGTTTACATAAACTTTTGTCTTTGTTTTGGCATGACAAACCTGCACCCCACAAGGTAATGTCAACTCAGACAGTCATCTGAGGCACTATCTGAGAGTGCCATCATACTGCCATGTGATGTGTTTGGATCTTCTAAAACTATAGTGCATAAAAACATACTTGTAGTCATCCATGACTCAAGAGAGATTAAATTCTTTGGCTATTTTGTCAATAGAAAATTTTAGGTAGTATAATGTTCTTTAGCTTATATTAAGTTGTATATTGTAATAAACTTGTTAGTCTGCATTTTCAGTTTTTCTCCTTTATACTTATTATACTCGTAAGGACGCTGATGTTCAGCTTGCCCAGGATTACAGTAACCCTAGGGCCATCACTATATATATATATATATATATATATATATATATATCGGTTTTCACCAGTTGAGATGCAGCTGCATCAAAACAAGAATGCATTGTAGTGAGCAAGTTGTTTTTGTCTGTATGTAAAAATTATAACAAATAATTATTGCTCTACTCTTGGTATTGAACCCTCTTTTGAATTAATGCTGTGAATATTAGAATTTATATTATTTTCATTCTCATTACATTCAGATATATATATATATATATATATATATATATATATATATATAATCATTTATTTGAATATTATAACATAAATATGTTATAAAATCACTACAAAAATAGCCATTTTGTTTCAACACTTAAGGTGTCTTATCAAGTGATGATGTAGAATATAGAATAAAAATTCTATATTCTACATCACTTGATAAGACACCAGAAGTGTTGAAACAAAATGGCTATTTTTGTAGTGATTTTATAACATATTTATGTTATAATATTCAAATAAATGATTATATCTGCTCTACTCTGTATTGAGCACTCTTTAAAGAATAATAATTGTTGGTTATTGGAATTTACTCCATATATACCAATCCCACACTTGGATATATATATATATATATATATATATATAGCTCCATACATTTGAAGATGATATAACCTAATATTATACACTCCACTTCCAACGTTGATCATATTATACCCATTACATATTAATACACACTTGAACTAAGGTAACATTTCAAAAATTAAATATACACACAGATGCCACGAGATATTCCTGTGATATTCATATGACCAATAGAAACAAAATATAGTATTTAAAAATTGATACATACATAACATACGTGTGATGTCTACACAACCAATAGAATCAAAACATAGAATTTAATAAATGTTACTCTGAATCAGTCTACTACTGTAATTTCTGATCAAGATAACTAGTGAAATATCTAATTTATAAAGATTCCCTAGTTGTTCCTTATTCAATCATATATATATATATATATATATATATATATATATATATATATATATATATATATTATTAATTAATTAATTAAAGAATATCAAACACTTAAAATCCCATACGTAATAATTTTTATTTCATGAAAGCTCTAAAAAAGCAGCTCTCAATCTACAAAAATCCTTTTGGGATTTGTTTGTAGATCTTGAAGATTGAAAGCTGCTTTTTTTAGAGCGCTCATGAAATAAAAATTATTACCTATGGGATTTTATGTGTTTGATATTCTTTAATTAATAATAATTTTGCTCTGTTCTTTGACATAGAGCTCTCCCTGGATCTATATCCTCCTGGAAATTCCGTATGGATTACCATATTGTATCATTACTATGCATACATACATACATACATACATATATATATATATATATATATATATATATATATATATATATATAATACTGATAAGGTTAGTCTGTTCAATTTTTTACACTTCCAACTAAGTTTTTGTATATCAGACTTAACTTTCCATCGTCCATTTATTGTATTTATCCAATGACTTTTAACTGTCACTACAGTCATTATCAAGTTGTTTTGTGTTTTATATATACAGTGTAACCCGGATATAAGAGAAACTGGGATATAAGAGAGATTTTCTCTGGTCCCAAATTAGAGCCTGTGTTAATGTATATATAATAGACCAAACCCGGATATAAGAGATTTATTCTCCGGTCCCGACAACTCTCTTATATCCGGGTTACACTGTACATCATATGATATACATTATATTATATACATCACATTTTGTTTGGTCGAGTCAGAAAAGTATATATTTATTTAAGATACATTTATTACAGATTCTCTCAAAGTATTTTACTCCAAAGACCTGAGTGTAAAACAGAAAGAGTCAAATTCACATCCTTGTAAATGTATATTTAACTTCTAAAATCCATTTATTATGTGTGTGTGTGTGTGTGTGTGTGTGTGTTTCACAGATTTAATAGACCTGCTATCCATCATTCTTATTATTCTTAAAGATCACCAATCATTGAAAAGTAAAGGCTTGTACATCTTGATCTCATCACAAACAAAATAATGGCACCATCATAGAGATTCTACCTGAAATCTTCCTCTGCTCCTTGTGGGTAATGGCTATTGATCTTGCTGCAAAGAAAAGCCATTTTAATGGCCATTTTTCTTCGAGAGATTTTCAGCAGGGAGGGAAAAAATTAACATCCTTTGAACTTTCTTTCCTTTGATGTATTCTTGACCATGTGGAGGACATACTGGATACAGTGATTGTGGTTTGCTCTGGACATGGTGGGAATACAACTGGACACTTAATGGTGACCATTTGATTGAGAATTAAGAGATTTGAGTGATGGATATTTGTTAGATGGGTTGATAGAGAAAGGACAAAAGCTACTGAAAAAGTAACAAGCAAAGCAAGACATATTTTTATATACTTGCATTCATGTTTATGTGTATCAGCACATATACATATGTAGATGTACATACATACATATATACAAAAACATATGCGCACACACACATATATATATTAGTGACGAATCGAGTGGTTAGGCTAGTTGGGCTCAGCCCAAGTGAGTCAAAATTCAAGTACAGTGTAACCCGGATATAAGAGAGTTGTCGGGACCGGAGAAGAAGTCTCTTAGACCCGGGTTTCTCTTATATCCGAGTTTGGTCTATTATACAGTGTAACCCGAATATAAGAGAAACCCGGATATAAGAGAAACCCGGATATAAGAGACTTCTTCTCCGGTCCCGGCAACTCTCTTATAACCGGGTTACACTGTATAAATTAACACAGGCTCTAATTTGGGACCAGATAAAATCTCTCTTATATCCGGGTCTCTTATATCTGGGTTACACTGTATATCTATTTCAAAGCAACAAAAATCTTTCATAGTATGTTGTTTTCATTCTTGATTTCAGGTGGATCAAAAATTCAAAATATAGACTGAACAAAATGTATTTTGTTGATATTGTTTATAAAAAAGAAATATGAAAAAAAATACAAAGAAAGAAAGTAACTTAAAAAGAATGAAATAAAATTAAGCCAGTCAGGCTTCTAAGTCTTAGCCCTATTTGGACCGGAGACAATTTTAATAGGCAACGTATTTCTATAAATAATCTTTTAAATAATCTCTAATAATTTGTATGCTCTGTTTTTCAAAAAAACACATTTTTTTTAATTATTTTTATTTCAACTTATTGCTTTCAAATGTCCATTTTAAATAATTTATTCTGTGCAGTATAAGGTTTTTCAGCACAACGTATCAATTAAAAAAAGGAAAATTAAATTTAGGCCAACCTTGAGTTGGCAAAAATCAAAGTGTCGACTGAAGGGTTGGGGTGAGGAGTGTGACTGGAAATGTTGAGTGTTGAGGAAATATGATATCAGTCAGTAGCCACAATTACTGACCCAAAAACGTAAAATAAATTAAGCTAAAAATTCATAGACAGATACATAAACACACTAATGCATAGATATATATACAAACACACACTCGATATTTAACACACACATTATTTTTAAAAAAAAATTACATCTGGCTAGAGATTTTTGAAAATTATATATTTTAGTTAGAGTAAAGGAATCATTTAGCATCTAAATTATATCAGTAGTATAATTTGTTAAAGACTGTAATGAGCTTGACAAACATTGATGACCTAGAGTTGTCACTGATATATAATATATATATATATATATATATATATATATATATATAGTATAGTATAGTATAAAGTACCAGAATTGCTGATTCTTTTTCCAGGTGGAAAAGCATTTTGGGCAGGCAGGATTTTGTTATAAAGTGCTTGATATCAAAAGTTAGAATAGAGTGTCAATAGAATTTTATATATATATATATATATATATATATATATATATATATATTTGTGTATTTAGGCAGCATATTTTCATTCAAACAGGCTTGATTAAATAATTTAGACATACTATATCTGTTTATTTTTGTTTTAATCCTTTCAGGTTCACAAATCAGTTTCTTCATATCCCTAGAAAATTGATTAAGAAAAATACCCAAATTTTGGTATTTTTCTTAGTTTTTCTTAATCACTAATCAAGGATTAAAACAAAAATAAACAGACTTAGTATGACTAAATTATTTAACCAAACCAGTTTGAAAATAAATAAATAAATAAATATATATATATATACACAGACAGACATTCATATTCCAACAAGTTTTATTAAAATTAACCACCAAGATCTGATTTTCATTATAATTTCCAGTCAGTGTATAAGTTGCCAGACATTCAGGTTAAATTGTTGGAGAAGCTGTCCAAAGTCATTGAAATTCTTTTGACCATCTCTAGCCATGATCAAGAATTTTAATGTTATCAGTGTCATAGAGAAAATTTATAGGGCATGATGGATAAATGTATATATATATATATATATTTTTGAATTGGACATAGCCCGACAATTTATTTAAAGACATTTATATTATGTTTAACGTTCTTTTTATAGATACATGTATTTAAGCAAATGCTCTGTAAATAACATTTACCGGCCTGAATGTCCGAGAAATTTTCATAGAAAACATACATGTATCTATAAAAAGAACGTTAAACATAATATAAATGTCTTTAAATAAATTGTCGGGCTATGTCCAATTCAAAAATATATGACGTCATTTGTTTACATTTGATACGCTAGAGCAGATATGAATAGAAGAGATTCATGGAAGATTTAAGTTTAAAGATAGTAAAATCGACCTTGCTAACCAGACGCTGCTCTGTGGCCGAAAGGTTAAGGCACATCACGCGAAATGATGGTTCCGTATAGGATACAGGTTCGATTCCTGTCGGAGAGCGAAAATTTTCTATGAAAATTTCTCGGACATTCAGGCCGGTAAATGTTATTTAATACTGTTTATTATAAAACAGAGCATTTGCTTAAATACATGTATCTATAAAAAGAACGTTAAACATAATATAAATGTCTTTAAATATATATATATATATACACATATACATATATACATACTTACATATGTGTGTGTGTGTATATATATATATATTTATTATAGGACAAAATCAAAATTTAAAATAAATGAATATTAAGCAAACAGTGTTAGTAAAATTGTCAAGAAATACATACATGAACCATAGCTCATGTACATTTCAGCTTCTAATATTTATTATTAAAAATCTTCATAATAACTTATTTTGTAGGTATCAGATTTCAGTTATGCAACCTAAGGGCAACATCAATAGACCATAGAAATCTCGATCAGATTATCACAATATCCCATATATCTGAATAAGTTATTTTATTATTTTCATGTTAATATGATCTCAATGACAGTCTGTGACCTTCATCAGACATTCATTCTGTAATTTAGTTACCTTTTTTTTACTGTTTCAATTTTTATATTACTTCTCTCACTTTTTATTGTTTCCCAAAAGATCTTCTGCACTTTAATATTGTTTTCCATTCTTATATACATCTCTTTTAGTCATGGATCACAAGTTTTCTATTAATATCTGGAGAGGCTCTGGGCCATTCCATTAATTTGGTGTCTTTTACAACATATTTAGCTAGTCAAATAATACTCATCTTCACAGAAGGTAAAGCAGAATTATCTTGCATAGTCTTTAGCTCAACATTTCTTGGTTATGACTTCTAGTATTTAAATAATATTTTCATCCAAGAACTAACAATTCATCTATTTTAAAGAGATCTATAATTTTATCGATTATTGTCAATCTACTTTACTTGCTTATTACAATTTTAATTATTCTAAAATCTTTTTGCGACATTCTCAAATCCATTTTTTTCTCCCTTATATCCTTCCAATACTTTCAATTTCTTTTTTGATTCTTCTATGAAGTCTGTTCATTTTTAGTTTCCAAAATAATTTATCCATCACTTGTCATTTTAAAATATATCTTCTGTTTTGAGATTATCTCTTTCGCATGACCTGTGTCAAATTATATATATATCAGAAATAAATATAAAATACTATGCTATTATAAATATTTATTAACAGTATAATGAAAAACCTTTGGTTGCATAATAAAATTTCACATCACCAAATATGTTAATGCAAATACTTCTAATAAAAACAGATATTTTTTGTAATATCAACAAAAACGTGTTGCCACTTTTGTAATGTCAACGAACACTTGTTGTCACTTTTGTAATGTCAACGAACACTTGTTGTCACTTTTGTAATGTCAACGAATACTTGTTGCCACTTTTGTAATGTCAACAAATACTTGTTGCCACTTTTGTAATGTCAACAAATACTTGTTGCCACTTTTGTAATGTCAACGAATACTTGTTGCCACTTTTGTAATGTCAACGAACACTTGTTGCCACTTTTGTAATGTCAACGAATACTTGTTGCCACTTTTGTAATGTCAACAAATACTTGTTGCCACTTTCATAATGCTCGTTGTAGTAGAGACTTTTAATTACAGATACAACTATAGTAATGCTGTTGAACAATACTGGTGTCAGATGCCTTCGAATAACACTCACACTAATAGTACTTGCTCGATAATACTTGCTTGAAAAGTAACCACTGAATAATTATCCGATTAGTAATCTGTATAGTGATCAGTATAGAGTAATAGTATAGTGAAGAGAATAGTGAGCTGTATAGTAATAGAGGATAGTGTAGAAATAGTGATCAATTAGATGTTACACTAATTCCCATGTATACATTTCCTTTGACATTACTTGATCTACTTATTCAAAAATGGAATCACTTGTATTTGCTCACTGGCGATCTATGTTCAAACTACAGTGTTGGCAGTGATGCTTTATTCCTATATAACAATATTATAAACTGACCATCATATAGTATATTGATCAAATGAATATCAGTATATGCAGAAAGTTTTTATCAACATTGATTAGTTAACTTAATACTAATTTATAATAAGTTATTCTTAAGTGTTTTCATTCTTCATTTTCATGTATATACTCTTAGATAATGAATAGATGGAGGGGGCAGGGGCTTTTGTATTTTTTAAGGAAATTTTCTGACCCACTCCTGAAATTATTATGACCCTTCTGTTTATTAATATTAAACTTTTTAACCCATTAAATTTTTTTTTATCACACTTTCATTAAGCCTCCCACCCTCCACCATTTATTGCATTCTGTGAAAAAAGCTCCTTCTCTGATTATTAAGGTCTCCCTTGTATTAGGCACTTAAGAATATTATTACTTATTCTATTAAACATCAGAATATTAAACTCCCTTGTTTTAGGCACTTAAGGATATTATTAGTTACTCTATTAAATATCAGAATATTAAATTCCCTTGTTTTAGGCACTTAAGAATATTATTAGTTACTCTATTAAACATCAGAATATTAAACTCCCTTGTATTAGACACTTAAGGATAATATTAGTTACTCTATTAAATATCAGAATATTAAACTCCCTTGTAAGAATATTACTTACTCTATTAAATATCGGTATATAAAATTCCCTTGTATTAAGCACTTAAGAATATTAAACTCCCTTGTATTAGGTACTTAAGTGTATTATTAGTTACTTTATTAAATATCAGAATATTAAACTCCCTTGTAAGAATATTACTTACTCTATTAAACATCAGTATATTAAACTCCCTTGTATTAGGCACTTAAGGATATTATTAGTTACTCTATTAAACATCAGAATATTAAACTCCCTTGTATTAGGCACTTAAGAATATTATTAGTTACTCTATTAAACATCAGTATATTAAACTCCCTTGTTTTAGGCATTTAAGAATATTATTAGTTACTCTTTTAAACATCAGAATATTAACAATCTCAGTTATAATTTCTTGTTTGTTAATCACATATTGATTATATATATGAGCATCTTTTTTATAAATTACCTTTCTCCTTTATATACATTATTAATTTATTAGTTGATTGTATAAAATAAAAACAAACTTATGAAGGAAGGTATGGAACAAAATCTGTCATTCATTTTACTATTTCTTCTTTTACTCTGTATTTTTTTTTTAAATAGTCAAATATGAAAAAAAGAAATATGAATTTTATTATTATTATTGTTATTAGCATCAAGCATAAAAGCTAAAAACCAACAGGATAAAGCAAGAGCAGAGTCGGGATGATATATTTCATGAATGGTTATCTCCTGTCTATTTGATTTTATGTTCAGATTCTTTTAGGTTTTTATGGCCCATCATTTTTCTTTGAGGTTTAGAACTTTAAAGAGATACTTATCTTTGTTTATCTCATGATCATTGAGTTTTATTGGAAAGTAAAAACATTTATAAATAAAAAAAGGAAAATGCAGAATTGTTTGCTTTGAAAATGGAAGAATTATCCTAAAACCAAACTATGAATTTTAGTTGGTGAGCATATTTAAAGCCGTATAAAACTTTAGGAAACATTTGCAGTTTGGGAAATAAGAAATCAAGTGCAAAATAAGTACTCTCAACTTTATCCATAAAATGTTTAATTATTTTTATTAGATCTTCTGTTGAAATTTTTAAAAAAATTACTTGAAATTTTACAAAATAAACCCAAATAATGAAATTTCATTATTTATTAAATCTGCTTTTATTTTATTATTTGCATTGATTTTGACTAATCATATATCTAAATATAATTGACCAATCATTTGGATTCTTGTCTATTAGTAAAACAGTTATGGTTATGTTATATTCATAAAGAAATACATAAATAAAAAAATAACTTATGCTGTTGTGTCATGTCCAAAAAAAAAAAAAAATTAATTATAGTGTCAAAAATAATTATAATAAAATAATTATAGCAATTATAATTATCATTAATTCACTCATTCTAAACCAATGATAATCAACCCCACTTTTCTTCTCTATACACACACACAAATCCATCTCCTCCCCCAACTATGGGTTAAATAAGACTTGTATCTGTAAATATGATTGCTAGAAATTGTTAATGCAATATTCATTTGCAAGAATAAGAAAAAGAATTACTTTTATAAATCAAAATATGTTTTGACTTCAAATAAGCAACAAAGGGTTGATAATGTATAAAAAACAAATCAATCCTCCTTATCTTCATATTCTTCATTTCCTTCTACCTACTCTTACATCCATATCACACACCTCATTCAGTAACTCTCTACCACGAGTGGCTCTTGAGCCTTGTATTGTGTGAAGATTTTGTATTAAAAAATTGGATCTTAATGCTCAACTTGATAATTTGTCGCTGTCAAATTATTCCTAAGTTTTTTATTTTTTTTATTTTGTAACAAGACAACCTGAAAGATAACCTAGACATTTTTCTGCTTCTACAGAAACTTTACGCGATACCTGCATTGAGTATCTAACCAAGCTCTTCAAAATGACTTGTCCTCCCTTTGGTAAATGTCTGCTCAGCTAAAATATTTTATACATTTGACATATGCAAATCCAAAGATTTTATTTAGCATTAAACCATTTAGAGGCAAATTTGGACAAATGTCTGTTTTTCATATATTAATTAAAAATGAATTATTTATTTTTTCCTTATATTAATTTTTCTTTCTTTCTTTTTCTTTCTTTAACAGATTTCAAGTTGACTGACAGCTAAGAGGCCCCCAACAAGAATTGTACAGATATAAAATGTTAAACTCATTACAAGTGTTCATTATTGTATTCTTAATATACAGAGACTGCTTCAAAGCATCCCTATGAAGCTGATGCTGGCTTCAATTTTTGTCCTCAGGTGACAGACTCACCTGAAACATGTCACCATAGACAAGTGTAACTCTGGCACACTTTTACAGGTATGCAATTTGTCAGAAAACACAATGCATGTAATCCTTGTTATAAATGTTGAATAAAACAAAAGTAAAAATATAGTAAAAAGTATTAAAAAAAAAAAGATTTCAGAAAGATACTGCACCTAAGAAGAAACCAAAACCATACTGCACACTTTCACCACAAAAACATATTAAGCTAACAGTACATCAAGAAAAACTATCATCTAGCACCTGCCAAGTCACATCTCTTGTTCATAGACACAGACAAGTTTTGTTTTATGTCTTGTATAATATGCTATATGTGTAAATTAATAAAAAGAAAAAAAAAACAACCATGCAGTTTACTTTTAAAAAAATGGAAAAAAAAACAAAAAAAAAAATTAAAAAGAAAAAGATGCAAAAAAAAATGTCATGTATTAAAATGTCATTTTTAGTCCAAAGGACAAAAAGACTTTTTATTTGTAACACCTGGTCTTCTTAATTGATTTATGGGATTTAAAAAAGACTTTCTTCCCCTGTACTCAATGATAGGTCCAGTTGCTGCTAACCTAGCAGAATAGCAAGTTGGCTATAAAATATTTTTCTCCTACATTAATACTAACTTTTATGTGTGTTGCTGTTTTTGTATATTCCTGTATTGTTTCAGTGTAGTAAAAATGCCTGTTTTATGAACATTTGACTTTTATTATTATTATTATTATTATTATTATTATTATTTGACTAGGGTTGCCAACTATTTGTTATTGGAAAGGACACATTTAGCTCTTTTTATCCTTAACCTTTGTTGAATTTGGAAGGTAAAAACAATATCCTTTTTAATTATATTGTGTATCTACAGGAATTAAATTAAAAATTATTATATATTTATTCTTTGTTATGTCCTTTATTATGCCTTGACGTAGTTGGCAACCTTAGACATGACTGATATGAATAAAATATATCATTGTTCTATTTACAGATTATTATCATCATCATCATTATTATTATTATTATTGTATAATTTTTGTGAGACAAGTGATTGTTTTTCCTTAAATTTAATTGCATAATTGCTGCAAGGCATATATATATATATATATATATAGAGAGAGAGAATTTGAATTTAAGTTGATATATATATATATATATATATATAGAGAGAGAGAGAGTTTGAATTTAAGTTGAATCCATTACATTCACTTACGTGCTAATACCCTTGGGAAAGGTATTAATCTTCTTCTTCTCCCTCCAGCTATGAGTAAATAGCAGGGAAGACTGGGTTCTATAGCCTTGGATGGCAACTGGTATAGGAGAAGGAGAACTCTGAATTCGAAACCTGTGGAGGGTTGTTTGGGGACCTTGTGGCACGTAGTGCACCAGCTCTCTGCATTTAGACCTTCAAAAACTGTGGTTGGTTCTGCACAAAGCCTTCACCACTATAATCAAATCATATGTGCTGGTGTCTGGCTGACAGTTCCTAGGAATTGACCTGCTTGACCCTCATATGTCGAATATGATGGGAGAGTCCACCATATATATAAATGTGTGTATGTATGTATATGTTCCTTCTTATTTTTCTCTTCTTGTTTGTTGTTCATTGGAGAAATTGGATAATATTTTGGTTATTATATTTTGGTTAGATATATATCTCTGCATCTGATAAATACAAGAATAGATTGAAAAGAGTGTCTGATTTTCTAAAGACTTTAGCAGGATTTTATTTTTCATCAACAAGCAAGAAGCATTATAAAGTAAGATAATATAATTATATTCTTTTATGTTCATCTAGTTTGTTATACTAACAGTGTGTTGGCTGTCATACCCTCAAGCCTTCTTCAGGTACATGACCAAGTGGCTTAAAGTATTGGTTAAAATATATTTGATTATCTGGCAGTTGCAAGTTCAATCCGTGGCTCTGACTGTACTGAAAATCACATACTCTGGATTCCATGGAAGAAATGGGCAAACACAAAATTAATAGGTATGAGTTATTTCCCCTAAGCAGAATGAGAACAATCTATCCTCATGAATTAAATAAAGGGTTCAGTTGAGAATTCTAAGTTACCAAGTATGAAGAAAGACACATAATGAAGCCCAGAGAGATACAATGACTGAAACGGTGTGAGTATAACAATTAAGAATAGCATGCTGGTTTGAATATGATGATAGTTCTTTAGGCCATCCCTGCATCCCATTAGAATGTCTGAAGACCAACTTCTCGAGAGCTCCTCTCTGCTGCTGCTCGGTCTCACGCTGTCCGCTGATCTGAGGTGGAACAAATACATCGAGTCAGCTGCATCATCCACCGCAAGGAAAGTTGGTTCCCTGTGCCGAGCCAGGAAATTTTTCTCCCCGGAATCGATCCTCCAAGTCTATAAATCGACCATTCGCTCTTGCATGGAGTATTGCTGCCATATATGGTCTGGGGCCCCTGCGTGTTGCCTCAGGGTTCTTGATAAGATCCAGAGACGGATATGCAATGTGATTGGCCCTGATCTGTCATCTCGTCTGCAGTCGCTCTCTCACAGACATGATGTTGCCTTGCTCTGCCTATTTTACAAGTACTTTCACGGTAATTGCTCTGAGGAGCTGCTTTCACTTGTCCTTAGGCCTTGTGAATTTAAACGTCCTACGAGTCTGGCATCCCGTTCCCACCCCTACACCGTTGAAACTGTTAGATGTAGACGTCTCTTCTACTCCAATAGCTTCATGTCTCGCACATCTAGCCTATGGAACTCCCTTCCCTATTACTGTTTCCCTGACAAATACAATCTCCAGCGGTTTGAGTGTAGCGTCAATCGTCATCTCCAGTTGCCTTGATCTATCCACTTCCCTTCTCCATATCCTTTCATCTTTCATTCCTATCTGCTCTCACTCCAAATCTTCTGTAACCCTTTTGCCTTGATCGACCCACTGTCTTTCTCTTTCTCCACATCCTCTCCTTTACCACTCCTATCTGCTCTTCCTCCAATCCTTCTATAACCCCTTGCGTGATAGTGGCCTCCAGCCTTGCTTGGGGTGATACGCTTTAAAAAAAAAAAAAAAAAAGGCCCCAAATTATGCAAAATTTAAGATAGTATTTTTGTGTTTTTTCCCCCTTTTTGTTCCTTCTTACACTTAATTTCTTCTTATCCACTTTTAATATGAATCAAGAGAGAGGTTAATTCTATGACTACACTGCAAGCAGAACTGATATTGAGGGGGAAGTAATTATAAATCTAAAGATTATTTACACTATTTACATCGTCTTTATCTTTGTTGCCATATTCATGATGTTTCAAAAGGACACACGGCTTAGTGAATAAAAGCGTTGGTTGGATCCAGTGACTTGACCCAAAGAGTTGTGAGTTCAAAACCTGGCTACTGTAGTAGTGAAAAAAAGAAGTAACACCTTAGGAAGTATGAGTTCCCAATGCTTTTTGGACAGGTTACCTGACCTAAGGACCAAAAGAATTGCTTTCCATATGGTGCCATAAAACCTTTCTACCTGTACATTGCCCATTTGGTGGTATGGCATGATCTTATTAGAGGCAAGTCTTTTCTGGGAAAATTCCTTATACATGAAAGTCTTGCTTTGGTTAGAATGTATGAAACTCAGCATTTCACCTAAGCTAAATAATAACTGTAGACATCCTATAGCTGTTGTCATGTGCATGTTAAGACATGGTAAGGTATACATGAAACATGAATATTTGTCCACTATCATGAGTAAGTATATGTGTGACAGAAGGCAGTGGTCCTTTGAAATCAATACCAAGTCACTCCAAAGATTTTATTTATGCTATTTACATTGTTTGGATTGTTGTCCTCATCTTTGTTGCCATATTCACAACGTTTCAAAAACTGATTTCAAAAGGACATGGCTTACTGGATAAAAGTGTTTGGATCCAGTGACTTGACCCAAAGAGTTGTAAGTTCAGTACCTGGCTACTGTAGTGGTGAACAAAAAAAACAAAAAAACTTAGAGTGTTGAGTTAAAGGGAGATAACTGAGACATCCATAAGAGGCATGGCACGTGGAACTAGCCAGATCCAGTGGTCTGCTTAGCATAGTCGCAGTATAAACCACAGGTGGGATCTGTGGGTGTTGAATAAACACAAATGTGTCTAAGCAAGTGTCTGCAATAGGGATTGGCTAGCTGCCCTAGTAGATGGGTATCCTCGAATACGAGTGGCCAGCTATACTATCTCATCAACTGCAGTCGAGAACATAGTGTCATTGTGAACTCTTTTTATTAGCTGAATAGTGTGTGCTTCAACATGGCTATGTACAGTTTTGAAATCAGAGTTGTCCTTCTTCCTGACTGGCTGCCAACCACAGTCCTGTCTGCCCTGTTATTAAACCCATAGCTGGGGAGAGAGGGCAGGGATTCATAAAAATATAATGGAATTTTTATATGTGGAAAGTTTTATTACAGAGTTTTAAAATGTTGTGCTTGATAAGAAAACCTTGGTGCATTTGAAATATGAAAAAAAGGCAATTCTGTGCAGGGGAGAAAGAAGAAAATATGAATGAAGAGAAATAGAGATCCATTAATTTGATTTGTTTGGATAGGCACAGTCACTTTTAACATACAATTTGAGTGTGTTAAGCATATGAGCTGTCAGGTACTTAAATGTCCTTGACTTGAAACTGTGGTTCATTATGCAAAAATTTATTTTTCTGTAGCTATTAGGTTGGTGCAAAAATAAAGTCGTTTTCTCACATGAAGTTGAACGTCAAAAAACGACATTATTTTTGCACCAACCTAATATTAACTGTCTCCTGAAAGTTAATTTTAAAAAGAAAGAATATTGAAGCTTGATACATTAAATTTTTCACCCCAAATGTTTTTCAGAGTACATAGATCAACAAATAACTTGAAATGAGTATCTATATTGATAAAATGTAGCCAAAATTTAGTTTTGTTTAAAACAATCATTTATCAATTCAGATGTTTATTGTTTCATTATAATTATTGTTATATTTATTAGTATAAATATTTATTGCAAAATGTTCTATCCTACAATGTGTGCTTAAAAAAAATTGATTCCTACACACGTATTTGAGCCCAAAATTCTCATTCTGAGAATTATAAGGTTTTGCATCTCATCTCAGCAAAGTGACTGTTTGTTCAGTGACAGGTTTAAAAGAATTATTTATCCATCCATTCCATTTTTATTATCATTCACATTTTGTATAATCACCTGCTTAATCTAAAATTTGTCCCCCAATTATATCAATACATTTGCAATAGTCAACTGTTTTCTAAGATGAACAAAACTGGAAGGACCAACAAAGGAATAGAAAACAGGTTGGGGGTAGTTTATGGGACTTAGTAAAAGTCCCATAAACACAGCTAAATACATAAGTTAAACAGAGCCCATATGATGAAACCAGGTAGCTGAAATCAACCCCAGTTTGGAGGGGTAGCAAACTCCAGTAGCTGAATTTGCTATTTCCCTAGGAGAGATAAACTCCAACAGAAAACTCAGGAATTTCAGACCTTACTACCGACAACACATACAGGTGAGTTGAAGTGAGTAAACTAAAGAAAAAAAGTGTTCTGTATTAACTCATTAATGCTCACTGTTCTAAAAGTGGGAAATTGTGGATTGATTTCTTTTTTCTTAGTTTTTTGTTATTGTTCTTTACAGCTTCTTCATGGATTATTTAAAGGCAAAGCATATTTTGGATTATAAGAATAATTGTTTCGAAAGTTACTATTGCTGTAGTATCATATGCAAGTTAGATAGACAAGTATAAATAGAGAACAACTGGTGAACATAAGAGCTATGCCTAGAAATCCTGTTTGCTAAACATAACACAGAGGACTATGCTACGACTGCTACTACACAGAGAGATATGCAAAAAAAAAAAACAACTGCATTAACTTTTTTTTTTTTTGAGAATAACAATGACTTTCCCAGATACATGTCCTGTTATTTAACCTATAGCTGTGGTGGAAATTAATTCTTACTTTTTCCAAGGGCATTTATGTATAAGTAAGTATAATGAACTTGATTGGAATTTGACCTCTGCTCTCTGATTTCTCATTCTGAGCTGCTAACCATTACACAAAAAAATGGGAGAGTGGGCATAAATGAGCTATTGGTAACTTGTTAGCAAATTAGGCTATTCAAACCTAATAAAAACTATTAATTTCCATGGTCATAACTTCTAAATAATGATACAAAATATTTCTCTGATGGTGCATCATGACAGAACATGGTAAATTTTATTTTAATGTCACTACATTATGAGGCACGTTGGAGTAATGGATAGCAGCTTGAGGATTGAGAGAGCTGAGTTCAAATTCCAGTTGAATCCATTACATTCACTTACGTGCTAATACCCTTGGGAAAGGCATGAATCCTCTTCTACCTCCACCCACTAGCTATGGGTAAATAGCAGGACAGACCGGGTTCTATAGCCTTGGATGGCAACTGGTCTACCGCAGAAAGAAATGGCAACCTACTGTGAGAAAAAAAAAAACTGCCTCGTCAGTCATGTATTGAAAGATACATGATCGCCTAAGTGTGTATCACGCATAGCACATAACTGACTGACATTGTGAATGGTGATTGATTCTGCAGCATTGTTGAAGCAAAGTTTTTATCAAGAAGTCTTATATTCCCTATAAATTCTTCTAATTTTCATTGGTTTCTAAAATATGTTGCCAATGTTTTGTTTGTTTCCATTACCAACAAGCTGGGGAAAATGGATCCTTTCCAGAATTCAAATTGCTTAAGGTCTTTTCATTTGAGAAACTAAATCTTATAGCTTTAGGTATGTTCTTATAAAATTAATTGCAGAACTGAGGAAATATTAAAATATTTCTACAAAAAATAATTATTCTCGGTGATAGCAAAACATCAATATCAATATAGTTAATGGTGAATGCTAATTAGTATCAATTCATTCATAAGATGAGCAATTAATGAAATGATTTCTATTTAGCAGATTACACTGAAATATTTAAATA